>VHZZ01000003.1:1000698-1030003 GCA_009801015.1 Silene noctiflora
CCAAACAAATAATTTTTTTCCAAAAAGTAACTTTTGAATAAACTCCTTTTAGAAAGGAGAAGCTATTTTACAC
Source organism: Silene noctiflora (assembly GCA_009801015.1). Lineage (NCBI taxonomy): Eukaryota > Viridiplantae > Streptophyta > Magnoliopsida > Caryophyllales > Caryophyllaceae > Silene > Silene noctiflora. The sequence goes on from VHZZ01000003.1 coordinate 1,000,772, forward strand.
AAGCAAGGCCAAACAACACCTAAGTTACTCCGTAATGCACAAGATTTTCTTTTTAATAACTGTCAAAATATTATATAATCGTATCGTATTTAATAGTATATAAAAACTCTTTCATAAAAATATCAATAATATTATTAATATAAATTTATAAAATTTAATTCCTCTCAGGAAATGAAACATCATGTTATACAACAAACCATTTCGCACAATAAGAATTCTTACGTTAACGATCTTACATACTCCCTCCGATCCAGACAGATGGTAACACTTACCTAAAATGGATGATCCACACCAATGGTAACATATCATATTTGGCATGAAAAAGACTAAATTACCCTTACATCCACTACCTATTTACAACTTTATCATCCACTCATCCACTCACAAACTACTTATTTAATCCAAATAAACCCATGTGGCCCCAATCAAATTTTCCTACTTTACCCCTCACTTTTCCACCTTTTCTTAAATAACCACTTTTTCCCTATGTTACCATTTGTCTGGATCGGAGGGAGTAATTATTATTGTAAAACCACGTGTTACTCTACTCAATTACCCTCACTTAATAAATAACTTCCATCAATTATCGGGTTGATTGAGAAAAATATCAAAATATTTTATAGACGATTTTACATTATTTGATTCAAAACTAAATTCATTGAATTTGAAGCATTTGAGAGGGAGTTATAAACAACCCACCATACTAAACTAATGAAAATAAAACACAATAAAAGACAAAAAACTAATCTCAAAAATCTCGATTTTTTTCAACTAAAAAAGAACTAACTACTCCTACTACTAATAACACACACATAAAATATAAAATAATCACAATCATACTTATATTATTATTATTTTAATAGTTGAAAAATTAGATCTTGCATTCCTTTCTCTTTCTCCTTCTCTCTCTAGACATCTTTTTACCAATTTTCTCCAAATTTCAAACCTATTCACATTAATCACATTCAAATTACACAAATTCATCTTCAACGATCAAAATTATCACTAAAATAACTGTAAAATTCCACTGTTTTTTTTCCTAAATTTATGAATAATTGATCAGTTTTCAGTTAATTTGAACAATTGATATGCGAATTATTGCGAATTTGTTGAAGAACAATTGAAATCAAGATTGTAATTATACGATTTGAAGTATAGCAGAATTACTAAGTAAAATTCCTCATTTTCCTTGTTTTTTGGGAAGTGAGAAGGAAAAAGTGATGGCATCATCGTCATCGAATTCGAAAGTTGTGTATGAAGGTTGGATGGTTAGGATTGGGAGAAGGAAAATCGGTCGATCTTTTATTCATATGAGATATTTTGTTCTTGAGCCTCGTCTGCTTGCTTATTATAAGCGTAAACCTCAAGATAATCAGGTTATTTTGTTGTTTTTGTTGTTGTTGTTGATAATGATTATTGTAGTGTGTAGTTGTTTAATTTGTCTGTTTTTCGGCGATTTCGCGGTGTTAGTTTGATCGCTGAAGTGATGAAGTTCGGAATGATTTAGTTTTAGTGTTGATTGATTCAAGTATGCAATAATTAAGGATGATGTTGATGATCGTAGAGTTAGCGTTTGGTTTTTGTAGGGAGTTGCTTCGTCGATTTTGTGGTGTGTGTTAGTTTGCTGATTGAAGTGATGAAGTTGAATGAGTTTATTTTTGTAGGAAGATTTAGTTTTAGTATTGAATTGATTTAAGTAGGAAATAATCGAGAGGACGATTTGATTGTTTTGGTTGTTGTTGTTGATCGTAGAGTTAGTGATTGATTTGTGTAGCTGTTAAGTTTGTTATTCAGAGATTTTGTTGTTCTGTGTAAATAAAATGCGATGTTAGTTTGTTTGCTGATTTAGGTGATGAAGTTTGATGATCTTTTTCTGAAAAGATGATTTAGTTTTAGTCTTGATTGATTTAGATATGAAATCATCTACAAAGATGATGAGCGAATTTTGTGATTAGATTAGATGTTTGCTGAATGAAGTGATGAAGTTGAATGAGTTTTTTTTTCAAAGGATGATTTAGTTTTAGTGTTGATTGATTTAAGTGTGAGGTAATCGACAACAATGAGCGGATTCTGTGATTAGTTTGTTTGGTGAATGAAGTGATGGAGTTGAATTGGATTTTTTGAAAGGATGATTTAGTTTTAGTGTTGATTTAAGTGTGAAGTAATCAATGAGGATGAGCGAATTTTGTGATTAGTTTGTTTGCTGAATGAAGTGATGAAGTTTGATAAGTTTTTTTAAAAGGATTATTTAGTTGTAGTTTTGATTGATTTAGGTATGAAATGATCAATAATTCGGGAAGGAAATTAGCATTTTGATCCATATCTTGATATTGGATTAATGCGAAAGCTTATGTTGGGTGCAAGTATCAGACACGACAGAGTGTGGGAGAGTTGGATACGGTTAATTCATGTAATGTTTCCGTTTTTTTGGTTAAAATGAAGTGTCGTGTCATGTCGGACACACGATACACAGCCAAATTGAAGTATTGAAATAAGATAACGTAGAAGTGGAGCTATTATTCGAATATGACAACTCTATGATGACTTAGTTAAGTGTTAGTTGATTGGGGTATGGAATATTGTAGAATGACAAGCAGTGATAAATTTAAATTCGAGTTGTGAGATGAGAATGTTTGCTTTGGGTAATCTAAGGAGTTGTTTCTTGGAAGAGACTTTATGTAGTGTACTAAATATTTTGGTTGGGATGTGGCCATGGCATTGGAATGAAATGAGGTAGTTGGTATAAAGATGTACACAAGACCATGGAGGTATGAGTGAGGTCTAAGGATTAGTTTAGGTGTGATTGAGTTGGGGAAATAGTGGCAGATGCTGATTGTTTGTGCGCGAACGCTAGATGTGCGCTGTGGGATTGTCTCAAACTTTGAATTCTTGTGTGGAAAATTTACATTAGTTTTAGTTATGCTCTGTGATAGAGTTGCTACTTGCTAGGTGTTTAGTGGGTTTGTTGAGCTAGAATAAAGGTAGAAAGGTGATTTCAGGAGGGACTTGTAGGTTTTCTCAATACACACTTCATTAGGAGAGAAATATTTTCCGCAGAAAAACTAAGTGTAGAATCGAGTCCCAACAATTGTTTTTGGTTTTATAGAGAAATGGTCTGAAAAGAGGAGGAAGAGGAGAAAATCTTCATTTTATGTTTTTAAAAGGAAAGCTGGTAAATTTTAGAATAAATGAGGTTACCTTTCATACTTTCCTCATGTTCCCCCTTTATACAACCAAACTATTGGGACGTAAGGAAAAGTATTCAAAGAAATTGGTTTCCCCACTATGGAACGAGGCCTTAATAGTTAATATCATGAACTCTTGATGTGAGATTGTCAAATGAGTTGGTGGAATTTGTAGTGAAATTGTAGGAGTTAGAAACATAAGAGATGTGAGGATGCGATTACATGTTTTTCTTCTAGTATTAGTATTAGACCATTTTCTCCGTAGAAGCTGAACTTTTATCGGGTGAGAGGGGGTTTCAGATGTACACAACTGTCTTTAGTATCATTTGGGTTTCATATGCCTTTTTTGTGCAAAGTTTGTCATCAATTGACGGCTTTGCATGGTGTAGAGCGGTGGTAGTTCTACAAGTAAAGATTACTATAGTGTTGGTGAAAAATGTCGTGAGGTGTGTGTGTGTGTAGCTTTAATTAACCGCAGAGATACTAGCCGTAGTGTTTCAGTAAAATAGGTTTGCACATGATAAACAATTTTTTTTCTCTATTTTGAACTCCTTTTTTCTAAGGATGTTGTGAACCAACTTATATACATCATAACTATTTATGTTTTCTTGCTCAATTAGGTACCAGTGAAGACTCTTGTTATTGATGGAAATTGTAGAGTGGAGGATAGAGGCTTGAAGACTCATCATGGACATGTGAGCTCCGTGTTTCCTTGATATTTTATATGGTTGCTTCTTTTACATGTTTGGAAGGATACAATCACCTTAATCCACTATGTTCCAGTTACCAAAGTGCATAGGTTGCATTTGCACATGTCCAATGATTAATAATACTCTTATAATTTCTTTTACCTTTACTGGCGTTGTGGTTTCCTTTTTGAGTCATCATAGAGAAGTTTTTTTTTTTTTTTTTTTTTTTAATTTTTTTTTTGAATAAATAAACAAATAAATTATTTAATGTTCTTATTACTGTATTTATTTTGCTGGATATCCAGATGGTCTATGTTTTATGCGTGTACAATATGAAGGACAAGTATCACCGAATTACGGTGAGTTCACTTCCTCTCTATTCTTCTAACTATTACATTTTTAAGTATACCTGGTTTATGACTTCTCCCACTTCTGTATATGATTCCTGCTAAGTTGGTGAAAGTTCACTCCGTTTTCTTTGCACCTTATGTTCTTTTCCTTTATAATGTTCTAGTTTAGCTGTTAAATTCTAAGCCTTTATTATATTTAAAACAAAATATGATGTTTAAACCCTTGATGCTCTGAAGCGAACGCAGGGTGATAGTTTGCCTCTTATGGGAGGTTTATTAGGTCTGTTTTCTCCACGTTTTTTTGTTGATTTGATGTTTAATAGCTCTTATTTGAGCTCATTCAGATTAGATATCACCTATGTACTGACAGAATGTTAATTCTGGAGGCCTCTGAAAGCTGTTAATTATCAGAGTGAAGTTTGCGTTGAGAGGTTTCGACATGAGTCTTCCTGCATTGCGTCTGAGTGGTTACACAAACAATATATGGAGTTTACTTTCAGGTCCTATCTAAATTAGTACTATCTGTGCCTACTCTTATTTGATATCGAGTACCAATTTTGTGCAGAGTACTACCAACGTGCAATAATATTATAATCTCCGTGTAGCTGTCTATTCGCGTGACAGTGACATTTTGATTCTCCTCTCTTCTTCATTTTGTGTAAGGAGAATTAAACTTAGAAAACATATCTGATCATGGTTTGTCATGATGTAGTGTCCTTCAGTTATTTCTGCATTAGAAAATGCCATCTTGTGAATGAAATTCTGATCTGTCTTTGTGGTGAAGATGGCAGCATTCAACATCCAAGAAGCACTAATCTGGAAGGAAAAAATTGAGCAAGTGATCGACCAGGTCTACCCCTGTTATATGCTATGTTACTCAGACTCGTTTAGAAGTATCCGACACGGGTATGTGTCCAAGTGTCGGACTCGGCTATTTTTATGAAAAATATGCATATTTTGGTTTAAAATGAGGTGTCCAAGGATCATACCCATGTCCGAGTGTCGAGTGTCGGACACGGGTACGCGAGGGAATTAAAAGGGTCGGAGTAACATAGGTTATATGTGCAGTTACAGCTGCAGTGCATGATTTTATCATTTAATTCTAGCCTGTTGTTTTCTTTGATTCATGAATATATAATATACTTGCTGAAGTTCCTTTTGCAGCACCAGCAATCACAAGTTGCTAACGGCAAAAAGTACATATCGTTTGAGTATAAACCAGGATCAGAATCCATGAGAAATGATTCTTCCTCAGACCGTGAAAGTCAGTAAGTGGCTCTGGCTTGTTTATTTTATTTCTGGAGTTTGAAATTATCATGCACGTTTCTAATTATTTATACTAGTTGTGCATCTGTTTCAGATAGTGTAGTTGAATCATTGTTGGCATTGACTCCATAGGCGGTGTTTGTTTCAAAATAAAATAGCGGTTTGGAGTTAGAAATTGGATTATCGAAGAGTTGGTACACATCAAGAACAAATTTTATATGGTGTTAAATAAACTTGGCTTTTGTTTATTCGTAGACCACATATTTTTGCAGCATAGATCATATATCCCACCTCTTATTTCTTCCATCACTTCCACCGCCAGTTATAACCATGATTGAATTGTGTAGTCCCTTGTTGGAGATTTTTTTTAGTTATGGAGGACAAGTTTCTGTTAGGCAATGAGCAGATAGGTAATTTCAAGAGGTGGCGAGTTAGAGGTTATGGGTATCACGTTGAAGAATTCACATTTTTCCTTTCTATCCCCTTTATTTCTGTGTTCTTCCCATCTGTGTTGGTCACAATTCTTAAGAAATAGAGTAAAATAATAATATAGTACAATGCAAGTGGAGAAGGAGAATAAATTAAGTGGAAAATGGAGTATAATATTAATATAGTACAGTGCAAGTAGTGGCAAAATAGGTAATTATAGGTGAAAAGTAGGGGCTAGTATTAGGCCAAAATAGATAGTTTTTAAATAAGAAGAAAATGGTGAAAGCTCCTTAAATGGAATATGGAAAAAAAACTGAGAAAACGAGGAAGGATTAAACTCTTGGGTATTGGAGAACAGATAACATATGAGGTTGTGTCGATTATTAAAAGTTAAAACCAAAGCTGAGGAATAAGCATGCTTGAATCTTAACTTTTGTCTTCACTTTAACAAAGTATGATGAAATCCGGCTCAAATCGGTGTTCATTACTTGGTAATTAAACCACAACTTTCTTCATATAAAAGCATTGTATGCGGCTGTCTTGATGATTGGACTAACACAAGAAAAGTATGCTATATACTTGGATGATTAGGTCTGTTACTCAGACGATCAGTGATCATTTAGAAGAAGTGGATGGTTTTGAAACAGAGATATTAGCCACAATATCGTGGATCTCATTTTAGAGCCTCTAAGTTGCTTTGCTGTTACAAATACACAACAAAGTGCGAAGCACTGTCCGTATTTAGCCTTAAAACATCAATGTCGACCCCTGTGCTTCCAAGGCAATATTCATCAATTAGAGATGCTCTTACCAAAGCTGTTGACTATCCACACTTTATTTTTTGTATTGTTAGCAGTGGTTAGTGCTGGTAATGATTGGTTTTAGAGAATGCATAGAATTTTGCATCCCCATCCTTTTTTATTAATAAGCTCCAATGTCAATTTCATTATTGTGTTTTAATCCATGGCTCGTGGCAGGCTTAGCGCTCAGGAAGATGACGAGGACACTGCCGTTAATGTGTTGAGGAGGACAACAATTGGAAATGGTCAGTCCCCCCATAATACGAATTACTTGTTTTGGCATTGTTCTCATTTTGCTTGATACATATTATCCAACTTGCAGGACTTCCAGAGGCTGTTTTTGACTGGACACGGGAAATTGACTCTGATCTTTCCCAAAGTAACAACAGTCAAGCTTTCTCTAGGAAGCATTGGCGTCTTCTTCAATGTCAAAATGGTAAGACTATCACCTATGATATCTTTGTTTTTATTTTCGAGCTATCAATCTGTCAGAAAAACATCTGTAGCAAATTATTTGTTATGGTAATTGTGTTTTGGGTATCACAGGACTCCGAATTTTTGAAGAGCTATCTGATGTTGATTACCTTGTATGTGATTTCTTCTCTGAAAATGATTGTCTCCGTTCTTTTTATTACTGGTTTATCACATGAGTTTCCTGTTATTCAGCCAAGGAGTTGTAGTAGAGCAATGAAGGCTGTGGGAGTTGTTGAAGCTTCATGTGAAGAAATTTTTGAACTTGTAATGAGTATGGATGGGACTCGGTTTGAGTAAGTTTCATGTTTGCTGTGAACTTTGTCAATTACTTCTGCAGAAACTTTAAACTTTCATGCTGGGTAGCGCAGTGCATTTGCGCTTATTCTTCCTATACGTTTGTATTATATATTTTCCTCTGGTTTACAACCTTAGTCTCTATTAAACACCACACGTTCCTTAACCATTCCAAACGGCCATGCACCACCACTAAGTAGACCACCGACCTCGATTGAAGAAATTTCAAACCTCCACTCTTTTGTAGTTCTTTCTTTTCTTTTGTTCTAACCTTAGTTACTTTTGTTTTTTGTGTGGTGGTGTAGATGGGATTGCAGTTTCCAGTTTGGGAGTTTAGTTGAGGAGGTAGATGGACATACTGCAGTTATATATCATAGGCTTCAGCTCGACTGGTACTCGATGTAAGTTCTTTGAAATTGCTCTGTTATGAGCAGTTCATTCTCAATTTCTGTAAAGCTAAAGTTTATTTCGATATTGGATGGGGCAATTGAAAAGAGAGAAAATTTATAATAAATAAAGATAATCTTGATTTGCTAAAGTTAGTCAGATAATTAATTCTTATCATGTGCCAATTAGAAAAACCCCTATATTTAATTATACATTATAAAAAATGTTTAATATTCTTATTGTACTAATGAAAATTAATCAAACAAGATGCTGCGTGACTATATTTCCTTTTATATTTTGCAAAGACTTACGAAGATTTTTTCACTCATAAATAGTGTAAAAGATGCAAATAGGGGATTTTGAGTTAATGGAGGGAGTATTTTTGTTGTACCTCCACATAGGGCTTTGGGAGGTTATGTACCTCAATGTGCATACTATTAGTGTAGGAACCTTGATGATGCATCATCCTGTACGGTTTACCTCTACAATGAATCTATAGTGTAGAATAGGATATTTTAATTTTTTGGAATTTACAATTCACTACTATGATCAGTCTGGAACATACTGAAGAAGTGATGTATAAAATCCCCTGTTCATACATTTCTTCTTAAAGGAAAGCATTGCTTTTATTTTACTAAGAAGCAGTAACTTCTCATCATCACGAATTATTTTTCAAAGTTAAATTTTCCTTTAGGTACTTATGCCAGATTTCTCTTGATGCACTATCCTCGTAACATCTACAATATAGTTTTTAAAATTTGTAACCCCTTGAGTATAAGATACGATGGTCTGAACGAGTTTGATAATCTAGTATAAAAAGCCATTTTTATTTAGTACATTAAATGTCAAATCCAAAGAAAAGTGACTAGTGAGTTGTTTTCTCACTTTTACATAATGGATTTATAAGGCTTATTCTTAATAATTTACAACCTTTTTCTATTATTTTCGGGGTTAAGCTTCATGAGGTTGATCTTTCTCTAGGTTAATTTGGCCTCGTGACCTTTGCTATGTGCGTTATTGGCGCCGAAATGATGATGGAAGTTATGGTAAGTTTAATCTTTGTAGTTCTTTCTCATCCAACTTTAATGTCCTTTTCTCTCCATCTTACACTGTTCTTCTTATGCAGTTGTATTGTTCTGCTCTAGGGTGCATGAAAACTGCGGCCCACAGCCAGGATTTGTGCGCGCGCACATTGAGAGTAAGATTCACATCTTTTGTTGATATCCTTCTGACATCTTGCTTTGGTAGAACGCAAAATTGCTGATGCGAAGAACATATGGTTTGTCTCTTTTTCGCATAAACATTTTAATAACAATTATAGCCCAATTTCTCAGGTGGTGGGTACAATATTTCCCCATTGAAACCTCGAAATGGCAGACCCAGATCGCAGGTGCAACATCTTATGCAAATTGATCTGAAAGGGTGGGGTGTAGGCTACCTTTCATCATTTCAGCAACATTGCCTCCTGCAAATGTTAAACAGTGTCGCAGGTGATCTCTTAAGAGCATCTTTTGTAATATTTGCGAATTTTTTATGTGTCTGGTTCTTCTCAGTTTAGAGTTCGTCTTTTAGCAAGTGGATTTCATTGCAGCTGGTTGTGGACTTTATTTTTCAGTGAGCTCATGTGCTCACTGCCAAAGTACAATTTTTTTCTGCTCTAATATTGGGTATCATAACGGCATGACACTTCCATAACAGTTTTGTGACTGCTGATCTTGGATTACTTACAGAAGGACAATATAAAACTGTGCTGATTAGTTCACTTATTTAGGCTTTAAGCAACTTCTATTTTTATCAAGTTCTTTATTTGTAGGTTGTTCACATAAATCAATAGAAAGTATTGGAAGTACAATAATCTAGAATTAATTTGATTGAAGATGACTTTAAATTTATCTTCATGTAGTGGAATCTTTCACCAATAATGTTCCGGTTTCTTGACTGATATTGAGAACCAATTACCTGCGTCCCAGACTGATCGGAATTTACACTGAGATATAAGTATGTTACTGACGTGAATATTTAATTGTGTAGCAAATATACAATGATGATTTTCTGTTGGTGGATTGGTATTTGTTTCTTTTAGTTGGTTTAAGGAAGCTTCTAGTTTTGCCTCTTAGATTCATTTATTTGATCAAGTTCACTATTCTCTTTAATTTGAACAGGGCTGCGTGAATATTTTAGTCAATCTGATGAAAGAATTGCTACACCAAGGATTCCTGTTATGGTCAATATGACTTCTGCTTCTATGCCTTCAAAAAAGAATCAAAAGCTTCGTGAGTCATCTACCCATCCGAGTTCTCCTGATACAAATATTATTCCGAATAGAAACTCTGTGATGATGGATGATGAATCTGATGAGGATGAGGATTACCAGATACCTGAGGCTGACGAAGAGGTGTGTGCTAGATATTTTTCTCCTAAACCTTATGTGAAATCTTATGTTTTAAACATAATGTTATCAATCCTGTAGGTTTACCCTCCAACACCTGAGAATGATGTCAAGAAAACAGGTAGGACTGCTTTATTCACCTTTCTGTTCTGCCAGTGAGCACAACTTGTTATTGTATTTACGTAACAAACATAGATTGATAAGTTCTTTTTGATCTCAAGCTGTTGAAGAAGTGACAGATCACATTGACTTGGCGATGTTCTCTGGTAATTTGAAACGAGATGACAATGAAAATGCTCGCAATTGTTGGAGAATATCTGATGGAAACAACTTTAAAGTTCGGGGCAAGGGTTACAGTCGCGACAAATCAAAGGTTCCAGCAGGAAAACACTTGATGGATCTTGTGGCAGTTGATTGGCTCAAGGACACGAGACGGATGGACCATGTTGCTAGACGTCAAGGCTGTGCAGCACAGGTGAGAATCTAAACTGTTTTCCCATGATAGTGGATGCCTGAACAATTCCATTTCTCTTGAAAAAATTCACTTATAATGCAAGAAATACTAGAAAATGGCAAAAGTGCTATGCTCTACTAATTTTCAGATCCTAGTACACAATGCCTGTGCTGACATGCACTATGCTAACTTGGGTAGTTTCTAGTTGTGAATTGATTTTTCCGGGTTTCCAAACATTTTTTACAAAAACATATGATGTATTCTTATCTAACTTGGCAATTACCTATTCAATGATAGTGGGCTTGATACGGCTTGTGTGATTTGAGATTTTCATAACCTAGAATTTGATATGTTTATGCAATTAGTCTGGGGTGCACTTTTGATGGTAACATGTTCAGTATTTCAGTGCTTAAGGGTACTGGGTAGTCTAAGATGTATCCATAGTTCCAAGTTGCTTATAGAGAGATTTGGGTTGGTAGGGTGGGGAGATCACTGTTAGACCTTGCCTAGGCATTGCGACATAAGCAGCTTTTGTAAACTGTTGGATACAGCGCTATTAAATTTGCTTTTGGCTAAATCGTGTGAATGGGCTCAGATCTCCTAGGCTTACAGACAAAAGATCATTTTTGCATATCCCTGACAAAATTTAAAGCGGTGGCTAATTTACAAGGTAAAAGAAATTGAAATGGATGAAGGTGGCAACTCGCAAGAACAATTATATGGGTCTGAAACATTTATGCATTCAGTAAAGGAGTTCTTGTTTTTCTTTACCCAAGATAGAATAGTGTTATGTCTGATGGTAGATTTTGTGTGATCAGCTCTCTTAGGCTACATTATATGTTGCTTTGCTCCTGAAGCACACAAAAAATCATATTTGCATAAGTTGGCAGAAACTTCTTAAGCAGTGGGTCATTCTTAAGGTGAAAGAAATTGAAATATAGGAAGAAATGTCACAAGAAAAATTATAAGGTCCTGTAATATTTATGCATCCAATGAAAGAAATTGAAATGGAGGAAGATGTGTCGCAAGAAAAATTATATGGGCCTGTAACATTTATGCATCCAATGAAGGAGTTCTTGTTTTCCTTTACCCAAGATAGAATTTTCCTTTACCCAAGATAGAATAGTGTTCTGTCTGATTGTAGACTTTGTCCCCGCAGCCCCTCGCTCATGTGGCAGTACCTTAATAACTAACTAGTATAAATCCCGCGCATAAATGCGCGGTATTTATAGAGTTTTTACTTTTTAGCTTATTACTTATTCAATCCAAATTTATACCTTAAAATTCTTATATTTCACATTATTGTATTTTGATATGAAAAAAAAAAAAAAATTAAACTATAAAAAAAATTGAGTATGCCATGATATTTTTTTTTTTATCACAAAGTTAATGATTTCAATTTATAACTTTTCTTAAAAGTAACTTAATAAAGTTTTTTCACGAAACTAATAATATTAGTTTATTTTATTGTTTTATACAGTGTAAGTATGTATCAAGTCATTTCTAAGTAAAATTAGCAATTTTGTATTTTATAATTTTATACCCCTTTTATTTTATTTTTTTTGATTAAAACATTATAATTATAATTTAGAATTTAATGAAAAAATCATACTTTAAAAAAAGATAATAGTTTAATGGGAAAATTTCATTTCTTTCCTTATATAAGTAGATGGAGTTTGGAGGGAAAACTTTTGAGAATTTTTATTCTCTTAGTAGTAAGGGGGATGTTGATAATCAATATTGATCCTCTACTTTTGTGCCGGGGCTGCATTTGACAGCTCGTTTGTGTTCATTAAGCTTATGCATCTATATTTTTCTTCTCAGGTTGCCTCAGAGAAAGGATTGTTTTCTTTGGTTGTAAATGTTCAAGTAAGTCCCTTATAGCAGATCCATTATCTTAAAGGTGACTTGCCTGAATTAATAATACTCGACACATTTTCTTCAGGTACCTGCTTCAACTCACTACAGTATGGTCTTCTATTTTGTGGCTGCTAAATTAGTCCCCGGGTCACTTTTGCAACGTTTTGTGGATGGTGATGATGAGTTCCGTAACAGTCGCCTGAAGCTCATCCCTTCAGTTCCGAAGGTAATCAGCATACAACCATTTTTCAAAAGTGCTACAAGTACTAAATATTTGAAGTGTTCCCTTGTATATTATTTGTGACCTTGTTTATATTGCTAGTGACCATATTAGTTACTGACTGTTTTCCATTTCGAAAAACAGCCATCATAGCAAGTTTGATTTGTACATGTTTTTGCTATTGAATTCTCGGTACGGAAGATGGAACTTGCAGAAATTTCAAATTTCAAGCTAAAAACCCGGCTCTATATGTTTTCAGCTGTGTAAACTATACCAACTTGACATTTAAAAGTATCTCTGACACACACCATTCCTAGGAAAATTTGATCAAGTTTTATGGACAATGGTGCTTGAAGTATTTGGCGGTTTTTTTCTCTTTCTTGTTTGCCCCACATTTTTTCTTAGAGTGGTATCACTGAAAGGTGTGGAATTATGTCATCGCTTTACCTTTCGTTCTGTGTCACTCAGCCTGCTTAGGCACCTTTCGAGGCTGTAGGATATTTGGCATGGTTCTGGACATGCTACACTTGTGTTTGATTGATAGTGTGGAAAAGGTCCAGCAAATACCTGAGTCAGATGCGGACGCATGAACAGTGAGCTATGTTGGTAGTATAGCTGAAATTGAGTTATACAAACTCATTTTAATTTTGTTTTAGTATTGCTGAGGTTATGTGAAGCGACGGGGTATAATTTATGTATTTTCTTAGTCTTCGAATGCAAATGTAATAAACCCTTTATTGTTTAATCACCCTTCTTTTTATTTTGCGTTGGAGTTTTTTTTTCCCTTGGTCCAGAAACTTACGTCAAATTCTGCATTCTCTATGTGCTCTGCGCTTTCTGCAGGGCTCTTGGATCGTACGGCAGAGTGTTGGCAGCACTCCTTGTTTGTTAGGGAAAGCAGTTGACTGCAACTACATTAGGGGGCCTGATTACTTAGAGGTAGCCATTCTCTTCTGGAAAATCTTAGATTAATTGCAGTGCTTTCTCTATTTCCTTAACTAGTAAACTTAATTCTGATTACGCTTTCTGTAGGTTGATGTTGATATCGGCTCTTCAACAGTAGCCAACGGAGTTTTAGGCTTAGTTTTTGGGGTGATTACTACATTAGTGGTTGATATGGCCTTCCTTGTACAGGTATGAAAACCCAGAAAAGCTGAAACCTCAACTGAGCACAAATATTGCTTCAGATAGGAAATTCTGTTTCTGGTTGTCCAGATTTATATTCCAAGGAGTTTGTACCATGTGCTTTTTGGGTACTTGGTCTTCTCTCACGCAATTTTGCTTACTTGCTCTCTAAATTACTTCATCCTTATGTCTTATTTCAGGCAAATACTGAGGATGAATTACCAGAGAAGTTGATTGGCGCAGTTCGTGTATCTCATATTGAGCTATCCTCTGCAATTGTGCCAAATTTGGAGCCAGATCCATCAACTGATGAATAAAATCCCCGTGGTGAATTAGCATGTTATGTGCATTTGTTAATTTTGGATATAGCATTCATTTCTACTGTGACCAACCATATTCATTCTGATGGAAAAGAATACCAAGATAGGAGTACAAATCAGTCGGCTCAATCCAAGTCGTGAAGAACCAACCCTCCCCAGGAGTCCTCAGTGTAAAATTCTGAATTGGAAGAAGATTGCAGCAATGTCCGAGATCGAGCCTGACCTACTGGTTGTTTCATATAGCCTGAGGTGTAAAGTCTTTGCGTTTTCTACAGCCGTGGCTCTATAGATATGTTGGTGTGTGCAAGTTTTCATAATTCACAAGGTTCGATCAACATTAGATCATTTTTACTCACTTAGTCACTCGTTATATAGTTACCTAGCATCAAAGGTTCCACGATGAGGTCGGTTGGTTCTACTCCATTTTCTTGTTACACAATATAGACCAAGACTTCCAAACACAGCTTTCTATTGAAGCCTGAAGTTTACTCTGTTCAGTCAATGTAGATTGTGAAATCTGTTGGCCATACATCTTTTTTAGTTGCTGCCGTTATTGTAGGATTTGCAGATGTTGCCTGAACCAAGTTTTGCAGCATCGGCCCCAGATAAAATTGGCAGGGTTCATATCGTTTGTCATCCCTAGTCATATACTTTTCGCCTTTTCGGGGTGTCGTGCATGTTTAGTGGTGGAATGAAGGGGGTTAGAAGGAGCTTCTGATCCGTCCACTTAGAAAAGCATTATAATTTCCTTGCTTTTTAACCCGAATCCGGCTATATGGTGCTTTTTTTTTTTTTTTTTTTTTTTTTCAAGAGACGTGAAACTCATTGAAAAACGAAAAATAAAAACCACACAAGATGAGCTATAAAGCGAGCCTTACTACAAGTTGTACTTGTGTAAACGGTATCTCAACCTGGGGCTTGTAGCTGACGTAACTTTAAAAGAGGCTGTCGAAAAACCTAGCCTCTAATCATGTCGACTACAGGCCCCAGATTGAAAGATGTAATCTACCGTCTACATATTTATTTCTAGACCAATCGACTACAACACCTTCGACAAGACAATGTCAAGGCGATGAACAATCCACTAAGCTAGTGTCAAGCCTATCACTAAACCACTAGATTAAAACATCTCCCGAAAAAACAATAAATTAAGCACCCGACGGAGCAAGTGCCACATCATCACCATCAATTCTATCAAGAGCCAAAACCAAAGCCATTACAAAAGCAGCATCAACACCAGGCTGGACGACAAGGCTAAAAACATCTCTACTTAACACCATATTTCTTGTGGGCTCCACCTTGCGTTTGATTTGTGCCACGTGTAATGATGACGTGTCTTGTTGCATTCTAAATATGGTGCAACTCCTCTCATTGTATGATCCCTCAATTTGGTACTCGATGGGAACATCAGGTGAAGATTCATGATATAATTCCACCATCATCGTCGACCGTCCGATCATCGTTGATTTCCATATGCTTAAGATTGGTTGTTGACCGTCCGATGTCTCCCCCAAGAACCCTTCCAATCTATGGTGAAGTGTAGGTCTCTGTTCCATAAAACACAAAAATTAACAACCAAAATAAAATCTCGGTTTGATACTTGATCTTAAAATCAACATTTGCTATTGATCTCGATCATTTGTTATGAATATAGTCAATTTTAACCTATTTTGTTATCACGATAACTTTCACAACCTTTATAACTCGGTGGTATTTCAGTGTCACGAGTCACGACATATAATTAAGTTAAAATCATGCATCTAACATTCTAAGATTTCTAACCTACTCTCAAACAAGCAAATGTATAATTTAGACTTCCTATTGATTTCAATCATTTTTTTATAAATATAGTCAATAGTTCTCATGATAACCATGAAAATCTTTATAACTTGATCGGATTCAGTGTCACGACTGATAATTAAGTTAAAACCATGCATCTAAATTTCTATTTACATACATCTAAATTTCTCATATTCCTTTATTTATTTGAATACGTGTATAAACACTGTAAATGATGATTCTGAACCTTAAAAATCGATCGAAAACATAAGATAAAAAAATATTATATTAAAAACCAAATCATCCATATATATATATACCTTAGGAAGAAGGGTAAGAAGAGGCTTGCCAAAGGTATCCATAAGGAGAAGACCAAGAGGCTTCACAGTACCAAAAAAGTCAACTCTAAATATAATTTCACCATTTGGGTCGTATACAATGAACCCATCACCTTGCCTAAACATTGACTTTTTATGTACCGTTAATTCTATTTCTTCATTATAACAATATTTTTCTCCTACCACTATCATTTTTCTATTTTCGATATTTTTTTTTATATATATATATATATATGTACCAAAAAAAAAATAAAAAAAAATCGATATATACTGTATACCGAAAAAACAAATTATATGTAATTATATTTTATTTTGTGTGTATTTATACATTTATATTTGAAATGAAGATAATTTATTTAATTTGTTAAGGTGGTTGAATATTTATTCATGGGACCTTATAATAAATGAATAAGTCAATCTTATCTAATTTGCCGCAGACTTAAATATCAGTTTTTATTGGTTGAAAATTCAGTAGAATTTTTATGCTACTTTGATACTTTGAAGTTTGATCGTGACACTCGTGACAAGTCTTCATACGCGTGTTAAACAATTGAAGACTATACCGACTCTTCTTCTTGTTTAAGATTGTCTTAATTTAAAACGGCTCTCACATTCGATTAAGTCTAAGGTTACAATTAACCACCGCTTCAGCTGTTGTCAGTCAGTTTAGCTGGCAAAATTATAAAGATGGTTTATAACTTTATATAATCTAGTTTGAATCCGTAAGTAATGTATTTGCCCCAAGTAATCAGCGGCGGATCTATGAGATCTTTTCTGGTGTCTCGAGACCCTGAATTTTTTACGGTGTATTTTAGTCTAGTTCTTAGGTAAAAGTAAATTAAATTTATTATTTTTTATTTAGAAGTAGGTATTATATTTTTTGAAGGAATCGGGAAAGAAAATTTTCTGGCTCCGTCAGTGCAAGTAAATCCGGAATAACAAAAACAAATAATCATAGCTTGACAATAAGTTTTGTGTCTATCTTGTTCATTTCACTTTCTAAAAAATATCTTGCTTATTATATGCCCGCTAGATTTCTCTACTCGGGTTTGATTAGATATGGTCCCAGACTCAATCGTTGATGTAATTGCTTCCGACTTTGTATTGGCAATGAAAAAACAAATAGATAAACCAAAACAATTATTGTCAACAAAATCACACCACCATGATTGCAAAAGCATCAAACAGTAACAACAATGATGATTGTTATTAAGTGTTTTAGAATAATCATCATTAATTAAGCATCTCCCATACCGAGACTCAGTATCACCCGGTGACCGAATCGATCAAAACTAAACAGGAAGAGGTGGAATGCTTTGTTCATGCCTGAAAAAATTATCAGGATCAACTTTGCTCTTAATCTTCATCAATCTGTCAAAATTCCCTTTAAAATACTTATAACCCCAACAATTTCCGTCATCAGCCCGGATACTATTACGTTTCTCATTTATCCCCAAATCGAAATCCCTGTAATTAGCATAAGCAGTTCTGGGATTCTTAGAAACATAAGGTGTCATATACTTGTACATGTTTCTAATCCAATTCATATGCATTTCTTCACTCGATTCGCCGTCTTGCCAAGAAGTAAAGTACTGAACCATGTAAATTGTACCATTTCTGTGAGGGAAAGGAATTTCGGATTCTGAAATTTGGCTCATTTTTCCTCCATAAGGAGTGACTATTATAGCTGCATTATTTCCTGCTTTCAGTCTTTTCCACATTTCCTGCACTGCATTTTCTGGGATTGGTTCTCTGACGTAATCGGATTTCGCTTTAAAATAAGTCCTGATTAAAGACTTGGCTTGAAGTAATACTTCAGGAGAAGTCCCAATTGGGTAACTACCCAAGTAAACAACTGACTGAATCCATGATACTTCGAGACAGTCTTTATTACGCAACCCGAATTCTGAGAAATTTCTGCCCATTATTCCCAGAAGTTCATTGGATTTACCCAGAAACAATCCTTCATAAATTATGCTTGCGTTTGTCGAAACCATTGTAGCTTTGATCAAGAGATTCTCATCAAGCTTATCAACCACATGTTGCCATGTACTAAAAAGCTTAACATCTTCATTGCTTTCGATCGTCTTTATGACAGCAAAATATGTCACAATTTCAGGCACTCGAACCAGCTTGACTTTCCAAGCTAAAATCACCCCGAAACTTCCTCCACCACCGCCTCTAATAGCCCAAAAAAGATCTTCCCCCATGCTTTTTCGGTCTAGAATCTGGCCATTTACATCGATTATTCGAGCATCTAACACATTATCAGCACCAAGTCCGTATTTTCTAAGCATCCCACCATACGCGCCACCTGTAATATGCCCACCAATTCCTAAACTAGTAAACATACCAGCAGGAAAACCATGAACCTTGCTTTTTTCGGCTATCTTATAGTAAAATTCACCTGTAGTTACACCAGCCTCAACCCATGCACTCTCATCCTGTATATCAATAGCTACTTTCCGAATTTTCGAAAGGTCTAAAATGATAAAAGGGTAGTCAATTTCAGATGCAAAAGAGACACCCTCATAGTCATGCCCGCCACTGCGGACTCTAAGGTGAATTCCAAGCTGCTTTGTGCATATAACTGCTGCTTGGACATGGGAATAGCTAACTGGAGTGAAAATGATGACGGGTTTTTTAACTGAAGGTAAAAGATACCTAAAGTTCATAGCAGTGGAGTTCAGAACAGAAGTGAACGATGAATTTTTCGGAGTGAAGAAAGTTTTAGAAAACGGTATTGGAATGTTGGTCTTCAAAGCTAGACACTGAACAAACTTTTGTTCCAAAGTTAGTGATGCTGCAAAAAATGGCGATTGCAGTAGCAGTAGGAACAGTGAAAAAACTCTCAAATCAGTCATTTTGCTTTGATTTGATTTCGGTCTAAATCTTAATAATTAGATTCATGAACACATTTACAAATATAAAGTTTGAGAGTAATTGCTAATTTGTTTTTGTAGATGGTAGGGACATTTTCAGCTACACTTTACCTAACATGTATATATATGACTAAAGTCTTAAGAGATGCCAACTTATACAGGAACTTCTCTTTCTGACAAAGCTGAAACTTCCTACCTTGTCGAGCACACGAATTAAAAGGAAAGGATAATATGTGAAGGAAAATGCGGTTTTAGGAAAATTATCGGGTTAAAAATCACAATCATCACAAATATAATGAAAAAAAAATAATAAGTAGGAAGTTTATATGCGATTTGTCAAAGACTCGGTGGAGGTATGGTTAACCAATTTTACCTGTTCTTTGTCTTTGTAGCAAAGGTTTACAAATTATTTTGAGAAAACTCGTGATCGGATAATCTCCGCCTTGTAAAACCATTTTTATTTAAAGAAATACAATCCTAAACGTCCCTTTCTTAATGGATTAAACAGTTTTTTTTTCTTTGAAATAATTAGTCATAAGTTAACTCAAAGGACAAATTTGGTAGTTGGTCAGAAAGGGAGGGAAGACGGTGTGTGCCGGATTCAGAACTTTTCGTTGGGCGGAACCGAGGAACTAGTTCAGTGAGTCATTGTGGTTTAGTCCATAATTTGAAACCAAAAAATAGTGAGTTTTTGCCTTAAATGGAAACGGAAAAGGAAATGTACTCTAGAGAGAAAAAAAACCTAAAATTTATTAGCTTGCACTATATTTTAACAAAAGCAATAACATAAAATAGGAACTTCTCGTATTTAATATGAACAGGGAAAATAGGCCAGTTAATCAACCACGGCAAGGTATGAAGGTAGGATGTACATAGTTTTATACACGCGTTAACCATTTACAAGAAAATGTTTCCTGAAGGAACATAGCAAATGCTAAAAGAAAGAAAAGGGAAGGCGAAGGAAGGGATGACTGAACCTGACAGATATCAACGAGGGCATGATCAAGAAAGAGCTTTGATTTTCTTCCTACTCTGCCGACTGTTTTGTAGATATGATCATGAAGCAAACTCCATGTCGGCTCATTGTTGACTTGGCAAGTTTTCCCACATTAAGCTCTACTTCACCAACACATTTGGCTCCAAACACCATGCGCTCTAACCTGCAGCGAATTAGAATGTTTGGTGGAAATTGTTAATCTTGTTAGCATCTATTACCACTTACCAGTATCTAAGGACATTTTGCTATCCTCGGTTCCAAGGGAGCCACAAATATATTATGTTCCGGTAACTTAAACTCTCAACCTTTAACTCATTTCATTACCCTTGATAAAATTATGCAAGCCAAGCTTAGCCGATAGAATCTAACCTAAACAGGGATTATTCATCCTAAAAAAACTTATTGAAGTGTTTGATTACAAACACGCAGGGTATGACGATTTGTGAAAGACTCGAGAGGACTTACCGAGTTCAAGCTGATGGAAGGATGTCCAAGGCAACTTCTTTCAGAGATGGCATAGTTTCTTGCTGATGAACACACACGTATCTGCTGCCAATTGTTTTAAGAACCTTCCACGGGCCTGGATAACATCTGCAGTTACCATTTTTTGGTTACAATTATGCATTTGAAAGAAACCAGGGTGGATAAAGAAACAGTTATATTCAGAACCATATATGATTCCCCAAGAGTCGGCACAAAATCAAGTAATACTTGCCTAGAATGAATTTATGGGTACAAACCTGAAAAGAGTGCCGCCATTTCGTCCTTTGAAATTGTGAATATAATACACAGTTTCCATCTTCGGCAACAGGGTCTTGGTAAGTGTGGCCAACTTTGGATAGAAGAACGATGGATAGTCTATGGTTAACAACTTGACATTAAGGACAACTCTAATCTATTGAATCAAGAGAATAGGTATCTCACTCTCAATGACCTGAACAAATTGACCAACTGTACATTTAGTGGCAGACCCTGAAATTTTTTGAAAAAATGTTGATTGATCAAAACAAGTGTTCACTTTTAGCTTTCTAGTATCCCGGGACCTCACATTTTATAACGTGCATTTGCTTGCCACTGTATGTGTGAGTGATCGCACATAGTGCAAAACTGCAAACCATGTCGATATGGCAATCAAATACTCCCTCCGTATTTTAATTTTCTTCCCACTTCTCAAATTATATGAAAGGAAATTTGAGAATAGGGAAGAAAGCACACAGAGGTAGTATATAAAAAACGGAGAAGTTAATAGAGTGCTAACACAAAGATGCAGAATTTTTGACCTGTAATTTCAGCAGAAGAACATTCAGTTAATGGCTTATTGCATTTGGTAAACTCGTGTATTCATGTCAACAAAAGGATACATCCAGACCTTATTCGATCAAGTTCTCCATTGAAAACAATCAATTGTCTTGATGTGTCTGCAACAGCTTCTTTATAAAGCTCTTCCACAACAAGCATCTCTGAATTACAAAAAAAATCAGGTTAATGTATTAATCAGTTAAAAGGGACAGGATAGGAGATGCAGTATAAAGTAACCTACCGTTGACATTGAAGTAAGGATATGCAACAAGGAACAACTCATCTTCTGGTCGCACACGGTCTGCCATTTTGACTTTTGTGCTAAAGCCAAAATCCTCGAAAAATGATGGCTTTGTCAAGTAATCCAATTTGAATGAAACTCCCTCGAAAACAGATTTTTTGGCAACCGTCACTTCACTAGCTTCTGGGAAAAACTACATTCGGAAAGCAGAAATTAAACAAAATCAACCACATGGGCGAGGCAAAAACATATAGTCAACTTTTATTACACTCATAAAGGCTAAAACAATCTCTTAATCTAGACGAAATACAAAAGCGAGCCTTAAGCAATAGAATATGAAATTTGGACCTACAAACAAGAATTATGAGATTATGTCTGTCAGTACTCATTCATTAAATCATGCTTGAATTATTACTAGTTTTCTATCCAATATTTTTGTCAACCAAAGAAAATTGTCTTGTTTGAACATCAAATACAAATACTCCCGGTTGATTAAACAGATTCATGTCATACACAACTATCCGGCCACACTGAACATGTTACAGCCACTTAATTTCTCTGAACCACTATTATACAGAAATTCCAATGAAGTACTCCATAATTAGTGCATGCATTGGTAAACAGCAAATAAACAAACGAACTTTCATCGCATAAATAGTGCACACATTAGGGGGGAGATTTCACATTGGTAAACAGCAAACAAACGAGCTTTACAAGAGGAGAAAACTACATAGAATTTCCCAGAAACAACCATACTATTCTGGTACGCGAAGCTTTTTCTGGAGTTACAAGACGGTCACAGAACTCACGAATCAATTGCATGCTTTCAGTCATTTCGTTGCCGCCTTCACCGTCACCTGAACAGAGATATAGAGCCATAACCACCTAAAGATCTACTATATTATCTCAATCTCAAGATTCGTACAAAGTGAAGTATGTCAAACCTGGTACTGACTGTAGTCCAGAAGTTGGGAATTCAATTTCCTGCATACCAATTTCGTTAGAAACAGCAGGTCCCGTGATCAGAATTCAGAATACTTGGCTAAATAGCTTATGTGAGATTCACAAAATTTAAATCCTAACCATCAGCTGAAGTTTATTCTTTATTGCCGATTCAGTTGCTGCTTTTGCCTGTAAATTACGACACAGTCAGTGGCAGACCAAAAATATTTGTATAGGGTGTCCGGCTGGTAATTAGTAAATTATCAGTTGTAAAAGTTGATGATTATTCTATATCAACCCAAAATAAGCAAACTGCTCAAAAATTGGTTTACGGCTTCCATGTAACTACACTTGAATCTGCCAGTTCGCAAAGTAGAGAGTGAGAGACAAAGAGTTGAGCTGTATATGATCACGACATAGACAACATTATAAATTCACATGAATCGTGAATGTGCGATGATGTACAGGCTGTACAGCTTAGCCTCTAGGAAGTTTGCTTACAAACAACACTATGGACTCAAGGAGACATTCGATTTTCAGGCTGTCTCATTTATCCAGTAAATCAGAAGTAGGAAGCGCGAGAGTAAATCTCAGAGCAGTGAACTTTGAATATAGCTTCACCTAAACCGCCAGCAAGTGAACTGTACCATGACAAATGAGAAGGTTGAAGCTATAGGAAATCAGATAAGATGGCAGCACATACTAGTGTCGAAATTTGTCACTAGCACTGTATACTTGACAAAGAACCCTCTAGTAACCATTTGTCTATACCTATATGCAATATTGACATCAGAGGTTCAGAGAACCCTTAAGGCCTAACCGCCACCCTCCCCATTCCGAACCCTTATCATGGATTCTAATTCACAAGCATTAACAGCCTAATTATCAACCTAAGGAGTGAATCACACAGGAGACGGCTCTTGTTCCCATGTTAGACCGGTAAAGTAAAGGATTATCAAAAGACGCTGATAAATGGAATTTCATAATCGGATTGAAAATGACCATTTATCAGATAATAAATTAATCAACAACAACATTACCTAGTGCCTCAAGGGATCCCACAAATTGCGGGTTATTACCTAATAGGGTCAGATGGATGCAACATTAGTACATTACCCAATAAGACCCAAACTAAAACTTGCATTAAGAATTGCATCGAATGACTGTTACTTCATAATATCGCGATAATAACAAAAACAGAAGAATTACTTGACGAAGAAGCTGAGAGTAATCAGATGGAAAAGGTATATCAGATACACTAGTAGCAAAATCTTGATCACCAGATGATGAAACAGCATGCACCATAAAACCCAATTGATAATTTCTTCCATTGTTCTTCATCATTTCACTACCATTTTGATACTGATTCAAACTTTCCCGCCTCGTAAAAAATTGGGATTTCCCACCCTGACATTTGTAAATTCAACAAGCAGTGACGGAATCAGTATTTGAACTCCAATATTTCGGCGACAAACTATTAACCTACGGAGTAATACGCAAGTCATTAAGAAAAAAGTCGGATATTTTAACTAAAAGTTTTAAATTTTTCATCATCCCGAAGCGATAATTTTATCGACAATCTAACAATTGCCCATTAACTACTTACCGAAATACGTTTTAAATACTCCCTTCTATTCTACATAATTGTCCCATTGTCCATTTTCGTCTATTCACAATGATGTCCCATTGTCTACAATAATTACCATGCTACCCTTGTTACTTTACACATATTACTACCCAACCCACCATTAACCCATCTTATTAACTCACTACCCCACCTATATTCTTACCCATATACAATACATTTCATTATTTAACTTCATTCCTTAATTTTCGTGTCATTGTCCAAATGGGACAATTATCGGGAATAGGAGGGAGTATTTATTTACATTTGATTAAAATATCTCTGCTAAAAAAATTAATTAATTAAATAAATGATTAAAACGGAGAAAGTAATAAAAACTTACATGGCGCACTGGGAAGGCGGGTAATAATGTTGTGAAATTGGCGCCTGAAAACAACATTCTTCAGAGATTGATTGTTGTCC
The DNA here is from genome assembly GCA_009801015.1 of Silene noctiflora. Classification (NCBI taxonomy): domain Eukaryota; kingdom Viridiplantae; phylum Streptophyta; class Magnoliopsida; order Caryophyllales; family Caryophyllaceae; genus Silene; species Silene noctiflora. The sequence continues at coordinate 1,025,539 of VHZZ01000003.1, forward strand.
AGAGACTAGAGTAGTGTACTGGTCTGGGATTAAACATGAACTTGTGTTTCAAATTTTGTGTGGAGTGGGCCTTTATCTCGTCGACAACACGAATTCTTATTTGAGACGATATTATCCGTTTTAACCTTAAATGGGGTCAAGTTACTCAAGTATCATAGTACCATTTAAGCATTTATGTATATACGAAGTATAAGACCAATAAATAGATTTTTCCTTTACATTCGTATCTACAAAAGTGTTATCTATTTGACTCATCTTAAATTTAAAACCGATAATGTCATTTTAAAGGGGACTTGTGAGTTTGTGAGCTAGGTTGGTTTTGTCGAGTAATTGTGTACAACAAATGGGTTATTATCGTGCTTTCGGTTGAGATTTTAATTTTAGTTTATTTCGGTCTAGTTTACTTCACTTTAGTTTGATTTAGGTTTTAAGAGTTAATTTAGGGTTTGTAATCAACCACCAAGTTTAATTTAATTAAGATTAAATGGTTTTATTCTACGAGGGAGGAGTCGACAAAAAAAAAAATAACAAATGAGACAATTATCATTGTTTTACTTCTTATCTCATTTGAATGGTTGATATTTCTGTTAGTAATGTGTGAGGTTACAGATTGAGTAAAACAATGATGATGATGTGTTTTTCTACCACGTATCTGGGATCGTTTCATGATTTATCGTATTCGATTTCAATCTTAAATAACAATTATCTATCTATTTTTAACGAGTACCTGATTTTCGTCCGAGACTCGTTTATCGCGTGTCGGCACCCTCAAATATTCTCTGTTGCTTCTCAAAATTTGTGCGACTCTTTTATCCGAATCGAGGAACTGACCGTATGATTTACGGACATTTTTCTTCCGGGACCTAAAATCTTGAAAACTGTGGATTATACTACACTTACGCTTGAGCCGTTTGGGAAGGTGTACCGGGTCATGTTTCTTTTCCTCCCATTTTTTTCTACCATGTGTCTGAGGTCGCTTCATGAGTTAACATATTCGATTTTCAACCTTAAATAAGAAGTATTCATTTATTTTTAAGGAGAAACTGATTTTCGTCCGAGACTCGTTTATCGTGCACCGGCAGCCTCAAAAGTTCTCTGTTGCTTCTCAAGATTTGTGTGGCCGCTTTACCTGACCCAATGAACTGTCCCTATGATTTACGGACATTTTATTCCAGAACCCTAAAATCCTGAAAATCGTGTATTATACACTTCAATTTGAGCTATATGAGAGGTCGTAGCGCTTTATGTTACTTGTTCTCTCCCAATTTTCTACAACGTGCCCGAGGTCGTTTATTGAGTTATTGTATTCGATTTCAGCCTTAAATAACAAGTATTCATCTATTTTTAAAGAATATGCGCTTTTCGCCTGAGATGATTTTGATGCATACCGGCACACTCAAATGTCCTCTGTTGCTTTCCAAAATTTGTGTGGCTGCTTTATCTGAACCGAGAAATCGTCCGTATGATTTACAGACATTTTAGTTCTGGGACCCTGAAACCCCGAAAATTATATATTATAAACTTAAATTTGAGTCGTTTCGGAAGTCGTACCGGGTCATGTTTATTTTCCTACAAGTTTTTATACCACATGTCTGAGGTTGTTTCATGAGTTACCGTATACGATTTCAACCTTAAATAACAAGTATCCATCGACTTTTTATTAGTACCCGATTTTCATCTGAGACTCGTTTATCGTACACCGGCCCCTTAAATGTTCTTTGTTGCTTCTCAAAATTTGTGTGGTCGTTTTATCTGACTCAAGTAATCATCCGTACAATTTACCGATATTTTTCTTCCGGTACCCTAAATCCCGAAAAACATGTATTAAATACTTAAATTTGAGCCGTTTAAGAGGTCGTACTGGTCATGTGTTTTTTTTTCCCAGTTTTTCTACCAGGTGTTTAGTGTCGCTTCATGAATTACCTTATTCGATTTTAAGCCCTAAATAAGAAGTATTCATCTATTTTTAAAGAATACCTGATTTTCGTCCGAGACTCGTTTATCGCATACGCCCACCCTCAAATGTCATTTGTTACTTCTCAAAATTTGCGTGGCTATTTTATCAAACCTGAGGAATCGGCCGTATGATTTACAGATATTCTTGTTCTGGGACCCTGAAATCCTGAAAAACGTGTATTATACTTAAATTTGACCGTTTCGGAGGTCGTCCCGGGTCATCTTTTTTTTTTTTTCCTACAAGTTTTTCTACCACGTATCTGGGTCTCTTCATGAGTTATCGTATTCGATTTTAGCTATAAATAACAATTATCCATTTATTTTAAAGGAGTACCTGATTTTTATTCGAAACTTGTTTATCGTGTACCGGCACTCTCAAATGTCCTCTGTAGTTTCTCAAAATTTGTGTGGATCTTTTATCTGACCCGAGGAACCGTTCGTATGATTTACAAACATTTTTGTTTCGGGTTCCTAAAATCCTGAAAACCGTGTATAACACACTTAAATTTGAGCCGTTTGGGAGGTTGTACCGGGTCATGTTTTTTTCCTCGCAGTTTTTCTATCACGTGTCCAGGGACTTTTCATAAGTTACCGTATTTGATATTCAACCCTAAATAAGAAATATTCATTTATTTTTAAGGAGTACCCGATTTTCGTCCGAAACTCGTTTATCACGTTATCGACACCCTCAAATATCCTCTGTTGTTACTCAAAATTTGTGTAGCTGTTTTATCTGTATCGATAAATCGTCTATATGCTTCACTGACATATTTTTTTCAAGACCCTGAAATCTCGAAAACCGTGTATTATATTTTGTTTCTTCCTTTAAAGTCTACCAATAACTTAGTGATAAATCTTTTCTCAGATATTTGACGAAACCAAATTTAAAATGAACCTTATAAACACAAATTCTCATATATGACGGCCAATATCTGTTACAAGCTTGACGGGCCAAGTAAAACCCACGTGGCACATATTGCCTCATAAAAGATCTATGAATTTGACCAAAGATCCGACCAAGTTTCCAACTCGAGCAAACGACTAGGTTCATTTGATTAGTCACATGGACACGCCGTCTAAAGGTCTATAACTCCATTATAGCCGACGTGGCACGTGACTACCCCGAATATTCGCGCCGGCATTTTCATATCTCCGTCTCCTATCTTTGGCTCTTCTTGGTTACACTACCTTACGATCGTTCTTTCAAAATTATACTTCACCCGTTTTGCTCATTTATTTACCTTTGATTTTATTATAAATACCAAAAATAAAAAGGCAATATTCAATTATTAGATGACAATTGACAAATGGATCAAATTGAAAAGTAGAGAATCGAATAATTCCGCTAGAAACATTCTTAAAATGACGCCCTCAAATAAAACAGGGGAACAAATAACCCGGACGAAGAGTGTAATAAGCAAATTTGTTTAACTTGTTTTACTATATACTTATTAATATTACGGAAAATGCACGCGGTGCCCTTGAGGTTTGCTATTTTGCCCGAAATACCCAATTTTTTGATCCGGAAAACTTTAAGAGGCCATAACTCGTGTTTACGAGTTCAGAAAGTGATAATTTTTTTTTTCAAATTGATCATCTTTCCGAAAACTACGACTTGAAAAAAAAAATGTTGAGTTTGGAATTCGTGACCAAGAGATATGGTCACTCTAAGTTTGTTCGGTCAAAAAAACTTTGACACGCAATAACTCCTAGCCACGGGATCCAAATACGATAATTTTTTTTTGAAATCGTAGTTCTCAGAAAGATAATCGATTTGAAAGAAAAAATTTATCACTTTCGGAAATCCTAAGCACGAGTTATGGCCTCTTAAAGTTCCCCGGATCAAAAAATTGGGTATTTCGGGCAAAATATCAAACCTCAAGGGCACCGCGTGCATTATCCGTTAATATTATGTAAAGCCGAAGGCCAATTTAGACACTTATACAAGTATTTGAGTAATTTCTTAACTTATTGGTTGTTTAAGTTATTTTCTAAATAAGGCTCCCACGTTTTATTTTCCGTTTAGTTATAGAAAAAATTCGATTTGTCTTTATATTTTAATCAATTTTAAATATTTATATTTAAATAAATTTGGTTCACTATTTTCTTGATTTTTATTCTGTAAAATGATCTTTTAAATACAATAATCGTATGTAATTAATATCCTCATGCAGTCATGCCGGTTTGATCTTCGAGTTAAACGTAGGTACTCTTTTAAATAATTTGTAAGGTTGGGCTTTTAGTGAAGTAAAACATATTCATGTCATGTTGTTTAGTATTACGGCTTTGTTTGGTAGCGCGTATCGGATACCCTTTTTCATCAAAGTATACACTTCATTAAATATTCTTCACTTCGTTCAAGTTAGTTTCATATGTAGGGACGTGCTTTTTCACATACGGATTTTACTCTTTCACATACAATTTTTACAATTTTATCCTTATCATTTTTTTCATTCCCACCCCCAATTAATTTGTTTTCTCCCTTTCCTCATCTCTCTTCACCACCAAC
>VHZZ01000003.1:1042471-1054642 GCA_009801015.1 Silene noctiflora
TTTTTTTTTTGTAATTTTCCCATTTTTTGATGTTCACAATTATTTTTAACATATATTTTGTATTGATTATATTGTAACATATGTGTTTGTATAAATTGGTATGTAATTATGTATGTATTGATTGTAAAGAGTGTTTAAAAAATGGGTGGTGCTCATTCATGTACAAGTTTTGCTCATTTATGGACGTAAATGACCATAATACCCCTTTTATTTTAAGGATTTTATTTTAATATCCTTCTTTCAGTTTCTCTCTTATCCATTTACTCTTTTCTCACTCTAACTGCAACCACCACCCGTCAGCTACCATCGACCACTCTTACCGCCGCCTCCCTTGCGCGAAAATTACCAAAATAGCAAAATAAAAAAAAATAAAAAAATATATATGAAAATGAAACGCAGAAGCAGATGAAAAATGTAGTATTGTGTCCATGTAAAAAGGTCGGCCACCATTATCCTTAACACCCCCTACCATCAGGCACCACCAGCATCACCGCCACAACAACCGACGGACGTCGTGTCTCTGCCCAACGTCGGTGGCGGCCGCCATCCCTCACCCCAACGTCGGCGACGATTTAAACAAACCTTAATTTAATTAGTGTAAACCAATTCCTTAATTTGATATAATAAAATTAATAAAATTATTAAGAATTAGAATTATTAGTTGATCGATACGAGAATTAACATCCATAATTGTGTAGTTTGACGGATTTGATTAATTTTAGGGATTTGATTAATTTTGGGGATTTGAGAATTAGAGAGAATTAGAGAGAATTAGAGAGAATTAGGTAAAGGACATACTATGGAAACTTAATGAAAAAAAGTCCATGAATGAGTAAAACGCGTACATGAATGAGCAACTACGTTAAAAAATTAAACCAGCATTAAACTCATGTTTTCACTGGGGACCACCTACTAATTTTTTTTCTTTTTTTTTCCTAAAAATCAAGAGCCAATAGAAACTCTCCAAATGACTCGGCTTTTATACTATGTAGATTAATAGCGGACGAACTATAATTTTCCTGGTGTAAAATGAGTTATAAGGGAAAGTTGCAACTCCAATCACGGCTTTATTAGATAGTAAGTTAGTTGACATTTGCAGAGTCGGACGAAATATGAAGGTGCCTGATATCATAAAGACGAGAGCATGAGATAAGTGTGCGACTATTTCAAGGAAATGTTACCGTTGGATTGAGTAACAATCCATGAACTTATCTTTTTCAACTCTTCAAGCAAATTCCATGTGATTACCATAGCATTACGGTCTTCAGGAAATACCCTTTAAAAAATTCTCAAATTGTTCTATCTTATCTTAAGAAAATATGATTAAAATACCACCAATTGTTGTTTAAACAATCGCATATTGAACATAGATATTTAACTGCGGAACATAAATAACTATTGAGCGGAACAGATAAGTCATAACCATTAACCAGTGTACCAGGTAAATAAGTATGATCATCGGAAATTTGACGATTTCTTTGAAAGAAACTGAATTTTATTTTGAAGAATAGCTTGAAAAAAAGTCGAGTTAAGGTGGGTTCGAAAGTAAACCCTCAATATAATTGAGCAGGCACAAGAAACCCAAAAAGACTTGTACAGTGTATAATTGTACTGCAGAGTATAACGGTCTTACAAAAGACTAACTCTTAGGCGAGACGGTGAAAACTGTAGAGGGCGGTTGTCATGATTGAGGTTCAAAATCCGTCTACAGTTTCCTGCAAAAATACAAGTGTTTATAATGCAGCTTCATTGATTTAATACTATGTTTTGACATGCTGGTGGTAATGGAGTTACACAGGGTGCATTAAACCAGCTCTTACATAAAATATACATGGATACACTGTCGTCGATTTCATTGGTATTCTTCTTCGGAAGATAAATCCACATGAATTCATAGTGGCGATTTCATTGGTATTCATCTTCGGTAGACAATAAGACCTAGACCAGGAGTGCATTCCTGCAGAAGTAAGAAAAATAAGGATAATGGCTGCGTCGTGTGAAATATTACATTTTTGAAACATTGCATTCATCAAGCAAATTAAGGAGATGGTGCTCAGGTGCGCTTAGGGATGGCAACATCATCCGATTGGACTGAGATCTCGATTCTGCATCATCACCTGTTGACCCTTCTTTAGCAAGGGCTATATCCGCTCTTTTCCGCACATTTGCAGCAGAAACTCGCTCCTTCCATATTCTCCCATCCTGTTTATTCATCAGAAGCTCATATATTAACGATTGATCAATGTCCATTACGTTTAGACTCGTGTATTTAATTTGTTCTGCCAAAGGATTCAAAAGAATGGATTTTCTCATCATGGACAAAAGGATTGTGATGCTATATTTGTAGAATACGAACGGACGAGCAAAAATCCATGAAGTGATATCAAGTGAATGAATGTGACATCAAAAATATCAAACATAACATAATGGTATCCTATTCACAAATTAGATGATAATATATCCAATAACCATCAGCAATAAAAATCAAATACACAGATCAACCGTCAAACTCATTGAGAGAACGGTCTCCATCAGCAGCAGGAATTGTCCTTGTAGCTCTCCTGCACCAAAAATATAATGGCCGAGAACAGCCATCTGGTCCAGAAATGAAAAAGAAATGACAAATAAAATACGACACCAGTCAGTCCAAAACCTATGATTGAAAAATCCCTTCGCCACAAATTTCACCTCCCACCAATTAAGGTCCGCTTTGTTAGACATACAACATATTGGCCCCTCTTAAAATTATAATCCCAGCTAAATTCACAAAAGCCTAATATAATGACAGATATATTCCGTAACTTTTTAGACTTTAAGGACATGTTTTATAAACTTTGATCAATCACAGCAATATACCAGAGACAAGGAAACGGCATGTGGGCTAAATGGACAACAATCCAGATTCTATATGAACAAGGGGTACGAAAATTGGCCAGATGCATCCGACATTCCAAACATGAACACAAAGTTGTTCGAAACAAGCAATACTTGGAGACTATTAGCAATGAGGTTTGACGGCACAAACCACCCACAAGGCGGCAATGTGTCCATCAAAGTAGCAGAGTAGCAAACCCCTAAAAAAGGTTTATATCGCATAAAACTAAGTGATCTTGTTAATTGAAACCCTAAATAAACGAAACAACCTGAACGGAATCCATTGGCATATGCATACAGCCTATGTCCCACAAAAACCTTAACCAAACTTACCCGAGGTGCCCTTTGACCCAATCTGATTAATGATCTGACAATAATCTACCTTAAGAATGACCCAAATGAGATCGATTCAACTTAATAGAACTATGACTTAATTAATGATAACCCTGGCATGGAATTATCCTCTTTACCTTGAAATGAGTCGATGAAACGGCAGATAAACCTAACCAAATATGATTTGACACAAGGATTGTCCCAAATTGTACCTAACTCGATCTGAAAAGTTGCTAACCCCAACAAAACCCTAACTGAATGCTTCGGCCTTCAAGCACCATACACATACCACACATTTACAAAGTCAAGAGCTTTTTACACCCAACAGGAATACAAGTCAGCGTGCTTAAACTTGTGAGATAATTGCATCAAGTTAACCCCTTACATTAAGAATGGAAGGTTCTGGTAGTGGGCATTGGACCGGTCTATCATCATCCAGAGGTTCAGTTGGATGTTCAAGGGGTTTAAATTCAATCGTTACTTCAATCCCATGAGCAACTCCAGATGCCGCCTCAGGAACCTCAGCCGCCTCAAGGTTTGGCGGCAATACTTCCCTCTCGTCCTGCTCATCTCAAAAGAAAACAACCCAACATTCGATTCAGTCCTCAGGAATAATGAGTAATCACAATTGCAACTACATTAAACTCGAGAAAACATAAACAAATCACTGAGATGAGCATATCAGATACTTAAGTTTTAACTTCTGATCATTTCAATAAAATTTAACAAAGAATATCGACAATAACAACATTACTCCCAGTGCATCAAGGGTTCCCGCAAATTGCAGGGTAAGAGCTCAATAAAGAATATCAAATCTCACAAAACACAATTGGCAATCTTAATAAACAAACTCTCCAAAATTCCAGCAGTACAAAATTCTGAGTTTAAGCATGGAAAAAGAAATAAATGTAATTACACTAATTCTCATTGAAGACGGATACTATCTTCACAAGCAAGACCGCTTTGTTATAATTATATCAAACAAAAGCAACTACCTTAAACTTAAATAGATCATAGGTCAATTTTGCAAGGTCTATTCACAAGGAACATTCACACACATATTATGAACAAATCAAACCCAAAAATGAGAAAATACAGAAAACCTACCCCATTTAACAATCATACGACAAATTCTTGTTTAAGACGAGCATATCCGTCTTAAACTTAAAACGGGTCAATTGAGATCTTAAAGAGTCAAATAAAACAGTTAAAACAGGTCAAATCACATCAACACACCCAAAAGAAGTCAATTAGGAGGTCAAATTGTGTGAAACTGAACAACTTACCACAAAAATAACCCTAAAACAACTGATTTTCATAATTACGAACAGCAAAAAAACTCAAAATTTGATTAAATTAGAGTGAAAGGAACAAACTTTACACATACCCAGATCATAAAATAGTTCTAAATTCAAGAAAACAATAGAATTAAATAACTAATGTAAAAAAAAAGTATTGTTTCTTACAATGGCACTTTGAGCTCTTCGATGTCTAGTTTTATTGCTTGAAAACTTTGAGAAAATTCCCACCATTTTTTGCACTTTGTTGTTTCTTAGAGATTAAGCAATTTCTACATAAAACTTGGGATAAAAGCAATAAATTTGTACAAAGTATGCATATAGTAATGAAAGAGAAAAGGAGGTGAAAGAAGTTTGCTTTTGAAGTGATGGTGTGTTTTGATTCTTGTTTGGATGATGTGTGTGTTTGGTTCATCTTTGTTTTGATCTTAGGTTTGGAAAGTAGTAATGGTGTAATTAAGTTTGGGTTAAGAGAGTGATTAATTATTTAATTGACTTTGATATGATGGTTAATTGTATAAGATTCATGAAAGTGTTTAGGGAAAAGTAGATCTTGGTAAATGGATTAGTGGGTCGGGTGCTGGTCGGGTTAATTGGAGCGAGTTATTTCGTATTATTGAGAATTTGTGTTTAAGGTGGATGTAGTCAGATCAGATTATTTTGAGTTCGTTGTGTCGTTATCGAGTAATTAAGAATTAATGTAGGATAGGATAAGATCAAATCAAATTCAGGTTTAGGGGTAAATTCGTAACCTCCATGTACGAGTCTGGTTATTCGTATCAAATTATGTGGTCATACGGAGTACTTTCCTAAATTAATAAGTCAAAAATTTGATATATGTCAAAAAGGCCCAAAATTGTAACTTATGGCTTGTTTAGAACTTCAAGTTCACGTGATTTTTCAATTTATGTGAATTTTCAAAAAGTGTTTGGTTTGCACGTGGGAAGTTAATTCATGTGGAAACTTCCAATGACCAAGGGGGGCTTGGTGAGTGACTTCCCACATAATGGAGGAAGTAGATTCATGTGGGAAGTTCTATTTCCCATGATTTTGGCAACCAAACAGCATTATGCTTTTACAATTTACACTTCCCATGAAGTTTAAGATCCCCATGATTTTAATGGGCAACCAAACAAGCCGTTAGGAGGTTAATCGATACGGTTTCTCCATTTCGGTCATTTACTTCTAGTTTTGGCACAAAAATCAATGAAAAATTAGAAACTAATTATTAGATGACAACAAATTGAGGGTGAATGATCAAATTGTCTCATCAAAGACATTTCTAAACTAGAAAGATAAACAATGGACTGAGACACCCCAACGTGAAATAAGTAAACAAATAATCGGGAGAGACGGGGTATAATCCAATACAACAATTCTCTTATAGGACTACCCTATAGAATAGACTGACCCAAAAGGAAAATAACCCATAAATAACATGTAATTTTATGTACATTTTAACTTTATCATGATAACCCGATGTCTTATGATGAATACCGACAAATATATTTAAATGAACAAGCTATCAAAATAAAATATTTTTGCACAACTATATTCACTAATTTACTTGCACAATTTTGTTATTGGGCTGGTCTTATGCGTAAAATGGGCATACACAACCATTATTGTCACATGTAATTTTATGTACATTTTAACTTTATCTTAACAACTTAATATCTTACTAGTTTAGATCTCATGCAATTGCATGATTTTTGTAGAGAGAAGGTAAAATGAGCACAAATTAAAAGATATTACTTAATGTTAAACGTCAAACTCCAAGCGTTTTAGAGTCAAAAATTCTTCAAATAAAATCATTACAAAATTTCTTTATGTTTCTCTATTTTTTTTTCCAAACTTTGCTTCATATTTTTAGAATTCATAATACTTACGGAGCATAATTTATTGATTATGATATTTTTTTCATTAACAAAACTTATTTGTAGTATATATCTTGATTTATAGTGTTTTATGTGCCGAACTTAAAAATTTAAAGGTGTCATGTCCATTAACGTTATTTAGTTTTTATTTTTTAAAATTACAACATTAGTGTTAATCCTTTATATTAATCACATGATATAAATTTCAACCACCATTTATTTCCTTATTTAAAATTGGGAAATTAAAAATCCAAAAACTCATTTGTTTCCTTATTAAAGTAGGGGTGTTTTGGAGGGAAAAATAATTTGATAGACTTATTCTCTTAGTATATAAGAGACGAAGAGATGATGAATACTCACATATTTAAATGTAAGTTATCAAAATAAAATACTTGGTACAACTATATTCACTTATTTACTCGGGCTTTGTATTATTAAGCTGATCTTATGCATAAAATGGTCCTACACAACAATTTGGGAATCCAATATGTGTGTTTTGGTTTTCTCTTGATAGGTTAGCTATCATTGGATCCTTTCCGGGGTAAAAGTTTCTCGTCCACGGAATATACCGTATCAGATGTCTTGTTCTCTTTTATTACTTTCCAATAGACAAAATTATGTAAGATATCGCTTTCAGTAAAGAGTAAATCGAATACTCAAGAATATTGTAATAGTATTTTATAAACAACGCGAATGTCCTTGTATAAGAATAACCTGAAATATCTGATATGTCAATATACTCAATCCAAGAGTTAGAGTATTTCGTTTTTAACTCGAAAACAAACAAATATGTGGAACTTGTTCACATCAAGTTATCAATTTTTCATAAAAAAAAAAAACTACTTTTATCAAATAAGATCTTATTTTTACATACTTTCCGCAAAAATGATACAAATCAAATTCATAATTTCCCAACCTAATCAACACTAATTCTTATTTAAGTCTGTTTTAACTTAAGACGACTTTAACCAGTAAGTGGATTATACATCCGATGTACTACCACCAATTTTATAGTTTTTTAGCATTATAATAAAGTTTTTTGGTTTTGTTTTAAAAATTATGAGTTTTACTATAAAGTTTCCGAGTTCATTTACTTAGACAATTAGCTCAAAAAATTACAATAAAACTCAAAAACATTTCATATAAACTTAGTTAAATTTGAGTTTTGACAAGAAAAAAATTAAAATTTAACATATAAACTTTTATAAGCTCAAAAAAAAAAAATACACATACTCAAAAACAAATAAAGTTTGAGGTAATAAGCTCAGAAAAAATACATATATGCTCAAAAACAAAGAAAATATGAGGTAATACATCCGATGTATGTTCTTTTTTCTCCGACTTTAACACTCGACTAAAATTAAAAATGGAAAATGTTGTGAAATGTTTTAAGCTAAAACGGTTTAAACAAGATAACGTCCAGATCAATAGTTATCTATCGAATAAATTTTTCACCCATGAGCACTTAGATCAACTGGCAAGGGGTTGTTCTAGCTTAACCAGAGGTCTCGTGTTCGAACCCTGGGAACGCAGCGGTGTTGAAACTCATGAGAGAGAGCTTTACCGCCCTAGTGGTCATACCCGGCTCGACTCCGGATTAAACCGAAACTATGAAGTCTTGACATTTTCGTGTCCAACAAACTAGGGCTCTCACTCGTGTTGCCATAAATGGAACCACGTCTCCATTTTCCTCAACCTGTAAAAACTTCAAACTATGATTATGACGCCATTGAAGTTCTTAAAACCTTCACCATTACGCTATCTATCTACCCTCTCTCCAATCCGACGTCGTATCCGCATTTCAACTGCATTCCAAGATGAAAACTATAAACCCTTGCAAAACCCTCATTTGTTGAAGAATCGACCCACCATTGTTGATCATCTCCTGTTATTTCTTCGGTCGAAACCCGATTCAGTGGTTAAGTTCTTTAATTGGTCTCGTAATGTGTTGGGATTTGATCATTCTATGCGACATTACTCTGCTGTTGTTTTTGTGTTGCTTAATCATCGTTTGTTTAGTCGTGCACACCAAGTGTTTGATGAAATGCTTCTGAAAGTTTTGGACGGGGATGTTTGTGAGGTATTTGTTTCGGGGTTTAAGGTGTATAGGTGTAATGTCAATACTGGGTATAGCTTCTTGGTAGCTGGGTTTTGTCGAAATGGAAAGTTTGATGAGGGGATTGATGTTTTTATGACAATGTCCGGAATGGGAATTGATGTTGCTTCATACGCATTGAGAGTTATGTTGGATTCGTTGGTTTCTTCGTGTTATGTTGACGGCATTTCTAGAGTAATAGATGAGTTGTGTAGTCAGTCTGAGAGAAAGTTGAAGGAAGGGTTTAACGTTTATGAGTTTACAATGATGTGTTTTATTCGTAATGATTTGTTCGAGATGGTGTTGAGTTTTCATCGCAAGATGATTGATAGGGGCCTTTTGCCTGTTGTGGTTGATTGCAATAAGATCTTGAAGATTCTTTGTAGGGAAAAGTCAGTGGAAGTTGCATCACGGTTCTTTGATACTATGATGAAAGTTGGCCCTTGTCCGAATTTGGTGACATTTAGCACTTTAATAGACTCGTATTGCAAGGAAAAGAGCTTGAATGAGGCATTTAGACTGTATAATTTGATGATTGAGAGGGGAATAGCCCCAGACTTGATTGTATATAGTATCGTAATTGATGGCCTTTTTAAGAATGGAGAGGTGGAAAAAGGCTACCAGCTTTTGGCAGAGGCTTTAGGTAGGGGTATCAAGTTGGACTCGGTCATCTTTGGCTCGGTCTTAGATTCTTATGTTAGGGTAGGAGACTTAGAGAAGGCAATTGAGGTATACAAAAAAATGAGCAAGGAAGGCATCTCTCCTAGTGTAGTTACTAATGGCATTATAATTAAGGGCTTATGTCAAGGTGGTCGTATTCTTGATGCTACTGCCGTCTTTGGGGAATTTCTGAAGCGTGGATCACACCCTTCGGTTTTAGCCTATAGCTGTCTTATTGATGGTTTCTGTAAACTGGGAAATTTGAGAAAAGCATTTAGATGGTATAGAAAGATGTTGGTTATTGGCCATGTTCCAGATCTCGTCCTGTATTCTGTGCTTATAAATGGGCTTAGTAAAGGCGGGTACATGACTGAAGCTCTTCAACTGTTTTTCCAAGCTGCAATGAGGGGTATACAGCCTAATGTGTGTATTGTTAATAGCTTATTAGACGGTTATTGTAGGTTAAACCAAATGGATGACATGATGAAGGTTTATAGTCTTCTGCAAATGAATGACTTGACTCCTGATACTTTAACATACACTTTGCTCCTCAAAGCTCTTGTTGGTATGGCTAAGTATGATGGGGCATTAACTCTCTTCTTTCGATTGCTTAAGTTAGATATCTCATTGGATGTCATTGCATATAGCACACTTATTCACGGCTTATGCAAGCAAAATAGTTTAAAAGGCGCTCTCTACCTGTTTCAACTGATGTTGCAAGGGAGGGTGAAACCCGATATTGTGATTTACAATGTGCTTCTCCACAGTCTGTTCAAACACTCCAGAGCAGAAGATGCTGTTACCATCTTCCGAGGGCTTTTTGCTAACGGGCCACAGCCTGATATTGTGACCTACAACACAATGATTTGCGGGTTTTGCTCATCCAAGAGGTTGGATGAAGCAATTCAGTTGTATGAAACCGTCTCCGATGGACCAATCAGGCCCACTGTTATCACTCCTACTCTTCTCATTGATGCCCTTTGTAAAGAGGGTAGACTAAATGAGGCGGTAATGATGTTCAGGAAGATGTTGGGAAAGGGTCTTTTTCCTACCGTGGTCACATATAGCTCATTAGTCGATGGGTACTCGAAATATTCCAAGATAGAGGACGCCTTTGGGTTATTTGAACAAATGTCAGGAAACAACATAGAACCGAGTATAGTGAGTTTTAGCATTCTGATGGATGGCTTGTGCAAAAGAGGATTAATTGATGAAGCATTGAGTATTTTCGATTCTGCTGTTAACAAGGGTTTAATGCCGGATGTTGTCGCTTACACGATTGTTATCCATGGTTTGTGTAGAGCAGGGAGTATAAGAGAAGCAAATCTATTTTATCAAAGAATGTTGTCAGAAGGAGTAGTTCCTGATGAAGTATTGGATAGAATTATTGCAGTTTACTGTCACTCGGATTCGAGTAAGCCGCAGAATTTACGTAAATGAGATGAAACTGTTCAGTTTAATACTGTGTATGCATTTCTTTGCCTTCCATTACAATCAAGTCAGCTGTGTAAACGGAGATCTATACCCATACTCAGAAAAAAAATGCAAAATACCTTTTCTGTCCGAACCAAACTTGGAAAATACCAGACCTAATGGGATCCGATCTGGTCCCTTCCTAGCCGATCTAGTACTCGATTTTGGGATATGAGGCAGACCAGTCTCCCAGTCCTTCCGGACCAGTCCGACCAGTGGACACCCTTATGTAGTTAGGCTGGAGCATTATTTTTCTCGTAACTTCACTATTTCATCTTTTTTTTTTTAAGTGACGAGAGTATATTTCCGAGTAGCGTTATAACAGTTCAAATAAAAAGCCACTATCAACCGTAAACATAATACTAAAGCCGAATTGATAACTTTGTAGAAGTAGTACGTGATATAACATCAATTTTTAAAACGTATACGTTTATTTCTAATATCCTATTTTTTCTCATGCCAAATCTAAGAAAGACGTAATTATTTATATTAACTGTCAATGTTTTGTAAGTTTCACTT
The DNA here is from genome assembly GCA_009801015.1 of Silene noctiflora. Taxonomy (NCBI): domain Eukaryota; kingdom Viridiplantae; phylum Streptophyta; class Magnoliopsida; order Caryophyllales; family Caryophyllaceae; genus Silene; species Silene noctiflora. The sequence continues at coordinate 1,053,601 of VHZZ01000003.1, forward strand.
TCTAAAAAGAAATAGGAAAAACACAATAAAATAAAATAGAGATAATATAATTATCAACTTATCTTATTGTAAAGGAAAATGCTTTTTTCACACGGATTTTACTTTTTACCTGCGACTTTTACAATATTATCCTGGTCATTTTTTCATTCCCTCACCCAAGTAATTTTTTTCTCTTTTCCCTCATCTCCCTCCACCACATCTGGTCACCACCTCCGATCAATCGCCGGCAAACATCGCTCTGGCCATCGGCCGCACTCCCCTCTCCCAATACATTTGAAGAAATTCAAGGTAAAACACGTGAAATTGAAAGCAAATTTTTATTTTTTTTTTGTTTACTGTCGAAAAAAAAATCACTTACTCCAAAAATGTTCTAGTATGGGAAATTTAGGTATATTGCAAATCGGTAGACTTAATTTGTTACTCCGTATTTATTATAGTCAATTCTTCTCTTAATTTATGAATTAACAAATATAATAGATGAATTTCACTAATTTATTGAAAGACCGCTTTCCTAAATTTTAGTAAATTTATAAACCTTAAGAATTTCAACAAAACATATTCATAATTGTTAAACAACTAAATTATTTCATTAATTATATAATTATAAATTTATAATCTATTATTCAAATTTTTTAGAGCAATTAAATTCAATTTTAGTAAAAATCTTATCTATATAAATACAAGATCATTTAGAGCAATTCTGTGAAGCCACGTTAACATGTGCGGTTTTTTTTTTTATAGTGTGGGACCTACAGATTTGATTATGGAATTAATTGACAAAGAATACGAAATTAATAAGCGTCAACGTTTCTCGGTTCGTACATAATTGATTACATTTTATACATGAATATTAAAAATGAACGATGATTTAAACTTAAACAGTAATTAATAGCAAAATACATAATTTATAAATATTAATAATTTATAATTTATTTTTTAGTTACAATACATAAAAACAAATTCACCATTCATACAAAAACAAACCAAATTCTTATTATAAATTTTTTCTACAATAATTCGTAATAATTCATAATAATGACAA
>VHZZ01000003.1:1056217-1071072 GCA_009801015.1 Silene noctiflora
GGCACATGGTCATTGGATCCATTTCAAAATTGTTGAGCTTAGCCCAATTCAAAGTAGATTCATACTCCGTCTCATTATGAATATAAAACCACGTCAAAATTATGTTGCGTAAAAAATAAGCTTTATAAACGTTTTTACAATAATACATTACAAAACTATATATGAGAAGATTGTGATGCTTTTATTATAAAAAAAAATAGTAATTGGTGAAAATTAATTTACATGAGTTGTTCAAGTAGTAGACATGTTTTAAATTTTAATACAAATAATGGTTCATTTATCAAGTATTTAATTTTCATTTATATTAAACTAATATACTTCGTATCACTCACTAACACACATTTGTACATGTTGATATGTTATAGGCTTATTGTCAATTAAGGAAATACAAAGACTAATATMATTTAGAAAATAATTTTATTTTATCATATAAAATATATACTCCCTCCGTCCCGGTCATTTGTTGTCCTTTGGTTTTGACACAAAGACCAAGGAAAGATAAAGGAGTCAATTATAACATGACAAGTGGACTAAATTGAAGGTGAATGATAAAATTACTCATCAAATGCAATCCTAAAATAGAAAGGACAACAAATGACTGAGACACCAAAAAATGGAAAAGGACAACAAATGACCGGGACGGAGGGAGTACATATCATTATTTACAGGCCCGTGCAATTTGCACGGGCTTTAAAACTAGTATACCTTTAAAACTTACTTTATTTAAATTAGGAAAAAAAATATAATATATAAACTTAATTAAAAAATGTATATAAAAGAATAAAATCCGTAAATCCGAAAGCAAAGTGAAACACGGATTAGATAAACACTTCTCATTAACCAACCTTACCCAAACCAAACACAACTCCTCTGTCTTTCTCTCTCCACCGCATAAACCACCATCAACCACCGTCAACAATGGCAGCTTTCGCCATTTCCGCAACCACTCTCACACCTATATCCTCCTCACTAAAACCTCGCTTCACTCTCCTTAACCCTAACCCTAACCGCAACAACCTCCATCTCCGCCGCTGCACCAGGCGACCTATATCCGCCATACACTCCATCCAAGGTGGCGCCGGTTTTATAACGGCGACGGGACCTCAGACGGCGGCGACGGCGATGAGGGGAGCGGAGGCGGATATTATGGGGTTGTTGTTGAAGGAGCGGATTGTTTTTTTAGGTAGTTTTATTGATGATTTCGTTGCCGACGCCACTGTTAGTCAGCTACTGTTATTGGATGCTGTTGACCCGACCCGGGATATTCGCCTTTTTATTAATTGCAATGGTGGTTCTCTCAGGTAGTGCCTTAACCACCGTTCTTGTTATTGTTTCGCTTTCGATTTGTACGTTTATGGTGGGATTGTTGTGGTTAAATGGATATTTTGAGTTAGTGGCGGAACCATGATTTGTAATTAGGGGCGGAAATTTGAATTTATATTGCGTTAATTAGTAATGCAGTTAGGTGAACTAAGTTAAAAAGAGTTGAAATTTTCAATTTTTGTTGTTCGAGGGGCGGAAATTTGAATGGTGGCGGGGGTAAAATTAGTAATGCAATAAGGTAAACTAGTAAAAGAGTCGAATTTTTCAATTTTTATTGTTGTTAGGGGGCGACTGTACCTTTAGTTCCACGATTGTGTTGACTGTTGAGTGCTGCAATTTGGCAGGTGGTATGGGTTTTATAATGGTGGGATAGTTGTGGATGTGTTGCGCGTTAGTGGTGGAATCATGGATTTGTAATTAGTAGCGGAAATTTGAATTTACATGGGGTACTTAAGTAATGCAATTATGTGAACTAGTAGAAAGAGTCGAAAGTTTCAATGATTGTTCTTGTTAGGGGGCGACTGCACCTGCTAGCCCCTTAGTTCCGCTATTGTGTTGAGTGCTGCTATTTAGCAGGTAATTTTGTTTATAATGGTGGGATAGTTGTGGATATGTTGAGTTAGTGAGTTATCGGTGGAATACTGGAATCATGGATTTGTAATTAGTGGCGGAAATTTGAATTTTCACGGGGTTAATTAGTAATGCAATAACATAAACTAGTAAAAAGAGTCCAAATATTCAATTTTTGTTGTTGTGAGGGAGGCGTTTGCTCCTGCTAGCCCCCTAGTTCCTCTACTGTGTTGAGTTTTCCAATTTGGCTAGGTCGTAATGTTTATCGTGTGCCTTATGTGTACTATTGGCTGTAGATTTGCTTGTAAAGGTTAAGCTAGGTTGGTTAAGAGGTGAGTCTGATTGTTTGGGAGGCTATCAGGCTCGAATTGAGAGTAAAATGTACAGGCTAAACTGAACAAATTATGTAACCCTTGTTTGTATACGTATGTTAATGTTAATTAAAGTTTTAAAGGTGGAAGATTTGGATAAAACACGTCTCTTAGGCGTGAATGTTTTGAGCACACACTCTAACCCCTTGTGAAGTGAAGGGGAGAGGAACACTTTCCCTTGTTCAGGTATCGAATTGCTTTGGAGTGAAAGGGAGGGATGCATTTTCCCTCCTACAAGACAAATTAAAATCCTTCAACGTGGGAAATATTTGAAGGAAACAAACCAGGGCCCCTTTCCCTCCCTTTCCATCTCTTTCCTCTCCTAAATTTTCAGCCAAACAATGCAAGAGGGTCCAAGGTATCTATCTGACAAAGAGGAATATGTGAACCAACAATAGGAATCTGTGAGGCTGGTCTGGATCATCAACGGCAGGGCTTTGTTGCTTTAGCTATTTTTTTATTAGGAGAAGAGAAGGGGTGGTATGTTTGGTTTTGAGATCAGTGCAAATACTGCTCCTATGGCATATGCAACTTTTGTGGGACATGAGAAGTTAAGTTATGTCAGGAATTGCGTCCATATTTCTGGTGGAGCCAGAGGTTCAGCTGGTTCGGTATGAGGAGCGAGGATGAGGCTCATCATCTCCGCAAATATCAATCGCAACTTGAAACCTTATTATTCTGGCTTTCAGATATGGAGTAAATTTAAATGGATTTTAAGACCCTTAAACTTATTTTCAAGCATATGACTGCCCCGATTTTGGTGAAGGTCATTGGAAAGAAAATTGTGTACGTTTGTGCTGTTTATGTGCGTTTGAAACACCGACCTTTTTGGAGATACGTGGGTAATGACGGTGTGGTAATGAGGTAATGTTAGGATTGATGTTTTGATAGAGTAAGGCTGTTTGCATATTTGATGGATGCTGAGTAGTGGCACCTCTTTGACTCTTTCCTACCTTCAATGAAAGTAAGCTCTCGGTGGTTGATGCAATTTTTGTGAGAACTGTAATGTAGGCTACTCTGCGAAGTTTATCATCATTGCTGCATACTTGCATAGTGATTATAAGTATTTCTGGGATTACATTATGCTTTATCTCGAAGGGCAAAAAGTTTGGCCATGTTTATTTGAGCTTATGATCACATGGAGGGACCGTGTACATGTTCCTTTATGTGCCATACACTAACCTGTATGGAGGTACTTGGGTACTGATGGTGTGGTAATGGGATATGTTGGGATTTATGTTTTGATAGAGTAAAGGTTGTTTGAATGTTTGGTGAATTGTGAGTAGTGGCACCAACTTACCTCTGCTAATGAAAGTAAGCCCTCGGTGGTATATGCAACTTTTGTGGCATGTAAATTTAGGGTACTTTGTGACGTGCATCATCATTGCTGCATACTGAATAGAATTTCGTCAGGGATTCCATTATGCTTCGTCTTGGTGTTATGGACACTTGTTAATCTGACAGAGGGTACAAAGTGTGGATCGTGGATCGTGGATTGTGGAGTTGATGTAATTATGATAGAAAAATAACTAAACTAAAGCTACATCCTTGCTAGATGATCTATGATGGTCACACTACTCGTCCAGTAGTACACTAACCTTCTAACCTCTATTTGATTGTTATTTTGCTGGTTGGGATTTCTTGTACCTAGAATTAGTTATGCTTTTTGGAAGCTTCGAAAGAGTGACGTCATATCCGGCTCCTTAGTAAAGTCAAACAATACAAAAAATCACCATTTTCAATAGAAACTTCTTCATACAAGTAAATCCAGGCAGTCATCAGAATATGGACAGTTTGTGAAGCTGATTAATTGTTAAAGATCAATTATGTCACAGCTTAGTTTGGTGTCCGTCATATGTACACTGTTATGAGTTTTATTTTCCAGGATAATTCTCTCTTTTATGAAAAATTATATAACTTGAGATGGTAGATTATCCACCATTTTCCCTCTCCATTTATTGTTATGTTCTTGATTATTGATTGGCAAAAGGTGGTGGTGCTGTGATCGGAAATTAACCCTTTTGCATTTTTTACTTGCCAATGCAGCTAATGTTCCCCATCTTGAAAATCAACTTGCTAACTAGGGCTTTTCCTTTTGGCTTTTTTCAGTGCTACGATGGCGATATTTGATGTTGTGCAGCTTATTCGGGCTGATGTGTCCACAGTTGCTCTTGGCATTGCTGCATCAACTGCCTCAATCATCCTGGGTGGTGGAACCAAAGGCAAACGCCTAGCAATGCCTAATACAAGAATAATGTTTCACCAGCCTTATGGAGATGCTAGTGGACAAGCACCTGATGTTGAAATTCATGCCCGGGAGCTCATGCAGAACAAGAACAATGTTGTGCGGATTATTTCCGAGGTAACAGGGAAGCCATTAGAACAAGTAGATAAAGATATTGATAAGGATCGTTATATGTCTCCAATCGAAGCTGTTGAATATGGCCTCATTGATGGTGTCATTGATAGAGATACCATTATTCCAATTGAACCCGTTCCAGAGGATGTGAAGGGAACCTTTGACGTAGGCGAGATCGTGAAAGATCTCGAGAAGTTCGTGATACCAGAAATCCCTGACGATGAGATATACTAGTCTCTACCATTATAGGTAAACATCCAATACCTTTTTTGATGCTTAGGAATCATAGTTTGTTATGTGAAGAGTTCTGCTGTTTCTGCCTATCTAACTTCGTTCAACATTTCCTATAACAACAATATTTGGATTGGATCTGAAACTATCTGACGAGGAAGGATGTTGAGAGCTATTGCATTTGTTTTATTGCATTATGTTCCAGTTATGCTCTAGTGCTGTGCAGCTATTATTGCATGAAACCGCTGGCAAACACTGTACTTTAAGTTGTTTAAGACATGGTTAATAATGAATTTAAGTTTATGAGCCTTCTGGTAATATTACGGGCGATCATTAAATTGACAATTTAAAGCGGATAGAATGCAATTGCAGGTTGTAAGCGGAAAATTGGAGAGCAAACTCCTTTTCCTTCCTTGCATTGTTACGCGTATCTTCAAACTTAATCGTCAAATCGCTCTAATATTTACTCCTATTTGTATGTATATGTATCTTTTTACAGTAGTAAAGAGAAGGGTGGTTGCAGTATCTTGAATGCAAAGTTCAGTGCAAGTCACTAAAGTAGCAGCAGCTGGACAAAGGTTGTGGTTCTGCTAATGCTAACCAGTCCACTTGGGTTGGTTCCTGTACTAGTTTACCGACTACCCTTTTCGTTGTTTCTTCTTCTGGGATGAGTTGCTGCACCACAGAGCAGCTGACCAATGATATCGGTAAGTTAGATTCATCTGTACTGGATTTGGTGGAGGTAGTAATGTAGTATTCATCCCTTATGCATAAAATTCATAAACTGAAGTTACTTTTACTGATGGATGCTTAGTTACTGTGGGTTTTCTGTATATTTTTCGCTTGATAATTATTTCATCGTCAATAGATTTGTTCTGGACTATTTGTTGGAAGGATTTTAGCTTGAGATATTCACCACATTCAGCTTAGTTAGAGTACATTGTTTAGTCAAGATGTTTTAGTTTCGAGAAAATTATAGTTTGACGCGCGACCAGGGAATTCCGATTAGGCTCTCATGTGAATGCCCAGTTATCCTATAATAATTTAGAGACTTTGGAAGGTTTCTAAACTTCCAAACCAACTAATAATTGACAATTTACTGTCTGGCTAACGAGGTACAACCGGCACGTTAGTCTCATGGCAGTTGCAGACTCGGAAATTTGCTTTCACCGTTATTATTATCGAAGAGGTCTTAGACTAGTGGTTAAAATATTCAAGATTATGTTATTTTTCTTTATCCATGCGAAGTAAAAGTCTTTTTTCTTTAATGCAAGAGGTACAAGCTTGTTACATCGACGAGATTTAATTTCGGACATGAAATTCATATGCTCGACTTTTGTTTCGATCTTGATTTATCGACTAGTATAGTTCCCGTGCAAATGCACGGCTTTTTTATAGGAGGATATTAGAGTTTCTAATAATTAATTTACAGTAATTTAACTAATTTTGAAATTTAATGATAAACTATACTATCGTTGTGTTTCATATAATGAGTTGTAAAATAGAAGATTCAATTAAACATTAAGAAATTTAAATAATTAAGCATTAACTGATATTTTTTGAGTAAAGAAATATATTAAGAAAGATTTTATTTATTTATAGCATGTAAATATAAAGAGGATAATAATAAGATTAATTAATGAGAACGGAGACCACTATTAAAAGCTGAATAATTAGGAGGGACACTTGAGCGAAAAAAATTAGAGTTTTATTAATCGTTTAGTATATAGAGGGTGTGCTTGTATCTCCGTCGTTTTACCATAGATATAATTGACATATGGTCAAAGCTTAATCATGATAACTCCCAAATGACACGTAGTAGTTAAGACATGTACATGAATAAGAGGTCCCAAGTTCGAACTTTCACCCCTGTTATGTAGAGCTGGCAAATCTGACCTGATCCGAACCCGAGCAAACCCGACTCGACAGGACCCGAAAATATTGTGACCCGAAACTGACCCGACCCGTAACCCAACATTGACCCGATTATCACAGATCCGGACCCGACCCAGACCCGACTCGATATTGACCTGACCCGATACTGACCCGATTAAATTGATGACCCAACAATTATTAAGCTTAATTTTGATCAAAATGAAAGTAATTTTGTGTTAAGATTGGTGTTAAGATTGATACGTTTGACCTACTAATGAAATAATTAAACGAAATAAAGGGTTAAAAACTAAATTTAATGGTTAAAAATTGTAGTAATGCGATGAAGTAGCCGGACCCGACAATGACCCGACACATCATTTAACCCGAAATGACCCGACCTGGCTTGTCGCGACCCAAACCCGACTCGATTAACCTGATTGCCACCTCTACTATTATGTAACGCTCCGATGACCCGTATAAAATACCATATTCCAGCAATTTTTTGCTAATGTTTGTCAATGTAGAGGAAGCTAATCAATAATGCATGCCCCTTTAAACAACAAGACTCCTCATCATTTACTAATACTCAAATAGTATGCACTTGCCAAAAAGTATTACAAAATAAATTTGAACAAGCCTTTGGTATTGCTTCACATGTACTTCTAGATATGATGCCATAAGTATATGAAAATAAAAGTGAATGTCAAGATGCTTTTCTTTGTGTTCCTTTCATATCCACTTCATTTTATTTAATTATAAAATATAAACTTCAAAACCGGTATCAAATTTAAGAGTAATCTTGTCGAGTATTTATGACCTGGGGCTATGTCTCGTTGACTTTGAGTTTGTCATCCTTGGATGGCTAACTTAGTGTACGTGATTTGTAGGCTATCACGTATATTTGGGGGTTTACCTGGTGCGCACCAAAGATAGCGACTGCAAATTCCCTCATCATCCCAAAAAAATATGCAAAATCAAGCCAAATAATGGGTAAAACCGTAAAAGCTATACATGCTCTGTTTGGCAAAAGGTAGAAGATGATGTAGCGGATAATGTTATTATAATACAGTTAACAAATTTTAGTATCGATCGGGTTTGACTATTAAATTAAATTAGTAGAATTAAAAGATAACGTTTGGTAATTAGCAAATTATAGGACGGTTAAATTGTTTTCATTTATAAAATTGGATATGTTGTTACAATGCGAATTGCTATCCACCTTTTCTTCTACCTTCTTCTCTAATAACCGGTTAAAATATAGTTTTTTTGGTCTAATCCACTTGTCAAACGACCCCATACGACATATATTATCTTAATCGATTGTGAGAGGACAAAGGGAAAAGGTGGAAGAAAATTAAGGTGGGAGGGAGAAGAAAGATAGCAAAGAAATAGATAACTATTCAATGATATATCCCAAAATAGAAATAAATAATTGATCGAGACGGAGGGAAAGAATATGGTTGACACTTGGGGGAGAAACAAAGTAACCATGCTCCCACCATGTGATGTGGAGCTACTTATATCATAAGTATAAGTCTTCTAAATACATTAGCTTCATTGCCAAGCTCCAACATTTCATGAACTTTTCAACATTTTTTAATTCTTACTTGGTTACCACTTCACTAATCATTAATGTCTTAAGAGTTGGGGAATGATCCATGACTTGCATTGCATCTAATCCAACATTGTTTGGGTGAGTTACTTGAAGTAATAGTATAAATCTTGCACGAATGCGCGGTTTTTTAGATAAAAATATTAAAGAAAATAACAATTATATTACTGGTATTTAACTCAATTTGAAATTTAATTGTAAAAATTATTATTATTAATATTTTGTATTAATCGGTGGAAAAACGAGAGTTCAGTATAATCCAGTTGTAGATATAATATAATGAAAACTCAATTACAAATATGATATAATAAAAGCCAAATTACAGAAATGATATAATGAAAACCCATTGCAAGTAAATCATTTTAGGAAAAAACGTAAGGAAATACCGTATCATTATCAACTTACGATTTACTTCAATATTACGGAGTATCCTTTTTAAAAACTTCAATTAATAATGATTACGTACCATAATTTATAGTGATCGAGATGTGATACTATTTTTGTAGTGTATTATTCACAATAAATTAGCATAAAACTGTTTTACATGTAATTTTTAGTATTTTTAGTATTTTTAGTATTTGTGCTCAATATGTTAAAAGTTTATAATTGATTGGATATAATTTCAAAGAGGTAGTTGAATTATGGATATTTCTTAAGTATATTTAATTAATGCTTGGAGAAGTTAAGAAATGTGGTTAAACATGATAATCATATAATTACATTGCAACAAATTATGATTGGACATAATCCTCAACTTAGCTATCTACTTGATTGATTCTTTCCCACATGATTTCATTTGCCAAGCATTTTTACTTTAGAACATTACCAATTATGACCTTGTACCTTACTTTTCTAGGCTTTATCTATCCCAAAAAAATTCTCGGAATATCGTCTTATGTTAAGATAATATGAAATATCATATATAAATAGCAGATATATTGCTGACAGAAATCAAACTAAGATTATAAGAGCCACTCCTTATGACTGACTGACTGACTATATCAACTATGTTAGTTGGCTGACATCTGCATATATAAATAAAGGGTAATGATAAATACAGCCCTTAGGGTTGTATTTAAGCATTAAATACTTTTCAAATTTGGTATTAATTTTGGAATTAGGAATCAAATTGCACATCCACCGATGCAATTAATGCATATATTAAGTATTTGTTTCCTTTTTTAGTTTCTTAAATACAGCCCTAAGGGTTGTATTTATCATTTTCCATAAATAAATGTATTAGAATAGAAAGTCGGTGATGGTTGCTCACTTCATCACTCAACCATGAGGTCAGGGGTTCGATGAGAATGAAACAAGTTCTTTGACCAGGCAGGCATTTACCTCTTCGTCAAAGCACCCGCGGTGAATGGATTATTATACACTGTTATCGGCGATGGACACCCCAATTTACACAAAAAAATAAATAAAAATAAAAGAGGTCATGTCTTACAATATGCTTATCGTGAAACTGTCTCTTATAAAATTTTTGTCTTAAAAGGATTAATTATTTATAATCCTATATACAAGTGTATTATTTCATCTTTGGTTGGTTGGTGAACCCTAACTATAAAGAGCACATAAAAAACAACAAGATGAAATATAGTTTGATGATTCGTTCATACATTTTAGTTAGTCAATTCTGAAAAATAGTTAGTAGTTCAAGTGTGTTTTTCCCAAATCACTTACTTTCTTTTTTAATTGATTTCCATAATTATGCCTTTTGTTTTCTTTAAAATCCTCACCTTACCATTGATTTGATTATAAACTAATATAGATCCCGCACAATAAATGCGCGGTATTTATAATTTTTTTTTTTTTTTAGTTTATTACTTATTCATCCTAAATGTATACCTTAATATTTTCATATTTCATCTCATTTTATTTTAATATGAGAAAAAAAATTAAACTTCAAAACTAATAACAAAAATTGAGCATGTCATGAATTTTTTTTTTAATCACAAACTTAATGATTTCATTTTATAACTTTTCTTAAATTTTCTTAAGGAATTTTTTCCACGAAACTAATAATATTAGTTTATTTTATTATTTTATACAGTGTAATCATGCATCAAGTCATTTTCTAAGAAAAATTAACAATTTGTATTTTATAATTTTATACCCTTTTATTTTATTTTGATTAAAACATTATAATTATAATTTAGAATTTAATGAAAAATCATGCTTTAAGTAAAAGATAATGGTTTAATGGAAAAATCTCATTTCTTTCCATAAATAAGTACATGGAGTTTGGAGAGAAAACTTTTTAAATTTTTTATTCTCTTAATAGTAAGGGAGACTCTTCTATAAGACGACCCTAAATAATTTTTTAAAACAAAAAATATACTAGTTTTCACTTAAATTTGTCTTGATGTTTGTATTAATGTATCCGATTTACAAAATTTTTATGTGAGATAACCTTATAATGCATACGAAGATAATTGTACTTTAATTCGCCGAAAATATTAGATTATCGAGTGATTAGTTGATTACATACCTTGAGTTATAGATGATTGAAAGACATGAAAGTGTTGGAGTATTAAAACTCGGGTATTACTATATTATCCTTTTAATCCCGTCCGACTCAAATCTGAACTAAATCGATTACATTAATTATATTTAATTATATACTTTGTGAATTGTGATAATAAAAAAGCTCCCACGGGTGGTCCTCTAAAGGAAGAGTACTATTGTCTTCTAAGTCACCCTCAAAACAAAAGTAAATTAATTAATTCTAGATATTAAAAATAAAAAAATGCAATTAATTCAATTGATCCCTTCATGTTGCTTGCCATCTACACCAACTTTATTTCATCTTAAAAAAATTCAAAAAAAATAATTAGTCCAAAATAGAATACAATGAGGAGGAGATGTCCTTATGATGTTTGGTAGAATAAATTAAATAAAAATATAATTATTTATTAAGAACAATTTAATATGCCATGCCAAAATAATTTGTTTTATATCCAATCAAATCTTTTCAATATTAATATTAGTCCATCACAAAGATATGATCACATCATATAAATTTACAGAATAATCAAATTAAATACATATTACCAGTATTGAAATATACTCCGTATATATTTAATTAATTTAATTAATTCGCTCCCAAATTAAATATATATATATATATATATATATATATATATATATATATATATATATAATGAGATGATGTGACAACACACTATGTTTTTGAGGATTGAGGATTTTGTTACAATATCACAGGTTCTTTAATAAAATATCACAGGTTATTTGAAAAAATATCACATAGAAAAAACACATACGCAAAAAAAAAAAAAAAAAAAAAAAAATAAAAAATAAATTTTTTTAAAAAAAAAAAAAAAAAAAAAAAAAGATCTAATTTTTCTTGATATTGTATTGAAGAACCCATGATATTGTATTACAATCTTCAATCCTCAAATATTTATGAATTCTCACCGGATCCCAACTCTATATTTTCAACTTTAAATAATTAATTAGACAACAAAAATAAAATTTTCTGAATCGGCCACTAATTAGCAAAAGTCAAAAAGTCAACATGACTACTTGTATTTTGGTAGTTAGTATGTCTTCTTGTGAATTTATATATTCATTGCCATCTCCACACTCACCTTCTATTATTCCCTTTCCTCTTTATGATCACACCACTCTTACAATTATCAACACAAATTCTCGTAAGAGACGGTCTTTCAGTAATGTTTACGTGAGACCTCTACATATATACTCCACATACATAGTGCTATTGGTTACTAACATACAACATGGGTTTTTCCATGTGTTGTTTCGGTTCAATGACACCGGATTCTCGAGTCAAGAACGACGACCAAGTTCGCATAGAGGTGAGATCCGATGAGACCAAGGAGTCGGCGGCCGTGGTGAAGAGGTATAAGTGGGAGGAAATAGAGAAGTATACCATGAATTTTAAGGAGGTCATTGGTATAGGAGGATATAGCATGGTATACCTTGCTAAGTTTCCTAATTCAACATTAGGTGCAATTAAAATTTACAATAATAATAGTGAGAGGCTTAATCAAGTTTTCAAAAGTGAGTTAAAGATCTCTCAAAAACTTCATCATGCCAATATTGTCAAACTCCTTGGTTATTGTGATGATAATGGTAGGTAAAACCCTTCTCCGATAACTTTTTTTTTAACTCGTAATTGCATATTTGTTCTACAGTAAAACTGTCATAACTAAGAATTTTGCATGCTAGGTAAAACCCTATTACCGATAACTTTTTTTAACTCGTAATTGCATATCTGTCCTGTAAAACTGTTATAACCAAGAATTTTGCCTGCTAGGTAAAACACTTTTACCACCGATAACTTTTTTTAACTCGTAATTGCGTATCTGTCCTTCTGTAAGATTGTTACAACCAAGAATTTTGCATGTTAGATAAAACCCTTCTCTGATAAAAATTTTAACAAGTAATTGCATATCTGTCCTACTGTAAGGCTCTTACAACCAAGAATTTTGCATGTTAGATAAAACCCGTCTCCGATAAAAATTTTAACACGTAATTGCATATCTGTCCTACTGTAAGGCTGTTATAACCAAGAACTTTGCATGTTAGATAAAACCCTTCTCCGATAAAAAATTTAACACGTAATTGCATATCTGTCCTACTGTAAGATTGTTATAATCAAGAATTTTGAATGTTAGGTAAAACCATTCTCCGATAAAAATTTAAACAAGTAATTGCGTATATGTCCTTCTATAAGATTGTTACAACCAAGAATTTTACATGTTAGGTAAAACCCTTTTACGATAACTTTTTTTAACATGTAATTGCATATCTGTTCTATTGTAAGACCGTCATAAATAAGAATTTTCGGTCTTTTAACAAAACTTTTTTTTTATTTGATAGATGAAGGAGTACTAGTATTTGAGTACATTCCAAAAGGGAACCTACAAGAAGAGCTACACAACAACCAAAACAATGGCAAGACAAAACTAACATGGAAACAAAGGATAAAAATAGCATACCAACTAGCAAAAGCACTAGAATATCTCCATGAAAGTTGTGACCTACAAATTGTTCATGGAGACATAAAAGGATCAAACATTCTCCTTGATGAGAATCTCAATTGTATGTTATGTGACTTTGGATTTGCTAAAATGGGATTTTCGTCGATGATCAAACCGCCTTCTTCATCTCGGTTAACAATGATGGGTTCACCGGGGTATATAGACCCGCATTTCCTGATGACAGGAATCGCGTCTAAGAAAAGTGATGTCTACAGTTTTGGAGTTATACTTCTTGAGCTTATTACAGGGTTGGAAGCCTTTATTTGTTCAGGGGAAAACCAGATTCTACTGAGTTCAGTTCTTCGGAATAAGGAGAGTTTTGATGTGGACAAACTTGTTAAGATGATTGATCCAAGGATTAATCAAAATGAGAATGTTGATAAGGAAGAAGTGAAGATTATGGGTGAAATCGCGGCTCGTTGTCTGCATCATTTGCCTAGTTTAAGGCCTAATTCTTCAGAAATCTGCATAATTATGCAGGAACAGATCAGTTTTGTACATGATATGTTGGATGTGACAGAGAAAGCATATGGGGGAGAACTAAAATTATAATTGCAGAAGAAAAAAAATCATACATTTGTGTTCAAAAACACAAAAGTTATCATTAGATTAGTGGGTTTTTTAGGATTAGTGAAAAATCATTAGAAAATCTGGTCGGTTTTCGACTGATTAAGGTAAAAAAAAATACAGGGTTTTTGTTGCATTCTGTTTCATTATGATTTGTAAAAAGAAGTGTGTAAATTTGAAATCTTTGTTCATGTTGGGTACTGGAGGTTGCGACTTGCGAGTTGCGACAACATGAACCCGATGAATACAAATAATGAAAATTTTGCGTGTTAATTTAGATTGTTCATTATCGTAAATTCAACACCCTTACCACCCATAAACGAGTTTTTGCTGTCGCCAATGTAACATTTGATCACTAATATGTCTGTATCTGTATATGTTAATCTGTCATTATAATATGTCTGTATCTGTATATGTTAATCTGTCATTTGAACCCGATGAATACAAATAATGAACATTTTGCGTGTTAATTTAGATTGTTCATTATCGTAAATTCAACACCCTTACCACCCATAAACGAGTTTTTGCTGTCGCCGATGTCTGTATCTGTATGAGTTAATCTGTCATTATAATCTTTCACCTTAACTTGCACTTTAACAAAAATGTAAGTAATTGAAACTTGTTCAAACAAATACTTGTGCTCATTTGTCAAGTAAACAACATTTTAGCCACACCTGGAACATATGCAATTGTTAGGTAAACGATTTGATTATTAAAGTCATTGAGCGGGGATACTGACGAGTTTACTCCGGCTAGAAAAAAATACTTTCCATGGAGTATGAGATAAACTAGTATAGATCCCGTACTATAGTACGGTATTTGTAAAAGATTGTGTTAGAGAAAATTGTAATTAAAATGTTACTATTAATCATTTTATATTTAATAATTCTATTATTTATAAAGTTTTGTATTAATAC
>VHZZ01000003.1:1078202-1090040 GCA_009801015.1 Silene noctiflora
CTAACAATATGAGTAGAGGGGACAAGGTGGGCCACCCCCATGTGCTCACCCCACTTGCCCTTGATGGGTCATTTGTGAGAGAAAATGGTATCCGTTTGAAGATTTCAGACCGATATGACGGTCTGAAATAAGAATTGGTGTATGTGTGGAGGAACAAGGCCTTAAGCTAAACTCCAATTTGATGACAATCATAATGTTGCTGTCATTAAGCACATCATTAAGTTAGTAACCTTGTCATTTTCAGCAATAATTAATAATAATAAATAATATTAGTGATATAATCTTTTCAAAAAGATGCTTTTATTGTCAATTGTTTACCCTTTTACTTGCATTTCGACTATTTCGTACGTCATAGGGGACGTCTACCTGTATTATCAATCAAAATTATGCTTGTCTATTTTTCATTAGTGGCTAAATCGAGTTAGTTATGTGGTTAATTATGTCATTATGGTCGTCGACAACGAGAACTCATAATCGGGGACCGACAAATGGGAAAAACAACTATTGCTAAAATTAAAACGTTATTCGGAGTAAATTGGTATCGTTTAAAATCGAGCAAAACAAATTTTCATAATTTGCTCCGGTGCTACCAAAGTTGGCTGGTGTGAGTGGTAAGGGCTCTTATCTCTTAAACAAGTGGTCAGGGGTTCGATTCCTGACTCTTGCGAATGAAAAGGTCAAACTTGGGAAGGGTCAACCCATTAAATTGCCTTCAGTACCCCCGACTAGGCTGCTGTTAAAACTGGAAAATAGTGTTTTATGATCTGCAACTCTCCGATTCATTGAAATCGCTCCTCTGTTCAAAATTCTCCTTCTGAATTTTGAAAAAGTTTGCAATTTCATAGAATCGAAGAGATTATAGTACTACAAATCATAGATGTAATCATACGCCGGAAACTTGTAATCTGGAAATGGATTAACTCGAGTATTACTAGTCGCTTCAACTAAAAATTTTCGATCTCTGTCATCGCTCTGTAACATCGAATCCTAGTTCAATGTCTATGTGTAAACACAATTTCAATTAGGTAACTAAACCTATCATTCGAAATCGACACATTAAATCAAACAAGAAAGGAGTCACAGTCAATCAGTAGAATTAAGGGAAAACTCAGGAATGCACGCTCTGAAAATACAATGCCAACAACCAGCAACCGACACTGTCAACGACTTCCGAATTCCAACCATTAAAATACAAAATTTATGGCATGCCATATTGTCATGGGAGAAACTGTGTTTACTTTTACAGGTAGCTTTCCACAAAAGAGTTGGCCACTTGGCCTATGTTACTCAAACTCGGTTACAGAGGTTGGATACGGGTCTGACTTGTAATGACTGTTGTCGAGTCACAGGGATTCTGTTCAGAATTGAAGACAGGAGTTGAGGACACATCAGAAGACACGAAAAAAAAGACGCAATATTTCCAGTGCCTCGAAAACTCCTGTGGCTAGAGGGTGGGAGGTAATATAGAGAGAGTGCTGAGCTTAAAATAGGTAAAAATCGCTAGAGTTCCCTAAGATCCTTACCTGTCAATTGTACAGCTCTATTTTTGTTTCATGATAGGAGAGGTGTCGAATAGGTAACAGTCGGTACAGATTCAATATTCATATCCTTGAGCACCAGGCTTAACATAAATGTGGCCGTAGACGTGAAAAGTCGAAGTAACATAGCCGTTGGTAAGATGGTCCTAAAGTAGAACATCACCCGAACCTAAACCTCACCTGTTCTCCCATGGGTCAGTTGAATGCAATATCATTAGAAATAAACAGTTTACAAAGAACTGAGCCAGAAATCTAATTCATCCCAACAGGATTTTCCCGGCAGACACATCATTCGATCAAAAAAGGACTAGATATCATTATGATCCATAATCACACTTGATATTCGACAACAAGAACGATTCAGGAACTTTAATCACCAATTCCATTGATCACCACTCATCCCTACCAGAACAAGACGATTTACAAATACTAACGAGAAATTAGAGGCTTAATAGCAAGGTCAAGACCAAAGTGGTAGAAAAAACACTACTAGTACATCATACACGTCACACGTCAGCTATATCAGTGAATAACAAACTAGAGGGACATACCAGAAATTCAGTATACTCAAAAAAATTCCTTAAATGTACCTTTCGGATGGTATTACGTTTCCTTTTTCTCTGATACCACCTTGCTAGGAGAGCAGAGATTGATAGTTGCCGTCATGCCCGTTTGGTTGCAGATCGGGAAGACCTCTACTCACTGAAAACTTGAGTATTCTCTTGGCCTCCAAGTACTTGAGAGTAGGGTGTAGTACAAGCCCTATTGCCACAGCAATGAGACTTACAACCATAACTTTGAGAGAAGCAAGAGCTAGAACAACACAAATCAATAAGGTCGGAGGAACACACATCAAAATAGACCCGATAGTCCCCAAGGGAATCTTGTAAGGCCGAGAGACAGATGGTTGTTTAATCCTCAACAGCACAAATGCTATAAATTCCAGAATCATTCCAAAACAGTACAAGAAGTTTTCGGCAGCCACTATCTCATCGAAACTCAACCAAGACAGCAAAAGCACACCCGAGGCAGAGAAAAGAATCCCGAGTATTGGAGTTCCATGACAAGATCTTTTGGCAAACATTTCAGGAATCATTCCTCGCTCTGCCATACCCAGAAGCTGAAAGGAGTCGCTGCTCATTTCAGCAACAAACATTCCCATGTTGGACATTGCGGCAGCCCCTTGGATCCACCAACATAACCATGTCCCCCCGATAATTTTGGCAACATCAGCAAAGTAACCGTCCTCCCAAAGTTCCCGATTAAGAGGAACAGCCCCAGTGCCAGCTAAAAGGGGAAAGAAATAGGCGCAAACAACAAAGATGAGAGCGTAAAGCAAAGCCTTTGGAAGAGTCTTCTTTGGGTTCTCCACTTCTCCAGCTAGAGTACTTATTGAGTCCCAGTAGTTTAGATTCCAGAAGAGTGTATTTAGATATAAACCCCATTTGACATTGTGAAGATCGACTACGAACCATCTTGAAGGTTCTAAACTCGGTATAGCCAGCAAACCCATGACAAAAAAAGGAAGGATGGAAACTACACCCAATAGGACAGCAACCCACCCAACAATTGTCATACCCTTATAGTTCATGTAAGTGAGGGCAACAGTCAGAACTAGAACCGACAAAGTCCGTGGAAAGCCTTGACCAACAATAGGAACAACCGACTTCAAGTAATCAAGAAACAGGACAGGGTATAATGCATTATCAATCACACCACTAAGCCATTTCATCCAACCTTGCTGAAAACCCCAGTAGTCCCCTAATGCGGCCGAGACCCAGACCACATAACCCCCGTTTTCAGGAAACATTGTCCCCATTTCTGCAGTAATAAGAGCTTCTGGCACACTCCATATGAATGGAAATACTAAGAACCCCGCAAGGGCGAGAAGTGGCCCTGCTGCCCCAACACTGTCCTCAACTCCAAATGGGCCACCAGAAACCTCATAGAAGATGAGGAAAACAAGTGGTAATATCGAGACCTTTTGACTTTTGTTAGCCTTTGGGGAAGGAACGTCATCATTGATAGTGGAATATTCTGCTCGATTGAAATGGCCCATCTTAACTGAGGGTTGCCTAAGTTTCTGCTCATTCAACAACAAAGTTACAGCATGGTCAGTATTTGGTTTTCTCCACTGTTTCGATAAACCACAAAAAAATATGCAACTTTTCAGAGAAGTTAATCACAGCTAAACATTCCAATATGCACTCCACATAACTGAAATGAAATCACAAAACCTCCAGGAACACCAAGTAATGTTCCAGCCCTACAGAACGAGGATTCCTCGACATCCCATTGCATGCAGCCTAAGCCGCAAGATTCCAAATCCCAAACTAGTACGAGAGGTCAAGAGATTGTATTTTTTTTTTTCTTAAATGAAGCAGTAAAGGTATCAAACAGAAAACTATTTGCATCATATGAAGGTATAACAACAACGACAAAACTTCCCCAATGTTTCAAGGGATCCAAACCATGGCAGGGTAAAGGGGGTTTGATGTACGCCCGCATTAACCACTCATTAGAAAACACACAGAGAATGATCTATAGTGATGACTGCCTTGATAACGAGACATGCATTTGCACCTCAATCACCAGAAATCAGAAATGCCATATGTTTCCTCGGCAACAAACACAGAGGTAAATAAACACTAGCTAAATGCAAAACTAAGCCAGTCAATCCACAAAATAATGCAATTTCTAGATCACAAACAAAATACCCAAATGAAGAAATCATTGAAATTGCAATAAAAAAAAGTCAACTCATTAAATTAGCTCACATTTTGCTGAATTAACACATACCCACATATAAGTGCAATAAATTTACCAACTGAAGAGCTATTTTGAGTCCCGATCAATAATAAAAGGGATACGAAAAACACATAGACAGGCAAAGAAAAAGTAATCTTTCAATAACTTAGTAAGAGACCGCGTTTGGCAAGTGTTTGGGGAAATAAAAAGAGGTTTAGTGACCTCTGTCACAAATTATCACACATTTAACCGAAAAAAAACACATACCCAGATGACAAAATTCCAGAATTTCAACAAAAGCAATCACAATTCACATGAAAGATCAGATTTTTTAGATGGGGTAGAGCAAAATTGAATAACTAGGTAAGTTATTACAGTTATTAGAGACGAAAATGAGATTAATGATGGTAAAGTGAAATAGAAATACACCGATCATAACGAATTAAACAAATGAAAATAAAACAAACGTGAGTAATAAAAAAACAAACCATGAGATTGAAATAGTGACATCTGGGTGTTTAATTTTGTCGTGCATATTTTTATTGTTGTTGTTGTTCAACAAAAATCCAATTTAATGAAGAAAGGTTGGACAAATGTTGTTTTATGAATTCTATGTTTGAAATATTGTTGAAATGGATCAATGCGAAGAACAAGTCGAAAAAATTCGTAGATAACGATTCATACTCCAATTTTTCGATCCTGGAAGTAAACTCCACTTCCAAGTTCCAACAACGTTAACTGCTTTTAGAAATTCGTAGGATCGTTCCGGTCTAGCGATTAAGACGGAGGTATTATAATAGTAAGTCACGCATTTAATGAGGTCTTGGAGTTCAATTGGCAATAGGCTATTCTAACTTTATCATATGACCGTATTTGGATTTAGTTTTATCAGTATAACCGATATTGTCGTCTTATTTTTATATCTGTTTGACTTTTTTTAATTAACAAGTCTTGACGCAAGTCCGGAATTCAAGAACTCTAGTTAAGCTCAAAGCCTCAACAATCATTTTATTAGTTGATGGTGTTTATGGTATAATCTTACTAAATGAATGTATACTTGAACACAAAACCGCTATCTTCACGTGCGCATTCTAAGTTAGAATTACGCCAACACAACCATCTCCATCACCATTTGGAAGGTAATGAGTTGTTCTACTTAATCATTGATTCATAGGTTTTGAGTTCGATCGGTAAAGGGTTGTTCTAAGACTTATTTTCTCAAGCATTTTTAACTCTACAATAAGACATGTCCATTAATCAGTTTATCGTGTTTTTCTAGAAAGATATAGATTTTGGTCTCTGGAGATGGTTGTGCTAGGTAGAATGTCAACGTTTCATATCGCTTTTCAACTTTGCAAACATTAATGGTGTATGCATCAAACATCATGAATTGCTCATCTGCACTTTATTCTCCATCTGAATCTCCTGATGAATCGCTGATGGGTTCTATTACCATTGCAAAAGGGTAAGTGGGTAACTACACTTTACAAGTATTAACATGAACTAGTTTTTCTTTACCCGTGAAAATCACGGGTGCGTTCGAGATTAATTGTATAAACCCAGCATAAACGTAACCGCATTGGTGTGAAATATGTTGGCATCTTTGTACCAAGTATTGCATCTTACTATCCAATTTCACATGAATTAAGATATTATAGGAGTAACCGGATAAGTTTATGTAGCAATGTATTAATGTACTTAAAACTTTTTAAATGAATATTCGGAATCGGGATACAAAATTAACCATGTCAATTGCATAATAGATACGTCCGTAATTTGTTTAGTTTCAACATTGACCAATGTTTTCTTACATAAAAATAGTTCGAAACATTGTGGTTTGTGTTAARAATTATAGTATCACAATTTAAGATCACCTATAATATAAATTTGAGAATATTATTACGAAATAATACTCACATTAGCTTACCTAATGTATTTGTGTGGCACACTAAAGCTAATTCTGACATTACTATTAATATTATTTATCAAATTTCTTGGTTTTCTTGAATTAGTATCCTAATTTAATTATAACATGTATTGATTCGGTTATTACAAATTAAATTTATTCATTTTCATTTTTC
Organism: Silene noctiflora; assembly: GCA_009801015.1. Classification (NCBI taxonomy): domain Eukaryota; kingdom Viridiplantae; phylum Streptophyta; class Magnoliopsida; order Caryophyllales; family Caryophyllaceae; genus Silene; species Silene noctiflora. The sequence continues at coordinate 1,084,570 of VHZZ01000003.1, forward strand.
ATTATTTTCTTCGTTTTATTTTAGTATGTATAAGCTGGATCGTGGTGAACAGTGAGCAGTATGAGCTGGTGGTGTGTAGTTTATTGAGAGAGGCGTGTCAGTTTGGTGGTGGGCTGGGCGGGGTTGATTGGTTGGTGTTGGAGTGAGAGGGGGTGGGCGGGTTGGCGGTGAAGCAGTACTTTTATGTATATTTGTTAAAAAAAACCTTTAATTTGGTTCTTTCTATTTTATTATTTTGTTTTTTTTTATCTCACCGCAATAATTTTTGTCAATTGATTTTTCTTTTTGTTGATTTTTTTTGTTTTTACTCGTAGTATGTGATTTTTTTTTGCGTTATTTATTTTATTTGTTTTCTCCTCGCAATACATTTTTTTTGGATAACTTGGTTTAGTGAAGTTCCCATGGGGTACATATTATCCTTGCAGTAGGATTTATTAATTTTGCTACTCTATAGAATATTTGAGATAAATTATATGAACAAATAAATTACATTATTTTTGTAGTCTTTTATGTATCCAATTTAWTAAATTGAGGGGTATATAACTTTTACAAATGAAGTGAAATTAGAATAATGTGACGYGATTTTTTAATTAGAATAAAAAAACACATTTAATTGTTGTTTAATTTGCTTTAGGAATAAAAAAACACATTTTAATGTTTGTGTTTAATTTGTAGTTAATGCTACAAATTTCTTAAACTTTTTCTTTTTTTATAAAATGAATATGATGTGGCTTTTTAAAACACTCATAAAAGAGGGAATGATGCAATGTTATCAATTGTCATGCCTTTTTATTATATTTATAGATTATAGATTATAGATTTATAGATTATAGATTATAGATTATAGATGATTATAGATTATAGATATGCAGCTTTACGCAAATGTTATTCTAAAATCACCTGGTCTTTTACACAACTAATACTAAAAAAAAGTACCTTTAAAATCTTTACACGATTATATGGCTACATACTAACAATTTTATGATACTTTTTAAAACCGTTTTACACTAAACTAACTATACGAAAAATGTCCACTTATTGGCTAGTATACCGACCCGGCAACCCGAATAACTCAATTTGAAACCGTCTGCACACAAATTGAGGACCCAAATGTAACCTACCCGAATATTTATGATCACATACCAACTGTTATGACGTTATCCTTAAATAACTTAATAACAACCCACCGATAGTTATCGGAACTCAAAAATGACCGGACCGACCCAAATTTTTGCAAACTCAAACACCTCAAACAGAAATTAACTCAACTCAAACCCGACCCAATTGACTCGGTTGCCGGAACTAGGCTAGAATTGCAACTTGCAACAACTAGGCCATATGGCCATATTACATCACAAGCAAAATGATATGGACTGAAGCTAAATTGCACCATTTTGGGCCATTTTAGTATTTTACTACACACGGCAGCATAGTATACTCCTATTCACACAATTCACACAGAAGGCACCTCACTCAAACAAAAAAATTCACAAAAATACAATATTTCTGAAATTAATTACTCCGTATAATTTGTAATTATCACTTTTAATTATTCAATGTGATTTCAGTTTTATTTTGTGGGGGGCAAATTATTTCAAACGGGAAAAAAAAATTTAAATTATCGAATCAAGTAATTACTCCACCACAAATTAATTACCACTCCTATAAATTTATCCTACACATTCAAAATTTCCAACATTTTTTAATTTTTAATTAACCAAGTGAAAGACACTAGCTTTTCTTTCACTTAACCTCTGAAATTTTTAATTTTTTTGCAATTGGTGCAAATTACTGTGTGTATTTGAGTGTCAATTTAATTGGGTAATTTCTTAATTTTTGAATTTTGATTATATTTTGTTGTTTTTAGAACTTTATTATGAACTAGGGTTTTGTTTAATTTTTGTTGTTTGATTGTTACAGGGTGATTGGTGATACTGGGCAGTGGTTAAATTGGTTGCTGAATAGTGGGTAAGAGTTTGATTGATTGTTGAAGAGCTGGAAAAATGTCTATACTTAGCAGATTTTTTCATAAGAGACCACCTGATGGATTGCTGGAATTTGTTGATAGAGTTTATGGTGAGAATTTAGCTGTTATTTGATTAATAGTACTCTCTTCGTCCCAATTATTTGTTTACGTTTGATTAAAACATCTCTGGCAAAGAATGTAAAAGGTAAATAAATGATTGGGATAACGGGCGTATGATTTTGCTGATAATGTAATCATGTCTATGTCATATGTTCTGCATAGTTTGTGAATTGAGTGTGTTTGGTTAGTTTAACTGTTGTATCGAGGTTGCATTGGTCTGGAGTCGGGACCTTCACTTACCTTACTACTAGAGGGATTTATACTGTGAGTGTGGTATTTTTGGCGATGTTGCGTTTGTTGTTGTTATCAAGGTGTTGGTATCATTAGGTGTTATGGCATTTAGGAATGTAGTGAGAGTGAGTGAGACTGATGTTGTTTGGAGCTTCAGCTGTATCACGACAAAATTAATGTAAAAATGATCCTGTATGAGCTGCATTGTTGGTAGGGTACTAGGGTGTGCTGTATGCGGCTGTGTTCTTGACTCATTTAGAGTTATAGAGGGGCCGCTGAACTGTAGTGGTAATAGAGGGCATCCTTTTGTTGACAGTATAGGCATGATCATGTTAGAATTGAAAATGGGGGAAGTAGGAAGCATGGAAGCACAATTTGAATAATATAGTAGGGGAGCGGAGTTAAGTATACGCTAACTTGTGAATTGTGATGTAACCACTTGAGTAGTTGAGTGGCCATACCAGGAATGGTTGGTCGAAGAATTAGATTATACGTAAGAAGTTAAGAGCTGTATCCATTAAAGATAAGATAGGGAGCATCAAATGAGGTGGTGGGTGTCGGGTGATATTAGATGATGGTCGAGTGATGCACCCATTTCAACAATGAAGAGTGCCAAAGTGATGTCATTGTGGGGGTTAAGAAAGATCAAAAAGACTTGGATACTGTTGATTGAGAATGAAGTGGGTCTGTTTGCTTCCCTATGTTTCCTCGTTTCGTATTACTTTTTCCTCTTTTACTATTCTTCTTTTTTTTGCTTACTCTCTTTTTACCTCCATTTTGTACCAATTCTGTAATTTTTAACTTCATATTGAAGGTTACATTTAGTAGCTTATCTTCGCAGACCTTAAATCAAATTCAGACTGAGATTTTATTATTGTCCTTTTTGTTGTGGTATGTCACACTTTGTAGATTGTGGAACCATTATATCAGGAGATTTCACTAATTGGTCATTTTTTCTTCGTCTTGCCTTGTAGTTTTTGATTCATGTTTCTCTACGGATGTTTTGCGGGATGGAATCTACCATATGTACCTTCACGGGGTTATAAATGAATTGCGTGAAGCATTTCCTCGTTCGTCATTTCTTGCTTTCAACTTTCGAGAAGGCCAAAAGCAGAGTCAGTTTGCTGAGATATTGTGTGAATATGATGTCACAGTATTTGATTATCCGAGGCAATATGAGGGCTGCCCCATCTTGCCACTTTCATTGGTACATCACTTTCTTCGTATTTCAGACAGTTGGCTATCTGGCCGTGATCAGCATAATATTATTTTGCTGCATTGCGAGAGAGGTGGTTGGCCACTGTTGGCATTTCTTCTGTCTGGTTTTCTAATTTTCAGAAAATTGCATAGTGGTGAAAAGAAAACACTTGAAATGGTCCACCGTGAGGCACCAAAAGGGTTTCTAAAGCTGTTATCTCCTCTCAATCCATTTGCGTCTCAGCTTCGTTATCTTCAGTATGTTGCACGGAGGAATTTAACACCGGAGTGGCCACCCCCTGAGCGCTCTCTTTCCTTAGATTGTCTTATTCTTCGAGGTATTCCTAGCTATGATAACAGTAAGGGTTGTAGGCCTGCCATCCGTATCTTCGGTAGGAATCTTCGTAATAAGGATGGTCTTTCAACTCAAATGCTTTTCTCAATGGTCAACAAGAAAAAGAGTTTGAGGCATTATCAGCAGGTTTGTATTTTCCCAAAAAATCAAGGTTAACTTGTCTTCTTACTACCATCAGTTATTTTAATCTGAATGATTATCCACTGCAGGCTGATTCTGAAGTGATTAAAATTGATATACAGTGTGCGGTACAAGGGGATGTTGTTCTTGAATGTGTCCACTTGGACGTGGACCTTGAAAGAGAGGTTATGATGTTCAGGATAATGTTTAACACTGCGTTTATTAGGTCAAACATACTAATGCTCAACTCAGAGAACCTGGAAATACTTTGGGATGCTAAAGAGCGATATCCAAAAGGTTTCAGAGCAGAGGTATGTACTAGCCCCTTTATTCGTTTGGAATTACTACCTTTTCGTTTTAGAACATTAGAGATAACCCACAAGAACACTCCCATTACAACTTTGGTCCAAATGTGAAAGTACATAGTATATTCAAGTGAATATAGGGAAAATTATTATGTCTATTTAAATATCTAGGCAGTCGTTCTAGAAGATGTGTTTCCGAGAACTCCCTTGGTTTTTACTAATCACGCCTATTTGAAAACATAGGTTATATTTGGCGAAATAGAGAAACTGTCACCTTTGAAAGAGCCAACGTCAGTGTTAAACTATGAAGAGAGGGGGGGATTGCCTATCGAAGCTTTTTCCAGGGTTCAGGAACTATTCAGTGGCGCAGAATGGGGTGAGAACAGTGATGATGCTACATTATGGTTGCTTAAACAACTTTCTGAATTACAAAACAGACTTAGTCCAAACACATCTCCAACTGATTCTGAAGAAGCATGCAGTGTGGCTGATAGCTGTGATTTTACGGAGCCTGATAACTTCTACGAATCATCAAACACTAGTATTACTGGAAGTAATTTCCTTGATGACCCCTTATATCAAGATTCTGCATCTGATGAAGCAAAAGATGTTCCGTCCTATCCTTCTGGAGATTCTCAGAATCTAACATCCCTGGAATCAGTATCACATCCACCGCCACCGCCGCTGCCACCGCCATCAGCACTTCCTCCACCAGTGCCCTATGTTGATACAGCTAAGAAGGATGCATCTTGCCCTCCTCCTCCTCCCCCTCCACCACTTGGTTTTGGTCATTCTACGACGACAAATCTCCCATCCCCTTCACCTCAAGCTAAGGCTTCTGCTTCTCCTCCTCCTCCTCCCCCGCCTCCACCACCACCGCCGCCACCTCCACTTTATAATAACTCTACAAAGCCTTATATCGCTTCTCCTCCACCACCACCACCACCACCACCTCCACCTCCATCTAGACAGCCTACCCAGATATGTATCCCTGCGCCTCCACCTCCACCTCCACCTCCCCCCCCACCTCCACTTTCATCTAAGGCATGTATTCCTCCAAGGTCATGTCCCCCTCCACCTCCACCTCCACCGCCCCCTCCACCTCCATCAAGGAGTGGTGATCTGCAACAGATGCCTCCTCCCCCACCCCCACCTCCACCTCCACCAACCCGCTCAT
>VHZZ01000003.1:1090305-1107900 GCA_009801015.1 Silene noctiflora
CCACCTCCATCAGCCCGTTCATGTCCACCCCCACCTCCAACGCCGCCTCCACCTCCACCTCCACCTCCTTCAATGAAAGGCAATTCGAAACAATTAGCTCCACCTCCACCGCCTCCACCACCTCCACCTTCTACATCTACAGGACCATCACCTCCCCCTCCTCCTCCACCTCCATCTAAAGGTAGTTCTTCTGTTAAATCTGGGGTGCCACCACCACCGCCACCTGCACCTCCACGAGCAACACAAGGATTAGGCCGTGGTGCCGTTACTGGACCACCTCCTCCGCCTGCACCAAAGGGACCTGGTGCACCACCTCCACCTCCGCTGTCTACTGGAAGGGGAAGGGCTTTAGGGGTGGGAAGTAGAAGTAGAGGCGCTGCAATTTCTATTGCTCCAAAGAAAGCTTCATTGAAACCCTTACATTGGGTAAAGGTTACTCGAGCAATGCAAGGTAGCTTATGGGCTGATACTCAAAAACAGGAAAGTCAATCAAGGTATGTATCGCACACCACCTGGACTTTAGTTTTAGTGTTTGAAATCTTTGAATATTCGTTGTGGACCTGGGTGAACTAGTTTCTTGTCCATTTTATCTGGTGTGCGCTTCTCTTTCTCTTTTGCTTATAGAAGTTTTGTCTCCCAGTGAGGGAGAGTATGTCAGTTAACTTTTTAATGAAGTATTTATGTCGCCTGTTACTAGACTGGTGTGACTTTGGAATTAAGCCAACTTTTTATCCAACTGATTGGAACACATGCTCTAGAAAATTTGTCACACTGCCTATTTTATGTACATTTTCTTTGTTTTTTTGGATATTTTAATGTACTTGTGAAACAAGGACTTCTTAATATTGAAGTTTGGATTGCCAACATGTTGCTTCAGTGCTCCAGAGATAGATATCTCAGAACTCGAGACTTTGTTCTCAGCTGGTACTGATGCAAGCGGTGGAGGTAAAGTAGGTGTTCGACGCGGCCCCAACATTAATAAGCCAGAAAAAGTACAGCTGGTTAGTAATGTGTAACTATAAGCATTTAATTTTGTGCTTGCAAATCTTATTTACATTTCCTTTTTTTTCCACATCGAAGACCCCACCCATACTAGACTCTGTCCTTTGACCAACACATGTGTACTACTGTACAACTATTAGTTGCATTGTACATTTCCTATCTACCGTGGACCTTATATCTTTTATTCTTTCCCGGTACAGTGATACTCTTAGGATATTATTTCTTGTTATAGGGGAAATCAAAAGCGATTGGGGAAAGGAGGGAAGAGTTCAGTTATCTAACATTACTTGTTTAGGTAGAAGGTTGAAGGAGCGAAATGGGAGGGATTGATAGTTCATTTTTTCCTCACTCTGTAATATACCCAGTCCCTGCCTCCATTTGAAAGACTTGAAGGGAAAATGGAGCCTCACTCTTTCCCATTTGCTTTCTCCCTCTCTTCGATTTCTATCCACCATTGCTCTCCGCATAATGTGTTAGTGTTGCTTCATTAAGGTTTGTCTTCTAGGAGACACTTTTGATAGAGACTTGATGTATTGTTTTTTTGTTTTTGTTTTGTTTATGTCCCTTTTCTTAAATGTTAGTCTAAGAGGGCTGTTCCATTGTTCCCGGATTTTATACAAAGTAATCTGTAATAGGTGGTGCTTTGGCTCAGTATCCCAGACGAAAGAATATCTTGACCATAGGGAACTCTACCACTATCATTTGAAATGACTGACGGATTAAGTTAGTTTTGAACGGATAGTGTCAGAAAATATGACACTTGCTTTTCCCCTTTTCTCGGAGAGGTAAAGAAACTATTGGCAGCAGACATTTTTTATTCTGTTTGATTGCGACATGTGAGACAAAGATTTTTTTCTCAGACAGTTTATGAAACTTTGTTGCCCAAGTTTACTTATGTTTGTTTGGGCCTCCATCAGTGCTCAGCCTATCTCAGACAAGAAAACTTAAAATTTGAGATTGACTCCTAGCATATTAGGAGGGGGAGTAGGGGTGTGGGATTACCTCCTCCATTGCTTTGGAGGCTGGAAATCAGAACCTGAAAACGTGTATCAGTAGTACTGTTGTTATTTCATACAGTATCACTAGACAAAATCAATATTTTATGTCCAGCCTTTCCCAACTCCCAAGTGCTATCATTGCGACCACAGTTGTTATTTCATAATGGTTAGAAGAACCAGACTTCATACCCATCCCCTCACTAGAGGAAATGTTTTACGTTACATAGGTTTTTTTGTTTCTGATCACTTGGTTTAGATGTTTAATATTGTTATCTAATAATTGATTTTTCTTGGATTCCCTCTTACCTTGTATAGTTGTATCGATATATCAAGAGATTATCAGATTTGGTGTTCTCTTACTGCTGTCTACATTCTTCCTTTGTTCTTTGCAGGTTGATTTGCGCAGAGCAAATAACTGTGAAATAATGCTCACGAAAATAAAGATTCCTCTTCCTGATATGATGGTAAAGCTCCCTCTTATTTTCGGGTAGCAGAATAACTGAACTATTAGTTTGGATAACTCTTGTTAGGTTAAAGAGTTGTATTTTTGGATATATGACTGGACACTTTCATCTATGCTTCCTGCTTTATTCTTTCTTTCACCATTAGTTCTGCATTCATATTAGCTTCATCCTGTAAATTCTGGTTAAATTTACCGATCAGCCCTTGTTGTAGCTGCTTGAATAATTTAATCTTTATGTGAAATGAGATATTGCAATGCAACGAAGCTATAAATGATGGTTTGGTGTGAACTCTAGATTAATATAGATTTTATTGCCAATCCGTTATCACCCCTTTTCTACTATCTGAAAAGTATTTTACTTGTTGACTTATTTATGCAGAGTGCTGTCCTTGCACTGGATTCCTCAGCATTGGATATTGATCAAGTTGAGAATCTGATAAAATTTTGCCCTACAAAAGAGGAAATGGAGATGTTGAAGGTATTCATATTCTGGCTCTCCATGCTTAAAAATATTGGTGATTCTTTGTGATGTTGAGATTATTTCATCCAGTAATCCAGTTCCTAGTTCTGAATTTGGGTACAGATCCCTGTAAACTGGGGAAATGTTCGGAATTTTCAAAATCAAACCCTTGAAGTGTCGACGACTTGCGTTATCACATGCAATCTCATACTCTCATATTCTCTCTCTCTGGTTTAAGTTTGCTTTTGGACCGATTTTTTATGTAAGAATGTGCAAGTGAGCTAGGAAGTCCTACATTTCTCCAACACACAAAATATGCCTAAAAGTAAGCTCAAACTATTGGCTGGGGTAGATTGAAATGGAATATGTAAACTAAAGTGACCAGAGAGTGTGATTTTTTTTTTTTTAAAAAAAAAAGTAATTTGTATGATTGTATCATTACAAAAGTAGTTTCGACTCGGAGGCTTATTTTGTAACTGTTTGTAGTAAAATTGGCAAGGCAATGTTTTCATTTGTTAAAGCTATTCTTTATGTACTATGTAATAAATTTTCTTATTATGGAACGACAATGATTTTTGGTTAAAACAATCTCCAACATGTTGAATAAGTTGCGTAAAATTTACCTGATCTTTCTTGTTGCTGTGTTCTATGATTTCTTGACTTCTTTTACAGAATTATAATGGGGACAAAGCAATGCTTGGGAAATGCGAACAGGTAGTTTTCTTGGACTTGGACTTTTCAGCATGCTGTGCTACAAAGATATATCATCAATTCTGACACAATGCTTTCATCACAACCATTTCAGTTTTTCCTGGAGCTGATGAAGGTTCCGCGAGTTGAGTCTAAATTACGAGTTTTTGCCTTTAAAATAACATTTTCAACTCAGGTATAAGATAATATTTTTTTTACTTGCCAAGCAGCCGTGATCAGTATTCAATTTTTGATGTTATGATCAGTTGATGACAACTGCCTGTCAATTATGCAGGTCAGTGATTTGAAAGGGAACTTGGATACCATCAATGCTGCTTCTCGAGAGGTTCTTAGCAACTCCTCAAATGACATATAATGACTTTTGTCGTTCTTTGTTGTATTTAGAGTTTAGACTGATTCTAGCATACACTTGTAGGTTAGAGAATCTGTAAAGCTGAGGCAAATAATGCAAACAATACTTACTCTAGGAAATGCCTTAAATCAAGGAACTGCAAGAGGTATGTGTGTTCTTGACATCATTTTCACGAAAGATAATGTTTGACTCGAAATCACTTCTTAAACAAGTCTTGTGTATCAGGTTCTGCCGTTGGATTCAAGCTAGACAGCCTTCTTAAACTGTCTGATACGCGTGCAAGGAACAACAAAATGACCTTGATGCATTACCTGTGCAAGGTATGTAGTTGTTACAAATTAAAGAACCACGGCTCTGAACACAATTTACGATTTGAGCTATAGTCAATCTAGTTCATATATACACTTTCTTACCGCTAGAATTTTTTTTGGTGACATGGGTCTCTGTCTTGGACAAATTCAAAGATACATTTTGATTCTTGAAGCTTTATAAAGTTATCCGAGGGATATGATTGGTGATTCTGTTGGTCGAGACTAGGGGCCTGAGAATGAGATGTGGGAGTAATGGAGCACGTAATTGAATGTTGTAGTAGATGTATTTGTTCTGGTTGTTGATGTTGTACGTAATTTGAATTACTGTTTTTATGCCATTTTATTTTAGGTTAACACAAGACTTACTTTTATTTAGAAGGTTCGTTTCATTGAACTAAGTTGTGAAAATATGTTGTGTCTAAGATTATGCTACTAAATTACTAATGCTCCTTTAGAAATGGTGAAATGTTCACATTTAATGCGCTACTTATGTAATAGCATGCAAAATACCTCATTACCTCCTACTTGTTACTTGGTGTTGCTTAATGAATACGTCTTCTTTTCATTATTATTTTGATGTGGATACTGATTATGGTGCTAATGTTCAGCTTTTAGCTGAAAAATTGTCAGAGCTATTAGATTTTGACAAGGATTTGGTGCACTTGGAAGCTGCTTCTAAGGTACGCAACTTCCCATTACTTCTCCTTCTGCAATAATGTCTCATCTAAGCCTGCTCTAAACCATCAATGTTTTGGTCATATGTTGCATCTGTCAACCAGATACAACTAAAATCTTTAGCTGAAGAAATGCAAGCTGTTAGCAAAGGTCTTGAAAAGGTTGAGCAAGAGCTCGCTGCTTCAGAAAATGATGGGATTATTTCTGTTGGCTTCCGGAAGGTAACGGAAATTCTCGATCTTTGTTAACTTTTTTAAAACTTCATACTGTTTGGTTAAATACTGTTATTGGTGTTCACTAGGGTCATTTTTCCGTGGTTTTGTTTTTGCTCTTCTTAAAAAAAGTGGATGATCGTGTCTTAAAGTTGATGGTAGCTGATATTGTTTTATGTAGGCTTTGAAAGAATTCTTGGATACAGCTGAAGCTGAAGTTAGGTCTCTAACCTCCCTATATTCAGAAGTGGTAGGTCGTCCTCTAAAATTAAGTCTGATGTCATCTCCACCGTGTTTTTTTTCTTACTTAATTCTATTTTCGAATCTGACTTTATAGGGAAGAAACGCGGATTCTCTTTGCCAATACTTCGGGGAAGATCCAGCTCGATGTCCATTTGAGCAAGGTCTGATTCAAAGAGCTTTCTGACAGTAGTAAACTTTTTTTGATTCTTCATTTGAACAAGGTCTCAATACTTGTTATTTGCTTAATCCACAAGGAAACTGGGAAACGCACCGGCATAGGAGCCACGTGACCCACGTCTACGGCTCCATTGTGTGTGCTTAGGGTAGTAGTTTTGGTTAATGCTACTACAAATGATTAATTAATATGGAATTAGCATAAAAATTAATATATGGAATGATCTTTGTAGCTACTCCCTTCTCTTCTTTGGAATTGACCCGTTTTCCTCTCTTTAGTGGAATCGACTCATTTCTAAATTTGGCAAGTTTTGAATCTTAAGTGTCAATTATTCAACTATTCGCACGCTCTTCAAAAGATTAGTCATTAATATTTTACCCTTGCCAGTTGATATTTGTACCCAAAGTAAATGGAGAATTCCGAAGAATCGGAAGCAATAATTAATTATCTGTTTTTCTATCCTGCAGTAACTCAAATATTGTTCGTCTTCGTGAAACTGTTCAATAAATCCAAAGAAGAGAATGCCCAACAAGCAGAAGCTGAGAGGAAAAAACTGGAAAAAGAAGCCATGAAAGAAAAAACAGCAGGTGCTTCTGCTGTGAAAAGGGAAGTCGATAGGTCCAAAATCAAAGCCCCAATCAGGAAACAAACGAGTTGAGCCAGTCCAGAAGACCCAAATACAGACAATATGATATTCTCAAGTGAAATTCCCTTCTCCAGTTCTTGGCTGGGTTAAGAAACTCGGGTGTCTAATCCATACTTAGACGATTCCAACTGCGTGTTGGAGATACACAGTCAATTCTGATCTTTCTGTATAGACAACTCAGAAGTCAGGGGCGAGTCTGAGTCGAGGCAGCAAATAGAAATTACAGGCCTTCTTGCAGGCTTCTGGGAATGTTTCCAGGCTTTTAGTTCTAGGGCTCTTTCATAGTAACCTTTGTTCTGAACACTCATTGCACGTCAAAGATCAAAGATGCTCGCTTTGTATAGTTTATGAGTCTGTATTTCAGAATTAGTCTAGTAAGTAAAACTGTAAATGTTCTCATTTCGTTGATTCCTCGTCTTCTTTTCCGTCTCTTGGCCGCTTGTGGGTTTCGGTTGAAAGAATTCAATCCCATCTAAACGTTACATTGCCCTATCGAAATTTGTTTGTTCCATATGATCAGATACCATACCAGAAACAAGAAACTTGGTTAATTTACCAGTCAGACCGTGATCAACGTATGTGATTGGTGCATTATTAACCATGTGATGCATAAAATCCACGAAATAGTACAAGCACGTTCTCTAATTTAACTGATTCTTTACGTTTGACTAAGGTAGAGAACAACTTCGTTAATAGTCTTAGCTAATATTCGCAAACAATCGTTTTATTTCGGTTTTTTCCCAACTTTAAATATGCTTCGAACTAAAAAATATAAATAATTATGAAAAGATATTAGTATATTTAATTTGTTATTAATATAATTATTCTTTTAACAAATATAATACTCCGTATAATAATAATAATAATAATAATAATAATAATAATAAATATGCGAAACTATAGTTAAAGTAATGTATACCGACCGTTACAAGAAAATCATAAATTTTAACATCACAAATTGTTGTATAAGATGGGTATATCCGTCTTAAACTTAAAATGGATCAAATCTACTCCATATATATAAGATAAAAACAGGATTTCTAAGCTCTCGCAAAATATTTGTCGTAATTCTATACAAGTGAGGGATTATTTGACCGTTTTAATCTTAAAGACGGATTGGGAGACTAACTGTTTTAATACTCCGTATTATTTTACATCCAAAATTTGTATCCTCAGTTCTTATACTCGTCTAACTCCAATAGATTGTCCTCTTTCTCCATCGAAAAATCGCAGGACAAAACTGCCAAAACCCTAGAAATTCGAAGAAGAATTAGCTGTAACTACTAATCAAAAACCGGTAATTCCCTTTTCTTTCTCATATATCAAGTTCAGTTTTATTTGTATAATTATTGTTGATTTAATTAGTATTTCAGTATGTAATTGTAGCTCTATTCCTCTACGAATCCCCAAATTCCCCTATTTTGAGTGTTTAGGGTTTAACAATCGGATTACAGTGTCGAATCTTTGCAATTGAGCTTGTTCTGAGCATGCTTTTGTGATAATGTGTGTAGGTTGTGTTAATGTTTCACATTATGAAAAGTTTGGAGATAATTTGGTTAGGTTTTTTGAGTTTTGAACTTTGGAAAGCTGTGGATTACGGAGTCGGTTTGATGCAATTGAGTTTGTTCTGATCATGCTTCACATTTTAGGAGTTTGGGCTTTGATCTTTAGAAAGTTGCGGTTAGTCGTAATTGGAGCTACGTATACTCCCTGTGCCTCAATTGGTTCTGTAGAGTTGAACTTTTGTTCTGAGCGAGATTTTGGAAAAAAACGTAAAGAATTAGTTGAGTCAGAGAGAGTAATGCTGTGTAGATGTTTCGCTGTTGGGATATTGTGTTTTGTGGGTTTTGGGTGTGGGTAATGAGGATAAGGTCAGAGTGTTGAGAGTATGCTGATAATGTGCTGTCCAAGAATATTTTGGTGGTTGTGTAGCAAAGATTTTTCATCGAAACTCTTTATGGTACCATTACTCAAGTCAGATTTGATTCCGGGGTTGAAGTAGATTATCTGTTATGAAGGTTGGTTATGGTTTATCTGGCATTATGGTGCGGATTCAGCAATTCTCTTCAGTCTTACACTTGATTTTTACATGTCGTAAATTAAGTGACAGTAGAACTAAGATATACAAGGACCTAAGTTGTACAAAGGAAACACTAATACCATTTTTTATTTTTCTAAATTTCAAAGACGCTTAGCATTCTACAGCGTGTGGTCAACTTCTCATGAGTGTCATCTCTGCTAGTGAGAGACATCATTGGTGAAGAATCAATCATTTCAAAGACATAAGTTGTAATGCGATATATGATATTGATGGTCATGGATGAAGAAACACTAATAACATTTTTTTTAATCATAACTTTACTCATATGTTAATGAATTATAAGTTTATAACTGTTAGAGTTTTTTAGTTGGAATAATCTAATATGATTGTTTTCTGCAGTCATTTTTAGGTGTTTCAGTCTCGTTTATTACTGCAAAATTTAATTATGGATCGTCCGCCTCATGATTATGCTGCTGCAATGGCATTTGCTCAGCAGCATCAGCAACAGCAGCCTGGAAATTTGCCAGGACAGCAATTCCCATTTCCTCCACAGCATCAACAATTTCCTCCGTCAGTCCATGGTCCTCCTTTCCTACCTCCACACCCATCTGGCCAACAGTACTCATTTCCACGTCAGCAGCAACCACAATCACTTCATCCTCATCCTTCCCATCCTCATCTCCTTCATCATCAGCAACAACAACCTGGCCCATCTTTTCCTCCTCATGGGCCACCTCACATGGGCCCCCCTTTTCCTGGGGGACCATATGATTCTGCACCGCCTCCAGTTCCTCCACCTCACGATCCAGAGTTGCAAAAGCGTATTGACAAGCTAGTGGAGTATGTGGCCAAAAATGGCCCAGAGTTTGAAGCAATGGTATGCGAAAAAGAACATGGCAACCCAGCTTATAGTTTCTTGTTTGGTGGTGATGGTCATGGATACTACCGCTATAAGCTCTATTTATTTACGCGGCCACCTGGCCCTTTCAGTGCCCCTTTCCCTTCTGGTATGCCTGTTATGCATCCACCACCCATGAATCCTGCTGGTGTTTCAGGGCCAATGATGGGTGCTCCACAAATGCATCAACCTACATTCCCTCATTTTTACGATCAGCAACAACCTCATAGTCAGCCTTATGTCGGTCATGGTCGGCCCGATTATGACCGCTCACCAAACATGTTGAGAGGCCTTTCTGGTCCACTTCCATATGATGTTGCCATGGAATTGAACAATGTGCTTGTAAGCTTATCTGGTACAAAGGAATCCATCAAAAGTGCTAAAGCATGGTTCATGCAAAGGTCTGCTTTTGCACCTGCTTTAGCTGAAGCATTGAGAGATAGGATCTTCACTTTGGATGATTCTGAGAAGCAGCTGCACATAGTCTATCTTGCTAATGACATCCTCTTTGACAGGTATACTTTACTTTCAAGTTGCTGTATTAATTGATGAGAAATTCCCTGTTTTTTCCCGAAGGAATCATGTGCAATCTTATTTGCAAATTTTTCATTCCATTCATGTTCTTTGCTGGTTTATAAAATTTATGACCTCATGCTGACAAGAATATTGTGCTACAGTTTTCGTTTGCTCATTATTTAAAGGTGTAACTCATTCAGCCTCGTAGAATGTTAAACAGTGAAATTCTTTTGCATTAACAACTATTTTTATCTTTGTGTTGTTTTCATCCCTTCATCGATTACCACTACCTAGCCAAGTCATGTTATAATCTCATTAAGCACCTCTAGTACACATTTGCCAATGCTAAGTAAACTTCCCCGAGTAAATGCTACTGCCGTACTGAGCTTTATGCGATCTGTGGTTTTTGTCTGCTTTTCTCTATTCTCTCTTACGTTTATATTTCTCTTCTTGATCATTTGTTATCTGATTTACAGCTTCCAACGTCGTGTCAATCCTCACGAACTTGATAATGAGGCTCTTGCTTTTAAACCTGTCTTGGGCGCAATGCTGGCTAGGATTTACCATCATCCACAGAATAAGGATGAAAATCAGTCTCGTTTGCAAAAGATTGTCCAATTTTGGGCATCAAAAGAAGTATATGACCAAGAAACTATTCAAGCTCTTGAAGGTGAAATGCTTGCCGGACCATCGGCAAATTCTTTCTTGGGGAAGCCAAATGAGATGCCTGGTACATCTGCTGATCCTTCAGGTGCTGGTCGGAAGAAAACTCTTTTTCCTTGTCCGCTTTTATTTATTTATTCGAATCCCTTGAATCCTTGATAGACAGTAGAGTTTAACTTTCTAATCGAGGCAAAGATTCTCAGTTCCTAGGCTTGGGGTATGATATCGATGTGTTATATGTCACCGTCTCACTACTTAATCAGGAAGTATTATGAGGTTTCCCTTTGTGGGAGTCTTACTATATTGTTTAAAAATCTGACCTTTTCATATTCAACTGAATTAAGTCTTTGAATTCCGCTGATTTTTTTTTGGCTCACAGTTGTACTCTTTTTTTTTTTTGTTGCAGGACTACCTCACCAAACAGGAATCGGTAATCTTCCACATTGGCAACAGAACAAACCAAATTCTCTACTTAACCAGGATCAACCCGATCGACACGTTCCTCCGCTTCCCCCAATGATTCCTGGTCAACAGTTTCTTCCACATACAATGCCTCCTGTTGTATTTCCAGGGTCCATCCCGTTAACTTCTGCTGTACCCCCACTAAACCAGCAACACCCTCCAAATATGCTACAACAACCAGCCACTAATGTCGGTGAAAAATTACCCACTTACCCTTTGTTTCCTCCAGGGCTCATACCTGGAATGGTAAAGAAACAACAGATAGGAAGCGGCGTGCCCTACTCTCCAATGAGCCCACTAGACATTCCCACTGTCATACCTCCATCGGATACCCCTGAATCTGAACTTTTGGAGCGTGTTTCCAAGTTCTTCAAGGAGATTGGAGAGGTAAACCCTTCGGAGGGGCCCATGAATGGGTCCGAAGGAAGATATGAAGATGATTATGAGAGACAATCTCCAGTGCGGAAAGGAGGAGCTTGTATTCCTCCACCAGCTAACTTGCAATCAGGGACAGACACAGAACCAGCATCGTTTGGGTCAGGCAGGTTAGGGCTTGGAGCAAGTTCGACCTCTAACGAGGGTAGCCAATACGATGATGTTTATAGTAGTTATCGCAAGAATCGAAGCACCAACTACCATACCTCAATGAGCGTTAGAGCTGCAACGAAATGAGGCAAAGTAGAGATATTCCAACCCAAGGTTTGAGTTATTGTTACATCTCATTTTCTCTTTTACATGTTACGGCTTTTATCTCTTTCTAGAGCCTTCATCTTTTTGCAGAATCATGTATGTTGGGTTCTCATGTACTAATCCTATGATTTCAAGTACAGAAACAAAACATTCCCTAAATGTCTTTCCCGTCACTCTTTTCTTTATCTCCTTTCGTTTTGGTCTTAGCAAATCCCTTCCATCCATAAATTTTTTTTGCCTTACTCTGTTTTCTTCCATCACTCATATCTCCCCGGTTTCATTCTACATGAGAAGACAACGGCCAATCTAATAGCGAATAGCGAGATTAGGGGAGACGTAGGAAGAGCAGTGATATGGTGAAGGGAATGGAGATAGTGTCTGGATTAGTTGGAAGGTTATTGGCTGTGGTGGTGGGATAATGGTTTCAGCCCCGTGATGGGATCGGAGGCGTGGTTGTGGAGAATGGATGGTAGCAGAATGAGGATAAGGTACCAAATTCTTTACGAAGGAACTAATCAAAATATTTGCCTAAAACTTTGTCAGTCCGTCTTGCTTGTGACCGTCACAAGCTTGTGACGTCTCACAGTCTCTCTCCCACTCACTTTTCCATTTGCTTTCCCACTTGCTCAATGTGAGACGTCACAAGCTTGTGACGGAATAGTGCTCTCACAAATGAGAATTAGTGAAACTTTGGAGCTTTTGTGCAGCAATGCAAACTTGTAAATACAAAATAAAGGTAACAGTAAAAACATTGGAACTTTTGTTTCGGTGTTTATCAAATTTTCATCACAATTAAGGTAACAGTAACAATACTGTTAAGAAAGACGGAGATATTGTGGACAATAAGTCTCAGGTTCGAATCCCCCCTCCCTTCTATTGTAATGCGACTATGTGCGCACTTCGTGAGACCAAAAAAAACAACAGTGTTCAGTGTTGTAGATCATACATTCCTTGTATCAAATATTATTGGGCTTTTAAAATTTTGACGTCAAACTAAAATCTAATTGAGCTTAAGTCTTATTTCTGAGTTTCATTATAATTTTTGAGTTCGGTATTTATGTGTTAAATAAAACTCATAAACTTTACATTTAAGATCAATTATTTTATTGGGATATTTTCACTTATACCCCTCAACCTTTTCATTTTTTAAGGTGAACTCTTTTTTTTTTGCAAAAAAAACTTTGACCGTTAATAAATCATGGCTACGAGTTCAGAAATCGGTAAAAAAAAATTCAAACCAATTATCTCGTAAAAGCCTTTAATTTAAAAAAAAAAAACAAAAATTTGCCGCTTTTTGAACTTGAAGCCGAGAGTTATGGTTAGTCAAAGTTTTTTTAACGAATAAACTTTGACCGACCATAATTTCCTATCGTATGGTGCTCATTCATGTACACTAATTACTCTTTTATGGACAAATGTGACTTTTTTACCCCTCTCATTTTTTACTTCACATTTACTACATCTCTCTTTCTCTCCCAATTCAACTTTAGAAAAAAAAATACTTGGCCCTTCACTACCATCGGAGCAATGACTACCTCTTTTGCTGCCCCATCGCTGTGATTTGTGAGCCTGTGAGCCATCCCTTCGCCAGCACTGCATAATCCTCACCGTAACACAATACGTTTGTTCAGCTTTATATTGGTGAAGACTAAATGTGTATACAATAGAACCATCTAATCTAATTAGAGTAATAAGTCTGACTTCGTTGTATCGCCAATTAATGACAAACAACTTTATATTGATTAATTTCTTTTACAACAAGTCTTGCTTGTGACGGGTCGGATCCGAGAGACGGGTAATGTCACTCACAAAACGAATAGAGAGGACAAGGTGGGGGCACCCCCATGTGCTTCCCTCTCTCCTCTATTTGGGCATTTTGTGAAACAAAATGGTACCCGTCACAAGCTTGTGACGGGTATGTCCCGTCACAAATGAGATTTACCTCAATTAACAAAATGTTGCAAGATCAATTTTTGGTAGAATGACTTTGCTCTCATTCATTATAATCCTAGTTCTGGGGTTGAAATTTACCTCAATTAACGACAAACAATTCACCCCTTTAACATCATCATATAACTAAAAAAAAAAAAAAACTTAATTTAATTAGCGACTCACGCCGGACTTCCGACTAACGCCGACGACGCATGCCGGACCCCTTTCCCACCTCCTCTTACACCACCATACRCTTTAAAACAAACCCTAATTTAGTTAATGTAAATTAATTCTCTAATTTGATATAGCAAAATTAATAAGCTTAATAATTAGAATTATTACTTGATCGATATGATAATCAACATCCACAATTCTGTAGTTTGACGGATTTAATTAGGTTTGTGAGAAGAGAGCTAGAGAGAGTTTTTTTTTTCTCTCTAGGCAAAGGGCATACAATRGAAAAATAATGAAAAAGAGTCCATGAGAGAGTAAAACCCGTCCATGAAAGAGCACCTACCGCTAATTTTTTTTTTTCAAACTGATGATTTGGTAAAAGCAATCGATTTGAAAAAAAAAAGTTTTATCGTTATTTGAACTCGTCGCCAAAAGTTTTTAATGAAAAAGAGGGATACACCTCAGAAAACGTAAAAGTTGAAGAGTACAAGTGAAAACATTCTATTTTATTATAAAGTTTATAAATATATCACCGATTATAATACAATTGGTCGTATATTCCGCTATAACGAGTTCCCAAAATAGTTTGCCGCTAGGAATCCTATCACTGAACATATTTAACGTTTCGAAACCGTAACCGTTTGTAGTTGTCACAATGGTGATGAAACAAATGCACTATTCTTAGTTGACCGATGTATGTTCATTTTTTTTTTTAAATAAGTTGGATAATCAGGAATATGATAGCCGTTTTAAAATTGTTATGGATGGGTATATAATAACGAGGTAAGATATAATTTTAAAATAAATTGGGAAACGCTTTTTCACGAGACCTACTCATTTAAATCTAAGCGTGAGACACATAAGTCAAGGTAGCCGTCTTATATAGACTTGTCAAAACTCGACCCGACCCGGAAACCCGACCCGCCTGACCCATTTTTTAGGGTTACAAACCCGGTTTTTTTGACCCGTGACCCGTTTGACCCGAACCCGAAATGATCCGTAATTTTAGGGTTGAGACCCGACCTGAACGGGTCGACCCGTTGGGTCAAAGGTAAATCAAGAATTTTATTAAAATATTAATATTTATATATTATATTTGAAAAAAATAGTTAAAAAATTGTTTTTTTGTTATTAAAAATTACAAATACAACTATAAAGTCAATTTTATATAGCTTTTATAATACTTAAACTATAAAATAATTATTAAAAATTACAAATAATTAATGTAAACGTTGAATATGATTAAAATATTAATTTTAAATATGTTTTACCTTTTTAAAAAATATATTTTAAAATACAAAAATAAATTAAAAAAGACGTTATAAATTATTTTTTGACCCGTATCTGACCCGACCCCCGACCCGTTTGACAGGTCTAGTCTTATATCTTCATTCGATTTGAAATGCGATGAAAATATCATTGAATCTCTCTTAGCCAATAAAAAAAAGGAGAAAGTATTAAAATTTGAAAAATGAGTGATTAAATTCCCATTGCAATCAAATCAATTAATGAGCAAATAATATGGTAATAAATCTCATTAACTACGGTTATTATAACTTGCTTTGTAATTCAAAAAAAAAAAATGTAAACTTTCCCTCATTTTCAAACTTTTAGTCTTCTGAATAAAAAAAAAAAAAACTCATAACATACACTAGAAGCTTTTCTCTAAAGATTCAATATCACAAATGTCGGGAGGAAATGGCAATGACAATAACAATAATAATAACAACGCGAATAATAATGCTAATAATAATAATAATAATAATAATAACAATCGCAACAATGCAAAAGTGATAAAGATTGAGGAGGTGAAGCCACACCCTGTTATGGAGACGTTATCCGACATTCAATATTGTCTCAATAGCAACCCTCCTATAGGTACGCTCTTTTCTTTTTACTAGTTGTTGTATTGCGCGCGATACCCCCAAGATATTTGGATCGTCTTAATTTGATTTCTTTAGTGTGTTTGCGGTATACGGTGTATAATAGCTATCGAACGAAATACAGCGATATATTCGGCGAGAGTGAGAAAATTTGGACGTTCTTTGCTATTTTTGTTAATGTATACTAATAAACCAGCCATTAGTCTCCCTTTTGACATGCATTATCCATCTCAAGTGAGAGACGTGTCGGTTACATACATGTTAATATGACTGACCCATTTTACGAATGCGTCATTTTATTTCTATTTGAACTAACTGTCACCATAAACTTTTACAAATGTTATCATTTTTTACGAATATGTTACCACTTGAGTTAAAAACATAAAATTTAACGGATTATGATTTGATTCACATTTTTTCGACGAAAAGGAGTACAAATGTTAGCATTTTTATTCATATATGTTATCATCTTAAGACTAAGGTGGTCACATGAAAAGTTATTACATTTTCAGACTAAGGCCGTCACATTGTTAATGTCACCATATGAGAGCACATTGTTAGCATTTGAGAGTGTACTGTGTAGTAAATCCGGACAATATTGGATGAAATATTAATATGCTCTGCCAACATACTAATGATACGAGAGAAAAAAAAAAAAAAAAAAAAAAAAAAAAATTTTTTTTTTTTTTTTTTTTTTTTTGGTTCAAATGAGCGTACTATGTCGCGGGTGAGAATCGAACCCCCAACTTCATGGTTGGGGTAAGAGAGCTCTTACCACTTNATTATACTGGGATTACAACATTCATTCGTAGCAGTTGGGATCATCAGTCTCATTTCCTCCATGATCGTACCTAAAATGGGTGGCTCCAATGTACTCATCTAATCCAACTTTTAATATGTTATGATTAATAATTTATGACGATTAATTACCCTGATTAATGTATAATATGATTGAATAATCAAAGGTTGATAAAGCAAAGGTGATACAAAACATGATGTTTGTTTCAGCCATCACCACATTGCTTCAGACCTTAGTTGGCACTCGTTTACCAGTACTTGTTGGCGCTTCTCATGCCTTCATTATCCCTACTATGGCCATTGTACTCGCTCCTCGCTTCTCATTTATCGACCCTCTTCATCCACTCCAACTGTCTCAACAGGTTCGATTCTTGTTACCACATTTCAGCTATCTTATTTTCAGACTTACTTTAGCAAGGCTTCATGTTTTCAGCCTGTTGTTTTGAGACATTGATCAACATGTTGTCTAGTTCGAGTTAACTAGGTAGAGGTTGCTTCAGGTGTTGGTCATTTTCGTGTTGTTGGGTACCCAACAACACGAAAATGATGCCATGGTTGGATTATATCTGATCTCAAATGACCCATAGTGAAGCCATGAGTCATTTGAAATCAGATATAATCCAACCAAGATACACGAATTACTGTTGGCAGATTTACTTATGATGTTTTTTTGTTGCTGATGCAATGTTGTAGAGATTCGAAAGGTCGATGGCAGCTGTACAAGGTTCTTTACTGATTGCATCTRTTGTAAAAATATCTCTTGGGTTCTCTGGTATTTGGAGAAACTTTGTAAGGTCTGTATTTAACTAAATTAATTTGTGTAAAATCATTGACAATTTAATTAACTACATACTAATATTCTGATTTGACTGCTTGATCATAATGCTAGATTTCTAAGCCCTCTTTCTATGGTTCTACTCATAACCTTTACCGGTCTCGGCCTCTTTGATCTTGGCTTTCCAACAGTAAGGCTTTATGGTTAGCATATTTACAGTCGGAGTAAACATTACATAGCGGATGGAGTGTGATTTTTCGAGTAAATTAAAACCCTCTTTTTATGGTTTCAGCTGGCTAATTGTGCTGAGATTGGAGTTCCGCAATTAATGTTAATGATTTTCTGCTCACAGGCAAGTATATGAAGAACACTGAAGGCTCATCTGCTGTATATGTCACATTCTCAGGACTTATTTTTAAATTTTTGTCATTGCAGTATTTATCGTCTATTATGAAGACGAAAAAGAGAATTTACGAACAATATGCAGTAGTAATATCCACCGGGATAGTTTGGGT
>VHZZ01000003.1:1108808-1127561 GCA_009801015.1 Silene noctiflora
AATATTCAAGCTGATTTAAAACTTTTACCAAGTTAAACATTATATAGACTCATATTACTAAAGTGTTTTAACATCTGCAGGAAAAATTGGAGCATTTTTCGCTTCGGTCCCATCACCTATTATGGCTGCTTCCTACTGTATTTTCTATGCCTTCGTCTGTAAGAGCTTTTTCTGTTGAAGAACAATGACTAAATTAGCATTTCAAGCTATCTTTTCGAGATAATGCTCTTAATTTGGTACATTTTTGTATTATGTTCTGAATTTATATATTTTTGCAGCTTCTGCAGGTCTCAATCACCTTCAGTTTTGCAACTTAAACAGTTTCAGAACATTGTTTATATTGGGCTTCTCTTCATTCTTGGCGATTTCCGTGCCACAATATTTCAGAGATTACAAAGCAACATTGGGTGCAACCCCTTTTCACATTCGTTCTGAATGGGTAACCAACTTTATACATCCTTAAATAAAAGTTTATGCATCATTATATACATTTCTGGCAAAAACTCAAAACTAATTTTGTTTGTGTATGTTTTGTGTTGGTTGCTTTGGTGAATTATAGTGGGGTGATGCAATGACGATCATCTTTATTTCGTCTCCAATGGTGGCCGTGATAGTGAGTATGCTGCTGGATAACACCGTCCATTGTGAGGAAGCTGCAAGAAATGACAGTGGGAAGCCTTGGTGGGATAGGTTTATTAAGTTCAGCAAAGAGATCAGAAATGCTGAATTTTACTCTTTGCCTTGCAAGCTTGGCAATTGTTTCCCATCTCTATAGTTTAGTTGTGAAATAGAGCGTATCTAGAAGCGTCAAGTTTTAGTCACAGAGGTCTTATCTTTTGGGTGCAAGAGTTCTTTTCGATTTACCCACACCCGCTTACATTCAATTCTGCCAGTTATTGTAGATGTCATATACAGTAGCATTTTATTATTGAGCTATGAGCATAGTTCTTTATACAAGAGAAAAAGTTGCAAGGCCATTGTTTGAGCTAGCTGACATTGTTTGAGCGCCATGATCATGGCCGTCATGACCGTGATCATGATGGTGATGACCTGCGGCTTTTGCTTCATCAAGTTTCTTCTGAATATGTTCTGGCAATATCATCATCAGATTTTGTTTCAGAGGGGACCCCAATACCAGAAAGCTAATTCTTTGCATTTTGTCCATTTTTAATTACGACAAAACTTAAATATTTCCTGATAAACTGTTACAGTAAGTATTTTGATAAAAAAATGACAACTTTAATTATAACATTTATCATTAAATGGTCGCTTTTATGCTATAAAATGTTGACATTTTGTCATCTAAGTTAAAACCGTCTTTTAAGACAAATGTTTTCGCAACTGTTGAAGACTTGAAGAGAACTTGAGCAATCCTGTACCATTACATTACATATACCTGTGAAATAGAGCTGAAAACACTACTCTCGTCTCGATCATCATTCATTAAAATATTTGTCACAACGAATAAATGATTTGAATGAAGCGAGTAATTAACAGTCCGGTGCATCATTCTTCCTCCGGCTACCAGTCTAGATACTGGTTCCGAAATCGTATGCTACGAGGAATGTCAGCAATACTCTTGCTACATGTATATACTTGATGCTTTCCAAAATCTGGAGCTCCATTAAATTTAGCCGCTCTCATTCCACCATCTGCTGTGTTATACCAGTACAGTCTACTATGCTGTCGCTGCCTGATCAGAACCTCACTGGACTTACTGCGGTAAGTGATTGGGACTATTCCTCCTACGAAGTCATCTGAGATCGGAATGCTTAACAACTTGAACCAGGAATCCTGAACCCCATAGTCTTTCATCACCCAAACATCGAAACCAGACTCAGCTCCATTCTCGAATAATGAGAACAAACACTCATCAAAAACCCCGAAATCAAGAAGGGAAGGTCTGTGGCTGTGGTTGGGATCATAATAGTATCGAGGCAATAGCACATCATATGTCCATTTCCTCTTACAAACATCGAAGCAACCGATCTTTGCTTCATTTGATGGGTTCTTGAATATCCAATGCAGCAAATGATCATTGATTAGGGCGCCGTCATGCCTTCCTTCCATAGAACCCTCTGGACCTTCGATATCAAGTGCGTTCCATTTGTAGGTATTCAAGCTGTAAACCCTGGTGATCCGGTTAACACTACCAGATTCATCATATTCATCGGAGACAGCGACAATTTTGTAGTCGAAATTCAGATGGTCAAATGCAAACCCAAGACGAAAACCTGGCTGTCGTTTAGCGACAGGGAGAGGAGCGTAGTGGGACATGTGAGTGTAAGGGTTATGGACGACAAAGAAATAACCATCCTTATCGACAAATACGGAAAACAAGCCATTGGAGGATCCTACAATGGAGACCAAGCCTCCATTGCAATTGAACTCAGATATGGGAATGGAAGAGCAACTAAAGTTGAGGTCGTAGCTCGATATGAAGATATCATCCTGGAGGATTAAGAGGTCGTTTTTGACAGAGGAGAGTGACTGGTGACGGTGGTAGAGTTTGGTGAATTCGCGAGATGAGATTGCAGATTGGTAGGATTTAGAGACGGATTTGAAGCGGATAAGGGATTTGACGGGTAATCTTGGTAGGATTTCTACTAATATCAGATTCATATCTAAAGTCGCCATATAGTATTAGTAAGGGATCAACAGGTTTATGAAATTTGCGCGTCTGCTGTCTTCCGGGTAGATTTAAAAACAACGGTTTCTGGCTCCGCTGTTGCTGATCACACAATCGGAAGTCAAACAGCGAGAATGAACAGCTATTTTATGAAATAATTTAAACAGCATTTTCTGACTTCGCTGTTGCTGATCACACAATCGGAAGTCAAACAGCGAGAATGAACAGCTATTTTATGAAATAATTTAAACAGCATTTTCTGACTTCGCTGTTGCTGATCACACAATCGGAAGTCAAACAGCGAGAATGAACAGCTATTTTATGAAATAATTTAAACAGCATTTTCTGGCTTCGCTGTTGCTGATCACACAATCGGAAGTCAAACAGCGAAAATGAACAACAGTTTCCTTTGTGGAGTATAATTTAAGACGGAAAAATCTGTTTTAAGCATAAGACGGTCGAATACCTCCCATTTTTGTGCACATGATCAACCAGCTAACATGTGGAGTAGGGTCGACTTTTTAATTTAATTAGTAGTGCTGTAGACTGTAGTGATATGGGCAATATATGGCAGACTGGCAGAGTATAATATACTACTCGTTGACTCCAACTGCAACATCTCATATTTTGGCACTATTCATATTCGAAGAATAATGTTGTATGACGGGTATCTAATGACCCTATTTTCTTCCGTCAAACTTCGTCATTTTTCATTTTTCTTTTCAAACATATGAATGTTAATAAAATTAGTTTCATATTATTACATCTAGACCTGTCAAAACTCGAACCGACCCTAAAACCCGACCTGCCCGACCCGTTTTTTAGGGTTACAAACCCGTATTTTTCGACCCGTGACCCGTTTGACCCGAACCCGAAATGACCCGTTATTTTAGGGTCAAGACCCGACCCGAACGGGTCGACCCGTTGGGTCAAAGATAAATCAAGATTTTTATTAAAATATTAATATTTTTATATTATATTTGAAAAAAATTGTTAAAAAATTGTTTTTTTATTATTAAAAATTACAAACATAACTAAAAAGTCAATTTTATATCACTTTTACAATACTTGATAATAAAATAATTATTAAAAAAACTTTAATTTAATAATTATGTCAATATAATTAATGTAACGTTGAAATAATTAATGTAAACGTTGAATATGATTAAAAGATTAATTTTAAATATGTTTTACATTTTTAAAAATTATTTTTTTAATTAAAAAAATAGATTAAAAAATGCATTAGAAATTATTTCTTGACCCGTATTCTGACCATAACCCGATCCATGACCCGTATAACCCAACCCGACCCGTATAACCCGACCCAACCGACCCGTTTAACAGGTCTAATTACATCTGTTTAATTAATTATCCACATAATATTATTGTATTATCAATACTTCAATAGTTACAAAACAGTTCTCAACCATGAAAAACAAACATAAAAACTTTTGAGAGACGGTTTTTTAACGATTTCCAAAATATATTCCACCAGGAAGATCAACACTACTACTGCTACACATATAAACTTGCAGGTTTGAAAAATCCGGAGCTCCATCAAATGCAGCCTCGCTAATCCCATCATCCGCCTTGTCGAACCAAAACAATTTACAACTATGACGCAGTCGAATCAAAACCTTGTCGGAGCTCCGAGACCAATCAACCGGAACAATTCCCCCATCAAAACGATCCGAAACAGGAACGCTCAGCAAAATGACCCATGACTCCTGAACCCCATATTCCTCCATCACCCACACATCAAATCGATCCTCGATCTTATTCTCGAATGTCGAAAACAAATAGCCATCGACAACCCCGAAATCTAGAAGGTAATTCCAGTGAGTCGAGTCGTAGTAGTAACGAGGCAGTAACACGTCATTATCCCAATTTCCTTCACAAACATTGTAGCAACCAATTCTTCGTTTTCGCAACGAAGGCACCCAGAACAGCCAGTGCAGCAAATGACCGTCGATGAGGACTCCACCGTGTCTTTCCTCCATTGTATCCATCGGAATTTCGTTCTTGATTACGCTCCAAGAGCTTTTATTTAGGCTGTAAACCCTGGTCACTCTCGTTTTAATGGCGGATTCATCTCGAAAATCTGAAACAGCGACGATATTGTAATCGAGGCGTTTGTGATCAAACCCGAACCCAAAATTATGAACTCGATCACTTCCTCCATGGATTCTGGTATCGATATATCGAGAAATTTTCGTTGTCGGGTTGAGAATCGATAAGTAATTGATGCTTCTGTGATTGCGGAAGATACATAACAATCCATTCGAGGAGCCGATGACGGAGATTGCGCTATGTTTGTCGAAAATGAAGGTTGCTGCGGTAGTTGTGACAGCGGATTGACAATGCGGGTCGATTTTGTAGCAGTTAATGCGTCGGTTTGCGGCGATAATGAGGTAACGGAGAGAGGAGACAGTGTGGTGGCGGAGATGGAGGTGGATGAAATCTCGAGAGGAGATTACGGTGTTGAATGATTTGCAGACGGATTTGAAACGGATTAGCGATTTGGCGGGTAATCTAGGGAGGATTTCGATGATGATGGTGTTCATGTCGAGGGTCGCCATTGTAACTTGTGAGTAGTGCCGGAATTAAGGGGTTAGCAGAGGCGGTTGCCCCGAGTTCTGGAGAAGTTTGAGAGTATCTATAAGGTTTTGAGTGTTGACTGAGTCAAATGTTTTGGGGAGTCGTCATTTGATGAGAATGAGTGGCGGAATTAAGGGGCTAGTGGAAACACAGGTGTATTGGAAAATGGAATGGATGGTTATTTCCGTCTTAAATGAAATGATTGAATATCACTTTAACAAAAATTTATCGTCATTTTTTACGCATTTTTTTTTATTTTATCTATTTATCGAATTTGTTATATTGTTTAAGACGACTATCTCCGTCTTTTGAATAATCAAGAGTTTAAAAAATATTGAGGGTTGACTGTCAAATGTTTGAATTCTATGCAAATGTGAACGTGAGATGCATAGTGTATATAGTTGATAAATC
Organism: Silene noctiflora; assembly: GCA_009801015.1. Taxonomy (NCBI): domain Eukaryota; kingdom Viridiplantae; phylum Streptophyta; class Magnoliopsida; order Caryophyllales; family Caryophyllaceae; genus Silene; species Silene noctiflora. The sequence goes on from VHZZ01000003.1 coordinate 1,114,447, forward strand.
ACTCATTAATTGGAGATTTGAAGTTGGTGGTGCTGGTGATGAATTGACGATAAGATTCCTTTGGTTGGGCGTTGGTCTTTGTAAGACGGAATATTTTAGTTTGAAATAATAAAATAAGATTTTAGATCATTTTATATTAAACGTGACTATTTGTGAAAAATAAGTTATTATAAATTGTAATATTAATTGAATTATTGTGATTATTTTTGTCCATTAAATAGTTATAGAATAAGAAGAAAATGGCCGTGTGAAACCAAAATTTGTGTTTGGTTTATTTGAGTGTGTATGTGGGCCTGTGGGGTTGGTGGTTGTGTCACTTGTGTGAAACTATGAGTTGTATATTTATTCTCTTTCTTATTTCGAAGCGTCTAAGTTGAAAACGAATAGTGTTCATCTTACAATAACGTAAGTGGGAGGGCAAATGGGGGAGAAATGAAACACTCCATGCCTCCATGGATACTGTCACTTACATATTGTGAGATGAGTACTATCCATTTTCAACTTGTGCCGGATAGTGTCGGTAGTATTTGTGAGATTTTAAGTTGTAGTTCGCTATGCGTTAAAGCAGTGATTAAATTCTTTTACTTAGTTTGTCTTGCATTAAAGTGGCGATTAAAGTCCTTTCTTAAGTTTTAAATGTAGTAATTAAGTTCAAAAAGTTTGATTTTTATGCAAAATTTAAAGTTAAAAAATGTCATGATTTAGAGGGAGCAAATAAACACATTGATAAAGTGTATCTAAAATCTACAACCTTTAAATACTTCGAGTCTGTCACCTTTGGGTAACTTACCTGGTATACACGGTTTTCAGGCTATCACATATACCTGCGGGTTTACTTAGTAAGCGCCAAAGATAGCGGTTGCAGATTCCCTCGTCACAAAAAAAATAAAAAAATCTACAACCTATATTCCACAACGCCTTCATCTTAATTACGAGTAGAGATAGTAATTGGGTTAGTCTGATTAGGCTTGGGTTGAATCAAACTAGGTCGGGTCATATTAGGCCAAAATACCAAGTTTAGATCTGGTCTAATTACTTTTTATCGCATTGATTCAATAATTTTACGTTATTTTTACCAATGGTAATTTTCAACAATTTTGATATATTTTGGATTAATTTTGAGCTAACTGACTGTCGAGTCATCAATCTTACCGATTCAATAACAAGACATATTCATATTGACTCAGGTTTGAATAACTGATTATCAGTTTGTAAACGGATCCAATTGGGTCAGTTTCAGATTCGATAAATTCTCATCTTATGACGGATCCAATTTCGGGCAAGTCACTCTAAATTTACGAGTGATAATTAAACTAAGGCGGCCCACTTTATTAGTTTAAAGAGCAAAATGACCTAAAAATATGGCGGAAAACTTTGGCGCCAATAAACTTACAAATCTCCAAATTATATTCCCCAAATTACTCAATCGATCTCTCATCCAACCCTAAATTACTCGAATCACAAGATGGAAGACATCAATGCACAAACTCAACCCCAAAACGGCGTCGTAACCATGGAACCCACCCCGGTTTCTGCTTTTCTGAAGATCAAGAAGCTCTCAGATAAGGCTGTCATCCCTTCCCGTGGGTCCCATCTCGCCGCCGGTTACGATCTCTCTAGGTAAATCATTGTTTTTAATGTCAGTTTGTTTGTTTGTTTTAGTGATGCTGTTATTACTTATTACTCCCTCCGTCCCAGTCACTCGTATACATTTCATTCTTTGTTAGCGGTCTTTTAATCAAAAGGTAAACAAATAATTGGGACGGAGAGAGTAATATTGCGATTATCCGACACCCTTACTCTATAATATTGCCGAAACTATTGAGAAACTAGGGTTATGTCGTTGTTGTATTAGTGATGGATTTCTTGACACATGGTAAGGTTGCGGAAGCCCTAGAGGTACTAGGGTGATGTTGTCGTTGTTGTCGTAATAGTGATGGGATTTCCTGCTGTGGTGTTGCAGTGCGGTTGAAATTAAGGTGCCTGCTAGAGGTAAAGCGTTGGTTGCTACTGATTTGAGCATTGCAATTCCTCAAGGAACTTACGCTCGTATTGGTAAATCTCTATTTTGTACCCTTGTTTTGATGTTTTACGGGTAATGCCATTTTAATGACTAAACATAGACAGCTTTACAAGGTATGAAATGGTGTATAAAGTCTGTTTCGAGGAAATCCTGAACTACTTCTCTTTTGAGCATTTCGTCGAACAGTTTCTCTGCACTGCAAATATAATGTCAGTTTGAGGAAATCCTGAACTAGTTCTCTTTTGAGCATTTTGTCGAACTGTTTCTGTGCATTGCGAATACACTAACTATCAGCCCCCCTGTAACTCTGTATCAACTTAACTTTAACTTTTAACTGATTTAGAACATTAATTTTACTGTAACCCAAACGATCTGATCCTGAAAGTTCTGTGGACTGTACGAGGTTTTTGGCCTAAATCTCTTGAACATTTCGAACACGTTGGCCTTGTTTTTTTGGACTGAAACTACTTGAACATAATTTATAGGATCTGAACTGAACTAAAAAAAATGGACTGAAGGCTGAACTGAAGTCAACCGCAATTAGGTCCAAAAGAACACGGTGTTACTGTGTTAGTATTCAATGGATACTTGACCAGTTAACCATACTTAGCTTTAACATTGTATAACATTTAACTTTATTAGTTTATTTTACCAGGAGTACCCATTTTATTTAATCCTCAAAGTTTCGATTTCAATGCTTGTATTATTGCAGCTCCAAGATCTGGGCTAGCGTGGAAGCACTCCATTGATGTGGGAGCTGGGGTAATTGATGCAGATTACAGAGGGCCAGTTGGGGTGATTCTATTCAATCACTCTGATGTCGAATTTGAAGTAAAGGTGGGAGATCGCATTGCACAGTTGATCATCCAGAAGATTATAACTCCTGATGTTTTTGAAGTTGAGGATTTGGATTCCACTGTTAGAGGTGCTGGTGGGTTTGGTTCTACTGGTGTTTGATAATGCAATATAGGGTTCTATTATGCTCTTGGCTTCTCTAGTTTAGACGTATGGTAATATTAGTTCGCTATCTTTTGTTTTGTAATGTTAATGCTACTACTGCATATATTTGAGCCAACTGGTAGTTGAAATGAAATCACGCAACTTTTGTCTATACCCTTGCTTTTTTATGGTGTTCTCACTAATCATAGATGGGGTCTTTGATAGAATGGCACACCATTTTTTTCTCTAGTACGATGGAATGAGTTAAAATGACTCGATAAACTTTATGTGGCCCTTTTAGTTGTGAGTGATGTATGCACTGCTTGTCTCCTTCAAGTATTTGAGTTGAACTCGACGAGAAGGTGAGCTTACTTGAGTCAGGCTCTCACCAAGCTGAGCTCAGCTCATGCTGCTTGCGAGCTGGGTCAACTCACTATCACCCCTAATAGCAACCCTGCTTCTCTAGTCCCTACTCATTTGTGGCTATAAAACAATTCTGGCTTGACAATTGTCTACTCTGTAGCTCTTAGAGTCTTAGTCTCGCTGTTTTTCTCATTTGCTTGCTGACTATGCTCTTGATGTTTACCAATCGTAAACGTCAGATTTGACAAAGACGAAAATTCTGACTGTTTTTTGTTAAAATGTGAAAGGTCTCAGGGCATTGACGATTTGTAAACTAACCTGAAGGTTTTCATCATATACTCACGATTGTCTCTTCAGTGTGATCACATATCGTTAGTTAGTGTCATAATTTTTTCATGTTTATATAACTCAATATCTCAAATTACACTGAATTTTCAAGTACAAGTTGGATGTGCACAAATGAATATAGGAAAATAAGAAAGAAGGTCAAGGAGTCTTCTGTAATTGATATTACAGCTTATGATGATCTATGACTATTATCTCATCCAGAAGTTCGTCAAGTAAATATTGCTCCACGTCTCTTATGACTTCGTCCACTTCGGTATAGGCAAACACAGTCTCATTCCAGCCAAGGTCCCACATGCAATTAAGATCAGGTGCCCTATAGAATATATCTCTCTCCAGCATTTTCAGTATATACTCTACCTCGTTGTATTCATCAGTTCCGTTCCTTCCATAAGTTTTTAGGGTCTCAAAGTCTTCCTGCATTTGCCTCACTAAATTATCCAAAGATATAACTTCTTTGCATTTCATAATTTTGCCTATGTTGGGATAAAGCGACATCTCTTTTCTTCTTCCTTTTCCTCTCAGCAGCTCATAACCACAATCCAATATCAGGTTGTTATTCTTATCGTTATTAATTTGATCACTTGCATAATTTAGAATGCCAATAGGAATATGTAGTCTGAAGAGGGCCTCTGCTGTGTTTAGGAACAGATGACTTTGTATTAGTTTCTGCTTCAAGTTCATCTGGTCTTCAGTCAGTGGCTCTTGTTTTACTTTTATTGAATGTATCTGTTGCTCAGCTTTGGTAGTATTTACTCCATTCATGTGGTCATCTGCAAAACTGAATGATTTAGTCTCCTGTTTCCTCTCCTAAAGGTATAATTGTAAAGCAGTGGGATGTTGTTGTATATTTAGTTCTGTCAAATCTTTCTTTTATTGCATGTTATTTGTAGTCAATAAGGTCTGTGATCCTTCATCTTCCATCAACTTACATTTTAAAGTCATCTTATTATGTTCAATTGTGTGCAAAACAAACTGGAAAGGTTACCTATGGATGGAGCAAAATAATTGATTTTGTCATGGTTCTCAATTTTTTTATTGTAACTTTTCCACTAGGGAAATAAACATTTGTGAGGATTTCAATTAAAGAAAGTGAATGTGTTTACCTGTTGCTATTTTTTGAGGCCTGGCCTCTTGAACTTCATCAGCTACTAGTTGCTGAGCATCATCAGCTGTTGATGCTGTGAGCGTGCTCTGCATTAAGTATGATAAATTAGTCTTCAAATGCAGTGTTAGCCTATCAACCCTGAACCAAAGAATCTAACTTTTTCTTGCTTTTTAGTTTATGAGCTTGATCTTACCATGTTGCTTGAAGGTAGTTCATCAAGGTCTTGTATGTTGTAAGAGTCATCTATCTTGCGTTGGTTTGTGGTACTCATGTGTTCTGACTCTGTCTCTTGTGCTTTTTCCTGCTTCGGGCTGTCACATGGTTTGACATTTGCTTGTGCGCATTTGCTTGTTCTGTCACTTGGTTGCACTGCTCTTCTTGACACAATGAGTTTCTCGAGCTTCTTTGGGTTCTGTCTCCTAACTGTTTTGGCCATTATTTCATTTGCTTTTACTCTTTTTTCGTTGAAGATTCTTCTTTCTGGTGTAAATTCTGCTGCTACTTTTCTCTTCGAAACACCAGCAGACGTTGCATCTACATTTAAGTTAGTCAATGCTTGTGATACCCTTTCTCCATTTACTAAAGTACCATTCTTCCCTGATTTCAGATTTGACAGGCTCTTTTCTTTGATATCTGAATTTGCAGACGCACTGTCTGTCGTAGGATCACAATTCTGTCTGCTAGTTAATAATGTATTTGATGCTACACATCCCTCGTCTGTACTGTTCTGTCTAGCATTTTGGTTCTTCGTCAAGTTCTTTGCATGACTCGTTGCAGTTTGGCTATTGTTTCGCTTTGCAGGGTGGGCTGCCGTTTTTCTTTGCTGAGATTTGTTAGTTGTTGTGTGTCTGCTGGTATTTTCTGTTCTAAGCTTCTTTCCTTGTGGTTCAAATGTTGGTGTCGTTGGCCTCATCTCCTGCTGCAACTGAACGTCCATGTTTTTCTTTTGTTGATTCTTTGAAACTTTTTTGGCAACTCTTTCTCCTGTCTCATGGGTATTGCGGGTGCCTCTTGGTACTGTTTGAACTTTGTGTTTGACTTCTGAACTGTTTTTCTCTATTCCTACCTCTCCTTCCAATGTTTCTGTAGCATGCTTGATTCCTTGTTTTTGTGTTCCTATGTTTCTAGTATTTCTAGCTTCGCCGCTTGGTTGTATCATTTGACTCTGCAGCTCATTTACTTGATAGATGACCTCTTGTGAATCATCAACACAATTCCTGATTTCCACCCTTCCATCTTTCCGCATACCTTTTTGCAGGTCTAGTGTCTTTGCTTCGTATGCCTTTTTTTCTTGCAGTTTGTGTGTATTTGCTGTCACTATTCCTATTTTATTGCTCTCTGTTCTATCCATGTTGACTAGAATTTTGACATTTTTAGTATCCTCAGCCTTTAATTCAGTGCTCCCGGACCTTCTATGTGAAGTTCTCGAAACTATTTCCCCCGATCTGTGGTTGGGCCATGTATGTACTTCTGTGGCGGGCTTTGGTTCCGCGTTTTGTTGAATTTCGTCCAACCCCATTAACTTTGCAATTACATTTGGAAGTCTTGCTGTAGTCGGCTTGGATTTTGTGTAACTTATTACTTGAGATGATAATTCGGGACCACAGCTAGCAGAGCGCCTATGAGAACCTGTTGAAATCATGGGCCCTCGCTTCTCAGACATAGTGTTCGAATCTCCTGTAAGAGCTTGTTGCTTTTGCTGGAGATCAGTCTGGACTGACCCTTTAGTGTTCTTTGAAGGCTTATCAAATGAGAAAACCGGTCGTTCTACTTGCTTTTGTTTCACTATGCTGATACTGCTATCATCGTCACAATCTTCACCATCCTCTAGCAGTTTAAGACGGCTTTTCCTTTGTGGTTTGATCGTGCAGTTTGATGCCTCTTGCAAACTCACAAGCATTCTAAGAGATTGCTCTAATTCCGTTGCCCCTTGCCAGAGCTCCTTTCCAACTTCTACGGAGCCTTTATTAATAGTAAGACCGCTAGTGCAGGCTGTGAGTATTTGGTTCAATTTCTGGGCTCCTCTTGCTACTTCATCCATGTGTAGATGAGTGAGTGTGGGGAATTGGTTCGTTGTTTGCCATTGCCTGGTTGAAGTTTGTTGCTTTGATATTTTACCTATTTGTTGTAACAAGTTCATTATTGCAGCGTTGCTTTTGAGCTCGACCGCCTTGAGATTTCCCCCATTGTCAAAGGCGCAAGCTATGGCCATTGATATATCACCTTTTTGCGCTGAGTGATGGCCACCTCCATAAGGTACTAATTGATTTACGCTCTGTTGGGTGGTAGTATGGTTTAAGCTAACGCTTTTTTGTGTGCTTCCATTCTTTTGACCAATCTGCATATTCCCAAAAGTGTATGTTACTATTTGACCCAAAAGCGTATATGAGATGGTCTTACAGATAGGACCAACCCAACCCATTTATCATATACGGAGTAGTTAAATGATGAATACATAGCTATTTGGGTTGATTTTGTATGTGTGATTGGCTCTGTAATATCTTAGTTGCTTCATGTTGTGGTAAACGACTCTAAGAGCAATCGCGGTTCTAAGGTGTCCTTGGCGGGGACTTGGCATCCCCTGAAATTTTGTTTATTTACTGATCACTAGAATTACATGTAAATGTAATGTTATATGACTAACATTATAGCTAACATTTGGTTCCCTAAACTCCGCCACTGTTTAAGAGTATTAACAAAGAAACGTACCGTCTGGATGGTATTTGCTCCCTTGGACCGCTTGAAAAGGTCTCTTGAGCTCCCCCTATAAGTGTCTGCTCACAGGAAATTGTATAACATCGATCATAATTCATACCACAGTCCAAATGTAAGTGGTGTTCGGAGTTTTTTTTTCCATTATTACTAATTGATTGACACAGTTTCATGATCAGCTGCACATTTTTGTGTTGTAAAATGGAGAATTTTGTATAGTTAATGTCATTCCCTCGAATTGATGGTCGTTATTGATTCTGTTAACTAGTTAGCTCTATAAATGATATTTTACATTCCCTTTATTATTCATTTTTTCATAATCGCTAAAGTTTGGTTGGATAATTTATGTAAAGTTTTAAGATTGAAGGATTTGGGGATTCTGTAAGGGAGCTGCCTGATCTCACGTGGTTTCCTACATTGCTTGTAACTTTGGAAAAAGAATCAACTGTTGGCCTGTTGGTAACTTCATTACAAAGTTACCAATTATGTTTACTTCACTTCCAAGCTTACCAATTTTTCTACTGTTTACCCTGGTGGTTTCTATGAACTGTACTAACTGGCTTAATCGTGTCGAAATATGCAATCATGAATCTATGCTTCTAGCTTTGTAGAAATTTGTAGCTTTCATTGTTGTTCCACTAAGTTACTGACTGTATCGTTGGATTCATGCCTACACAGTTTCGATGATGATTCATATTTACCCGAATTTTATGTCACTGAAATTTAGAACTGTCAACTAAATGTTTGATCATTAATCTAGGCATCTACCGCTGTAGAGTTTATTGTGTTATGAATATATGGTTATTGCTATTGACGGTTTCAAATAATGAATCATGTCAGCCACCCCCCAAAATATATTATTTTGGGACCAAGGGTCTGATGTTGTTGCTGCCAACTTGCTAATGCTGTATATTACTCCTTTTCTGAAGTTGCAGAAAATGCTATTGACGGAAATGGAGGGAGTATTACTATTTTACTAAACAAAAATGCTGTTACAGAATGCAAGGAATACCTGATGTCTGACTTCCAGTCATCTGTTCTTTACGAAGACGAAGATCATGCAGCAGCTTCTGCGTAAAATCAGGTTTGGAACCCATACTTACCCTTTTTTATCACGTAATTTCGAGATGTTTTAAGACAGTTTGAGATCAGGAGGGAGGTTGTTGATTAAGAAGGTAGCTGGTTTATGTAATAATAATCCTGAAGTTTGGAGTAGAGAAGAGAAAGTGGGAAGTGTGAGTAACTTTCATACGGTTGAAAGAGTACTTTCAGTGTTGGGTGAGGTTGTGAGTTGTTGTTATGACTCTTATCAGACATTCACAGATGGTATTTCCTTTTTATGGCGTGTCTCTAAATTAACGTCAACGTCTTCTTAGTTCTTACTATACTAATTTTTACCAAGTATTGGAGACGGTTTCACGAGTCATGATACTTCTTATATAATCGATGGTTATTCTTTTCATTTTATGGTGATTTTTTAGTTTTTTGGCAAGTCTCATGGTAGAACCAATGACATCATCTCATTTTCCTTAATTATCGGTTATGCTTCTAATTCTTTTTTTATCCTTTAAGTTATCGGTTACTCATCTCTTGTGACGGATCACAGATTATGACGGAGAAAATGTTACGATTTTATGATTCTATGAAATTATTCTTTCCTTTGCTTTCATGGTTTTCTCAGGCATATCATTCTTTTGTGTAGTGGATGGATACAGGATACTTGCATTGAAAACCAAGGAAACTTCTCACAGAAAAAACAAAGGAATGTCTCATACTCGCAGGTAAAATGTCAGGTCTTATTAGACGTGTACAACCAGCATTTTTTTTCTTATAATTGCTCTTTTAAATCACTTATTTAAAAGGATGAGATAGGTTGGTACTATCGTAGAAAACCAATCTAGTTTTCTTACTTTATCAAAAAAGTTCTGACCCGAAAAGTGTTCTTCTTGTTCATAAAAAGTTTAGCGTATACATCCTCCTATATACTAAGAGAATAAAATTTTTCACTCTAAAATTGTTAATACTATTATTAACTTTGTGACGAAAAAAGAATTTATTAAAATAATATGAGGTAGTTAAAATACTTTCATACAAAATGTATTTCATGAAATTATTCAATTCTCTTTATTAATTTTACAATTAAAACAAAGCGGTGGGAAGATCAAATTGGATGGGAGGGAGCACTTGTTAAAGAAAAAACTTACTCCGTACAAATTTTGTTTATTACGAGGAAATCTACAATTGTTAAATTTGGTACTATAATACCCTCACATTATTGCTTTTGGTGAAATTTTAACCCAAAATCTTTGACTCAATTTTTTTTTTGAGGGGAAAAGCCAAAGGCTTAATTCACTAACGATAAATCAAACAGAACAACATTGTTCGGAATCGGAGGTAGCGCATCCGACCACTCAATTCTACAAGGACCATAAGCATGCACATAAGCTAAAGCATGAGCTACGGAATTGTTTAATTACAAGTATACGACCACATAATAGAGCTAAACGAAGGGCATAACGATAAAATCTCATCCAGGACCAAACTCAGTATACTCCGATCCTGTTTCCGCTGCTTCAGCGCATCAATGACTTGCAAACAGTCACTTTCTACGGCAATCTGAGTATGCCCTTTTAGAAGAGCAGCCTTGACTCCTTCCAGCACTGCGACCGCTTCAGCAATATGAGGTTCCCAGTTCCCACACATGCTCCTGCGAGATAGACAACCCCCATAGCACCCGTCCACCTTCATCTCGACACACTACCCCAATACCCACTCCTATTTCTTCCTTCGACCCAGCATCAACATTAACTTTCACAAACCCATGCGGTGCACCACGCCATCCTTCTACCTCCCCCTGCCCCTCCACAAGTCTGTCCTTACCCTGATGTCATATGCCAAGCCTCGAAGCCTCACACCCCATCATCTCTTCCATGACATCTCGGCACCTTTGGGTCACCCGGCTTGGGTTAACTTCCCTACCCTCGAAGACAACCTTATTACGGTGTTCCCAAACAGCCCAGCACCCTACCATAAACTTCGCATGTTCCGTCGCACTCAGCACCCTCCACTTCGCCTCCACCCAGTCCCTCATTCTCCCTCCAACATCACCCTCCTCCACCTCGAACCCGAGTTCCTCCCACACCCTCTGCGCCACCCAACAATTATAAAAAACATGAAGACTCGACTCAATACAAGAAAGACAAAAAGGACAAGTCGAAGGCTCACCTCGTACTCAAATAGCAATGTTTTCGCCTGTGGGTAATGCTTCACTGCATAGTTGCCAGAAGAACAACTTTACTCGGGGCCAAACCGGAACTTTCCAGAGACGATTCCACAACCAGTTTACTCGTTCCCAGTCCGACATGTCACCACCATCCATAGATCTAGTATCCTCAGCTATAAGACGGTACGCCGACTTAACCGAATAGTGACCATCTCTCTCAGCCTCCCAATACCACTCATCCCGCGGCTTATGCTCACTTAATCGAATTCTCTCAATTCTTGCCCTTTCAAAGGGTAAGAAAAGCTCAGCCAGCTTCGTGTGGTTCCAGGCTTCCAGCCCCCATCCTCTGAACTCAATAAATCCGCAACCCTAATGTTATCACTTCCAGGCACACACGAATTTTACTTTATACTTACTTTATTATACTACTTCCATTTTACTTTTACTTTCTTTTAAATATTATTTTTTCAAATTAATTTGTTCTTTTTAAATTCGGTATAGTTAATATGTGGATTACCACTATTAACCTTAGTATTTAAGTATTTAACACTTACCTATTAAAATAAGTTACCTGAAATAAAATGCTACCTAAAGTAGCATTTAAGATTTCAGATACCTGATTAAATTTGATTTTCCTTTTTTGGCCCTTAAATCTATACTACTAAATAATTATCATATTCTTTTACGTAATTTCATCAAAATCAGTTACCTTTTCAGCTAGTTTGCCAAACATTTTTTATATAATCAGCTACCTTATCAGTTAGCTTTTCAGTTTTCAGCTACCTTTTCAGGTTTCAGCTACATTTTCAGTTAGTTTTGCCCAATAAAACCTGAGTCATAACATAGAACGGGTAAGACACGCGCGACTTATTCCTATTCCTTCCCCCTTAAATTACGCGCCATATGACGTAGACGATGGACATCTCCAACTTCCACCAAAACTCTTTTCCTATATTTACCAACCGTAGGATTATAAATCAGAAATCAAATCTCAGCCGTCCATTCACCTCTTATACACCATATAAATACTTCCATCTTTCCCTTTAAATTTTTTCCATTCATTCATGGATTCTAGATTCCTCCGTCCAAAAAAAATATCTTGTCCTTCTTGCCTCTCTTCCTCCTAATCAATCATCCTCTTCCGATTTTTTATATTTCATTAAAATATATTTCAATTCTTCATTAAATATTTTTCAATTCTTCATTAAAATAATTTTCGTAAACTTTTGATTATAATACTTTTTTAGCTTTCTATGTTTGACCAAATTATTTCGCCAACTTTTGATTAAAATACTTTTCACGTAGATTATCGATTTCCGATTTTCTTTGTAATCTTATAGAAATTTGTGATTTGTTACTGTTTCACTGTTGTTTGGTGTTTGATTTTGATTGCAGTTGATCGAGATTAGTAGAAGATTTGATTGATCGTTCGATTGATATACGAGATTGTTTCTGTATGCAAGTAAGTTCTTGAATCGTTAATACTCCGTATATATTTTCATGATTTTCGAATTAATAAAGTAATTAAGTAATTTGATTTACGTTTGCTTTGTTTGATAGATCTGATCATGAATAATTTTCTTTGATTTTTCTTTTTTTTGATCTGATTATATGTTTAATTGCCGATAATTTATGATTTTTGTTTCTAAATTATTCCTCTAAATCCTTGTTAAAGTTTATTGATTGCGAGATTTTCTTTCCTTGATTTATCTCATTAGTTACTGATCTCGAAGTTGACTCTTAAAACTAATTATGTGTTTGATTTACACATTGAATTTCCGATCTATAAAGAATCGTTGTTTTTTCCGTCATCATTCGATGATTGAGAATTTGTACGTATGGACGTTTGTAGACTGAATTGACCTATGATATAACGAATTGATGTATGGCTCTCTTTAAATTGATGGCGTAGAATGAAATTTTCGTTCTTTATGGTATTAACTGTCCTTTTGTTCATGTTTGGTCCCATGAAATTGTGGATTATTGCTGTTTGAAGATTTGCCAAATATGATGTTTAAACTAATATATTCGTTACGGTATCAGGCATTCATATTGGTATGGTGTTACCCAAGGAAGCTTGACCCAATGATGTCTTGTTGCTCCATGGAGCCATGCTGCCATGGATTATTATATGAAGACCGAGGGATACAGACTTTGCTCTGCGAATCGCATGGTGGGTCAAATATATACTGTTATTAGTAACCAATATAAATTTTGATATAGTTGTCTCCGTTGAAGTAGACATTGGGAGGATATGCTCCGTTTTTTAGATGTACAGGGCCATTGGGGTATGGGATGGTATATTGGTATATTGTCTTTTGGGGTTTGTCTTTGGTTTCGTCAGTCGGCCTTTGCCATGATGGGTGCGCTCGCATGGCAGGTCACCATATTAATAAAAAGGT
>VHZZ01000003.1:1152515-1189987 GCA_009801015.1 Silene noctiflora
GCTTCTTTCCTCGTAGTTCAGAGGTTGAGAGTATCCATTGCTGCAACTGAACTTTTGAAATATACCAATCTGCATATTTACGAAATTTTGTCATAAATAAATAATACCTTCTGAATCTTTTAAACAAAATTTATGTGCTTCCAGACCAATCTGCATATTTCCAAAACACATACGAGACGGGTGTCATAAGTATGATCAATCCAGTGGCGCAAAGTAAAAAATGATGAATACGACGAAGTATACTGTTTGAGTTGATCTCACATGTAAGACGGTTTGTCCATCATAGCATTCGACTTGCCGACTTGGTTGTGGGCTTGGCCTCCCATGATATTTTGTTTATTTACACGTAGAAAAAGAAAAGAAATATATTAAATTGCATAAGTGAAGCTGAAAACCGGATTCCGGATACACAGTTTCCGGATATACGGTTTCCGTATATACGGAAAAACCGTATCGGATAAGGATACTAAAAAAGGAGATTTAAAAAACCGGATATTCGATACGGTATCGGATATCCGGTTTTGCTCACCCCTAGTAAATGTATATGTTCTAATGTTTTTCACAAGAAATATTTCACTTTTATTTGTAATTATGAGAAATTCTTGAGTACATTAGTTATACACTTATACCACGTCTTCGTACAACTATTCAATTAGAATGAATTATTTTCTACATAATAATAAATAATAACGTAAAATATGAGCAGAAAAAAAATTATAACTTCTTATTAGTAGGAGTGTACAACAATTGGCATACCTTGGGTGAATAGTTTACAGTTACTCTATTCTCTTAGTGAAAATAAAGCAAATGTAAATTGTTGATCAGACGGAAAAAAAAAAAATATAATATTCCCTCTAATCCCGACTCAAAGATGAACATTCACTTTTAAATAGTTAAACTTTGAAAATTTTGACTAAAAATATAGTTAAAATTACGAAATTTTAAAAGATGAAACTTATATACAATATATAGATTTGTTATAAAATTTTTTTTCATAGAATTTAATTTTGTTATACAAAGTCACGTATATATAAAGAAAAATATGGTCAAAATATCGCTCGAAGACCCCTAAAAACAAGTGTTACGGAAAGAGACTCCGTACTCCGTATAAATGTTATACGGAGTAATAATTCCGTATCCTATATTCCTATTAGGCGATACTATTCGTATCCCTAAATCTACAATTTCAATTTCTGCAATTTATTCTGGGTTTCAACTCAATTAGGGTTTCCGATTTCAATCACCTGCGATTATCTCAAAAAATGAAGCTTCAATCATTCGCACTGCAATCAAAATCCAATTCGAAACCCAAACCCTCTAAAAACTTCGCCGATTCTTCATCCTCTCAATTCGAATCATCAAAAACCCCAGAATTCGTATCAGAATTCGATCCTTCTTCAAACCCTAATTCTGCCCCCAAAAAGGCAATCGTAATCCCACCTAAAGAAAACGAATGGCGTCCGCACAAGAAGATGAAGAATCTCGAACTCCCTCCGCTTCATTCCGGCAACAAACCCCTTGATTTCGAGCTTGAAGATGCGGATATCGTTGCGGCCAATGATTCGGGTGCGTCGATGTCTTTCGGTCTCAATCTTCGCCAAAGTAACGGTAAAATTGATGATTTTAAAAGTAGTAGTAGTAATGGTGGTAGTTCAATTGATGCAATTATGATTAAGCAGTTTAAGAGTGATTTAGAAAATTTACCGGAAGAGCAGGGATTCGATGAGTACGACGATATGCCGGTTGACGGATTTGGTGCGGCGTTATTGGCGGGTTATGGGTGGCGAGAGGGTAGAGGGATTGGGAAAAATGCTAGGGATGATGTTAAGGTGGTTGAGTATAAGCGTCGTACTGCGAAAGAGGGGTTAGGGTTTATGGCTGATCACCCCCCTCCTCCTGTTGTGACGAATGCTGCTGCTGGTGATAAAGGGAAGGAGAATGCGGGGAGGAGTAATGGGAAGAGTGATGTTTTCGGGGTTGGGAAGGAGGTTAGGGTTGTGAGCGGGGAAATGATTGGGTTAAAGGGACGAGTTGTCGAGGTTTTGGGTGGTGGTTTGGTTGTTTTGGATGGTGAGGCGTTGGGGAGGGAAACGGTCAGGGTTGATGAGATTGCAGGATTGGGGAGTGTGGAGGAGGAGAAGTGTTTAAAGAAGTTGAAGGAGCTGAAGATTCGTGAATCAAGAGATGATAGTAGAAATGAGAGGAATGATGGGAAGAAGGGTAAAGATAAGGATGATAAGAGTTCGAAAAGGGAAGGGAAGAGGAGTAGGGATTATGTTGCTGATAGAGAAATTAAATCGGAAGGTGTGCGTAGGGAAGAGAAGAGTACTAGTAATGCTAAGCGGGTAATGTGGCTGCAGAGTAATATTAGGGTAAGGGTGATTAGTAAGGCGATAAAAGGAGGGAAGTTTTACTTGAAAAAGGGTGTGGTTGTGGATGTGATTGGGCCGGGAGTTTGTGATGTAGCGATGGATGATGGTAGGGAGGTTATACGAGGTGTTGATCAGGATGTACTTGAGACTGCTCTTCCAAAGCGAGGTGGTCCTGTTCTGGTTCTATATGGAAAGCGTAAAGGGGTGTATGGTAAGCTTGTTGAGAAGGACTCGGAGAAGGAGACGGGTGTCATTCAAGATGGTGATACACTTGAGATGTTTAATGTGAAGCTTGAAGAAATTGCAGAATATCTTGGTGACCCAAGCTTACTTGGCTATTGATAATTGGTAAGCATTTTGTGCAAACTAGTGAATGGTAGCGGTCTGCTTGTGGAATAATTGAAATGTCTTGTTTAATATTCGATAATATGTTCTCTTTCAGCATCTTTTAGCTCATAATTAGCGGATATCACTTCTCCAAATTTACTTGTTTGTCGAATACTTGCGTGCTAAACCTGAGACATGTACTGTTTATGTTTTTGGGATCATGAACTGAAGGCTTGCCTGTCCTTGAACAGATAAGAAATAGCCAAACTGTGTGTGTAAAAAAAGGGTATTATAGAGATCTGGGCATTTGTTCTATTAATCGTCAAAATCCATGCTTAATATTTGATATATCAATACGCTGTCTTTTGGCGGTTTTGTAGCTCCACTAGTAGTGGCTTTGACTAATATGATTGTTTGGTAATTGATACCCGTGTCCTAAACTCTAGAAACTTTGAGAATGGAACATCTGCTTTGTGTTGTAAGTTTTGGGTTGTTATTATTTGGTTTTCATTTCCGTCCATTTCCGGTGATCAAAGAAAGCATGGCTATTGATGATATCCAGCCATCCAGGTCTACTCCATATGATTTAGGAATGATGTCAGTAGCTCTATGCTCAAAGAAGCATGACTATTGATGTCCAGGTCTATTACCATATATGATACACGTATGATTTAGGACTTTATGTCAGTAGCTCTCATTGTAGGATCACGCCTCACGAGGCTCTTGATCTTGGAATTTAACTGCCTAATTGTGGGGGCATAAGTGTGACAATGTTTACTTTTGGGTTCAACATTCAACTGAGCTTCCTGACATGATCATTATTTCTGTGTATCAGCTAGTACTGATGAATAGAGAACATGGTGATCACTGATCGGCTGAATTTCCCCAGTTTTGCTCAAACCAACTCCGTGCATGAGCTCTGTTATTAAAAACTTACAGGACTCTCCTTTTATGTCATGTGGAGGGGTGAGGTGGGATGGGATGCAAGTGGGGATTGTATACAGAGCTGTGAAATTGGAAGGAGGAAACATATGTGTTACTTTAGACTTCACCTCGGATGCGTGTCATGTTTCCGACAATCTTATGATTTACACTACATGACACCAAATAGCAAGAAAAGAAACTCTTTCACAAAATAGCTGTATTCAAGCCTGACACTTGCAGTGGAGTCGGATTAACATAGGGAGGCGCTGGAGTTGGATGTTGTAGTTTGCTGCTGATGGAGGGATTGTTTGGCTGTTCTGTAGTTGAAGACTAGCAGTCATGCTAGATGTATACAAACTGACCGTTGTTATCTCTTTCGTGATAGCCATTGAGCCGGTCTTCACTGTTCAATTTACCACTTTCATATGGTTTGACATCATTTTAATGTACAATGCCTGAGTATATACTATTTTAATACTATTAGCCCAATCAAAATCTCATCTACACACCTTTTAAGAAGGCAGAGCCCAAAAGCCAAGAACCACCGGCTTCTGTGATTGTTATAGCCATTGGCTTGATGAAGCGCAATGGTCACTGTGGTGGCCATTGAGTCGCGCTGAACCCCTTCTCCAGATACAAATGATTTATTAGTGGAAAACGGAAGAACACTGAGAAAATGGGCGTGGACAACTCAAAATGTCGAGTAGGAAGGATCATCATTAACTTACATAAAGTCGGTAGTTAGATTATATATCTCAAAATCTCATTAGTCGTTAACTATTCATCTAATGCAAGTTTATACAGTAGCTTGTAATAAATTCAAAGTTCATCTTCGCTACTATCTCTGATAACAACAGCCTCTTTGGTCTTGGCCCTCTTCGGAGCCTTGTTAGCATCTTGTTCAACTTCGTCATCCTCAACTTCCAAGCTTCGGGCTATTTCATCAAGAATTGCAGTTCCATACTTCCCACTTTTTACCTTCCCGATTATATTCTCCAGCTGTTGAAAACAGGCCGAGTAATTGGATCATACTATAAAATGCTTTACAAATTGCAATGTGATCGTGGCATGAAAAATATTTCAATGTTTGTATATTTGTGAATTTCCAAATTCGTCACCAATTGATACGAGATGATACTGCATTTTAGGCTGAAATTATGGTTCTCAAAAATATATAGTCGTAGTAATATAGAGTAGAGAACGCGTATTACAAGATTTATAAGATCAGCAATAATGCCGAACTGAGAAAATTAAGAGACGGGACTTGCCTGATCCATTGATTGAGGCTTCTCAGTAGCTAGCAAGCTGATTTGTTGCGCTGATAGAATCGAGTGAGGGAATATTCCTCCGTGAAGTGAAGCAAGTTCTTTCCGGAGCTCATCGAGACTAATTTCCAAACCAGTTGCTGATTTCCTCTTATTAGGTTTCACAGCACTAGTTGTAACTCCTTGTTCCCTGCAAACTTGAAGCATCACCGGTCTTTTTCCTAGTAACATAGCATTGCAGTAGCTAAGAGTTAGATATATATACCTTAAAGATCACGGCATGAACTAGAGAGGTTCCAGAAAGCTAGACTCAGTTAGTCTTATACTCCGTACAATACTTCCGAGTCCAAGTACCCCACAACTCTACGAGTCCTACAACAACATTACTCCAATACAACTACAAGGGCTATTACAATGTTGGGGCCTAGACTCGATACATTCAGGCAATTGAAACTCATGCTTATGAAAGGTGATCCTCGGAGAAAGAAAGATAAAATTATTTACCTTGTAGGACTTGCTTGCCCAAAGGACCAAGTGCCACATAAGCATTTGTTGCATAGGCTGTATGTGAAAATTCTTCTTTCTACATCGTACAGAATGAAGGAAATAAAAGATATCTGAGATTTTAATAGTCAACTGCAAAGAAAATACAAAACTAAAGCAAACAGTTCAGAAACTGAATGCACTGGCTTCATCAAATGCACTGGAGTTTTTCGTGCACAACTCTTAAGCGGTGATGGTCAATGGAGAAAACCGTATAAATTCAACTTTGTGAAATCCTTTTGGCAGTGTGAACAGAAACAAGGCTACATGCTGTACAAATGTGTAGAATGAGGCTGTTTCATTCTTTTTTTTTTTGAGAATATCTTGTTTTGTGTTTGTCTATGATGGACATTGCTGCAGTCAACAACTATATCACTTGCAGAGGAAAACAGAGTCTGTTTACCCCTGATCTCACCTACTATGTCACAAGAAATCAATAACACTGCAGCAACAAGAAGATTGCGCCAATGTCTCAAAGAGACCCGCCTATTTGCAGACTACCCGTGTGAAATATGAAGAGAAACTGTTTTGGATTACTTAGATGAAAATTGCGTCAAGAGTGGCATTGACAGACAAACAGTGTTGCTTAGACTGATAGAAGCTATTTGACACCGATGTCCACTGTCCAAGTTGATAGTTTCAGCTTTACTATAAAAAAAATCATGTTTTTGGCATAAAATGAGGTGCCAAAATGTCGAACCAATGTCAGAACTTGAGTATCGGACACAGGTGATAGCATAGCCGACATTCAGTTCACAATATAAGAAGCCAATGCATAATTTAACGAGTCAATCACATCGCAGCCGTGTGATATGACCAGCATTTCAGGAACAAAAAAAAAAAGCATGCATTAAAGACAAGATGCTTCACAGAAGGCAGATATTAGAAGTTCTAAAGGTGACGCACCAGAACACGATCAATGATGAGCTGGATGACAAGTTGCTCCTTCCGTTCTTTCTTTAGATCCTGACCTGGCACATCAAATCCCCTAATCATTAGTTAACTGTTAAATATGATAATCTGTAGGGGCAGTCAAGATTATTGACATGATAATGATGACGAATATTAACTGGATTGCCCCTACGGATTATCAGAACTAAGCTGCACCAATCCAATTTTACACGAGTCAAAAGTCACACCTCACAGGAAATGAATCTAAGACCAACAAGGCAAAGTAGATTTGATGGGGACCGTCGCTCAACATACTCCTCTTATTCGTATTCCATTTGGGGAAAAAAGTACTATAATATATCCTAAAACCTAAAGCTAGTCGAAGAACATTAAAAAAAAACGATTAATGAGCGACCGTAAATCAAAAAGACTAGTTAGTGAACATATATACAAGATTTTCAATACTGGTGCAAATTAGAATCTGATAGAAAAAATGTGTTTTATACATTTAAAATTACCAGTCTATGGTTTAGACTATAGACACCATGAAGTAAAGAGTTACGTAAGAGTGATGTACCCAATATGTTCAAAATCACTCTCACAAAAACGGAGGACCCTGGTGTTAGGATTTGGAGGAGGAAGAAACAAATTAAGAGGCAAGTGCATGTAAAATTCGTAACCCCCAAAAGGTTTGTAGCAGAAATGATAACGTATACCCGATAAGAGCCAAGTTTTATCATGCATATAAAATAGCACACACCTAGTTCTTTCTGTTTAGCTTTCATTTTGTCAACCAATTGCAGCATTGTGACTCTTTGATCATTTTCTTGCATACTTTGTATCAAGTTTATCATAGCTTTCGCATGACCTGCAATGATGGAAAGTTTGAGAACTGCATATAAAAGTATAAAACGTGTACTAAGTGGAAATATTTGAAGAAAGTGATAAGACGGTAAAATCATCATCGCATGCAGTACTTCCCCCATCCACTTGAGTTCACTACAATTGCTTTTGAGACGAAGTTTAAGGAGATGAAGAATATGTAAGAGAATATTTGGGTCTATACTCACATTTGAGTGCTTTCGTGGGTTTTATTTGTTGCCAAAATGGAAATGTAGTGAACAGATTCATATGTTACAAACAAAATGTAGTGAATCCAAATGAACAGAGTACAAACGCTGCCTAGTCAGTCATCGGAATTTTTACTCATTCTTTATCTCTTGGCCAGATATCAAGTGAGAAAGAGTGGTAGCAAATGGAAAGGGCATATTATGTCGTGCGCTCGTGCTTGTTGGGAGGATGTTTTGTCTATACATCATCTTTGTAGCATACACAGATACACTCTAATTCTTAGTGAACAAGTAGATTGAAAAAACTTACCGGAGACATCAATTTCTTCCATCTCTAACGAAGAGACACAGTTATCACACATCCCTGTAATGATAACAGCAAAAAGGGGAGGTGATTTGGTCATAGTTAATCCACCAGTCAGATGTACCACACTACTACCACAAGAGCAATAGTTATAGCTTGAAATAAAAAAGGCATTTATGTACCATTGCAATCTTGTAGAGGCTCGGCAAAATGTCTGAAAAATGCAGCTCGCCGACAAACAGTTCTCGACTGCAGAAAAAAAAATGCATTTCACGAATGCGAGCAACAAAGATATAGAAGCAGAAAACAATAACAGTTACGTGTACCGCAACACTAAATAAATCTCTAGGGCCAACAAAAGCCTAATGAAGTTCAACAAGCTATTTATTACATCTCTGGGCTAGACCACAGGACCAAATACATATAATGGAACTACTATGGAACTGATAACAGAAGCCCCGTTGTTTCAACAACTTTTAGAGAATAGAGACACGCTACAATTTGACTTTTTAGCGGTGTATTTCCACAGGAAATGCCAATGAATGACCCCAAGGCCAAAGGCTTAAGTAACTTCGCTTATGAAGATGAAAGAGATAGCATAAACTTATTTCAAAAGTTAGCCTCAATAGATAAATCTACTACATACTAATAGCCTAAGAACTTTTTCAGGGGAGTTTTTTTGGATGAAATACTTAAATATATGGCTACTTTATACAGCCATGAAGGAAAATATTTAGGTGTATTAGGAGACCAAAGAGATAAATTTCACACCACAGAGCTGCGCCACGAAGGAAAAAATTTAGGTGTATTAATCCATTTTTCACGATTATCCGAGCTCCGTTGCTCTTCAAATTTTGTGTGGTTGCTTTACGTGATCCGAGGAACCTTCTGTGTGATTTACAGAGAATTTTGTTCCGGGACCCTCGAATTCCGAAAACCGTGTATTTATACACTTTAATTTGAGTCGTTCGGGAGGTCGTACCAGATCACGTTTTTTTTTCTCCCGGTTCTTCAACCACGTGTCCGAGGTCATTTCAGGAGTTACCCAACTCGATTTCAGGCCCAAATAACGAGTATTAATCCATTTTTCACGATTATCTGAGCTTTGACGAATGTAGGTTTATCGCATACCGGCACCCCCAAATGTCCTCCGTTACGCCTCAAATTTTGTGTGGCCGCTTTACCTGATCCGAGAAACCTTCTGTGTGATTTCCATAGAATTTTGTTTCGTGACCCTAGAATTCCGAAAACCGTGTATTATACACTTTAATTTGAGCCGTTCGGGAGGTCGTATCAGACCACATTTCCATTTCTCCCGGTTCTTCAACCCATGTCCGAGGTCATTTCAGGAGTTAACCTATTCAATTTCAGCGCAAAATAACGAGTATTAATCCATCTTTCACGATTATCCGAGGTTCGACGAATACTGGTCTATTGCATAACGGCACTCCCAAATGTCCTTCATTGTTCCTCAAATTTTGTGTGGCCGCTTTACCTGATCCGAGAAACCTTCTGTCCAGATAATTTTGTTCCAGGACCCTAGAATTCCGAAAATCGTGTATTTTAACACTTCAATTTGAGACGTTCCGGAGGTCGTACCGGACCACGTTTCTTTTTCTCCCAATTTTTCTACCACGTGTCCAATGTCATTTCAGGAGTTGGCCTATTCGATTTCAGGCCCAAATAATGAGTATTAATTCATTCTTCACGATTATCCGAGGTTCGACGAATGTTAGTTTATCGAATACCGGCACCCCCAAATATCTTCCGTTGCTCCTCAAATTTTGTGTGTCCGCTTTACCTGGACTTGCAACATTCCGTGTGATTTCAAGAAAATTTTGTTCCGAGACCCTAGAATTCTGAAAGTCGTGTATTATAACACTTCAATTTGAGCCGTTCGGGAGGTCTTACCGGACCACATTTCTTTTTCTCCCGTTTTTTCCACAACGTGTCCAAGGTCATTTCAGGAGTTAACCTATTCGATTTCAGCCCCAAATAACGAGTATTAATCCATTTTTCATGATTATCCGAGATTCGACGAATGTTGGTTTATCGCATATAGACACCCCCAAATGTCCTCTGTTGATCCTCAAATTTTGTGTGGCCACTTTACCTCATCCGAGAAACCTTCTGTGTGATTCCGGAGAAATTTGTTCCGGGACCTAGGAATCTCGGAAACTGTGTACTATATATACACTTCAATTTGAGTCGTTCGGAAGGTCGTACCGGACCACGTTTCTTTTTTTCCTAGTTTTTCAACCACGTGTCCGAGGTCATTTCAAGAGTTAACCAATTCGATTTCAGGCCCAAATAACGAGTATTAGTCCATTTTTCACGATTATCCGAGGTTCGACGAATGCTGGTTTATCGCATACCAACACCCCCGGTAACAACATTTTCCGCCCCATATTTTGATGATTCGGACCCCTTTTTGCCACTATAGAACTAAGCATATTAGGCACTTTTAGTTAGTTTTAACCTAATATGTATTTATTCTCCCGTACTTAGCATAAGTTGTGTTTCGAGCTATTTTCCCCCATATTTAGAAGTCTTTTGTAGGTACCTTACTCGAGGACCCTAGCGGACGGGAACCGGAGCGGATTTGGCACTAAGGATGAAGGAGGAGATCACTTGGGACATGGAAGTAGCAACCGAGGGGTGAAAGTTTACCCGTGGCCGGGTAAACCTTTTTTCCTGGCCGGATAAAATTTTACGCGGTAGCCGATTTCTACGTTTTACTTTCATGCTTTTATTGTTTTTCCATATCAATAAAATCCAAAAAAAAAATGACAATTAAAATCACCAAAAACATGTTTAATTTTTCCTTGCCTCCTTCCCCACCTTATCCAATTTTGGATATTGTACATATCAAGTGTAGGGAAGAAGCACGAAACAAAAAAATAAAAACCATGTTTTCTGTACTCTTTATCTACTTCACATATTTCATTGGGGACAATGCCTAATTTAAGTGTGGGGAGGGGATCTATTTTAGAAAACACCAAAAAAATTTGAAAAGTTTTAGAAAATCTAAAAATATGTTCTTTATTTTATTACATTTTCTTTAAAAAAAAAATCGAAAAACCCATAAAAATTTGCATATTTCAAAAATTCCAAAAATATGTTGCTTTATTTATTAGTGTAGGTTTGTATATGCCTTCGAAGCGACAATTCGTCGGGTAGCCGGGCTTATTGATTTGGTGGTTGGGACAATTGAAAGAAGAGTCAGCTGCTAGGTCATCGATGTAGCATCATCTTTTAACTTGCTCAATGTAGCTCATCTTTTAACTTGCTGCTTGGGAGACCTTGGATCCATGGAGTACGGGCCGTGTTATCTATCTTGCATCGAAAGATCAAAATTCCCCTCAAAGAAGGGACCGTCACTATCAATGCACGCCCATCGTGGTAGCTGAAGGGGATGTAACCTCCAAAGTAAAGCTCGATCTAACTAATAATACTTGTGGTTTCAAGGTAATAAGCATGATCGAGTCAGACCCCGAGTTAGAAAACATGAATTTATACACGGGGAGTCGGATTTGCGAGGTGAATTTATACACGGGGAGTCGGATTTCCGAGGTGATTCTCAGAAATACTTTGGCTTCTCCATGTACCCTCGAAGGGAAAACACTTTTGTACTAAAGCCATCCATACCGAAAGCGGTAACATTTGGGCTCGGGTATGAGCATACCGAACTGAAAAAGACCTTTTAAGAAAGAAGAAGAAATCGGTCGAAGATCGAGAAATCGAGATGGAACCATATCTACTAACATTGAACGGATACTTTGTAAAGGCCGGGGAAACAGAACCATGTTTGGACTTTCCCGGGTTGGAAGAAAAAAAGAATGGTTTCCGGAATCGAAGTATTCCAAGACTGCTATTACATTCCCGATGACGTGCTCACTCTGATGCTGGAAAAGAGCAAACCGGCCCATGTCGAAGACGGGAAAGCTTTGGGCCTTCTCTTCGGAGAGGAAAAGAAGAAAATGATACCAAACGAAGACTTGGTAAGCATGATCCTGAGAAGTGAGAGATTCAATCCATCTACCCTCATCACGACGTAGATCCTCAAAGGACTCGGGATGGAGGAAAACTGTCAAAGGGACCGACAAGAGGGGACTCCTCTTCAAGCTGATGACAGGAGAGGGAGAAATGTTCAAGTTTGATGATTCTGAGTTCGTGTCCGAGTATGAGTCTACGAGAGTCTTAAGATCGTGTCTAAGGAGTCAAGTGTTGAAGACACCCCCTCTCGAGTCTTTCCTTTTAATGTACCTCCTCCTAGTTCTGGTATCCCGGGGCCTCTCTCGGGTACCCCTGTTATTCCGCCTCTGACCACTAATCAGTTGGCTCAAATGTTAGCGCATTTCGCACAATTTCAAATTGATAATAATAAAATGAACCAATTTGCTTATGACTCGTTTTATTTACATTGCAATTCAATTTTTGAAAATAATTGTTTTAATAATGACATTGAGAATGAGGCTGATAGTGAACAAATTGAAGATGAGGAGAAGGTGGAACCACCTCCACAGTTAGTAAAAGGTAGGTTGGAAGAATACGACCAAAGGAGTTCAATAATCAAAGATACCGAAACCATCAACGTGGGAACTACCCTAGAACCACAGGGGCTTAAGATAGGAACTACCATAGATCCCGCAGAGAACTCCTAATCATCTCTTAGCCTCTTAGGTCACGGAAAGCAAGTATGGTTAACAGCTTATAGCAAATTATTGCTATGCTCTTTACCACAATACATAAATCAATTAACACTCCCAATGGATTATGTTTCCTATTTAGGCTTTTTTCGTGGTGGAGAATGAATGTGGGACTCCTAGCCATTGGATGTTCCGACATGAAAAGCCGTCCATCTTTGGGGGCAGAGGTATTTCTATTATCTGAAACCTAAGCTAGTTGACACAGTTGATCTAAATAAGTTGATCTAAATATACCTGGCAATAGCGTACAATGTCGTAGAGATTCTGCAACCCGGAGTTCTCATAGAAGACCATAGAACTCTGCCAGAGAAGTACCCACAGGAAAATAAGAAAAACATCAGTTCTCTAGACAGCTACAAGCCTAACATTCAACAGATGTCTAAAGGTCTAACTCTAAGACACTTACTTGTCTGGGTACATCAGCTGGCCTATAATAAAGTAGGCATTCTGCTGGAAGTCCATCGCGTCCAGCACGACCACTTTCCTGAAAATGAGACATTAGTCGGCAGTTGTGAAAGGTTGAAGGTAGAAGTAAAAGAAGTTCAGTATAAATGAAACAAACCTGATAATAGGTCTCCATAGATTTGCTTAAACTGTGATGAATGACAAACCTGACTGCAATGAGCCAAGGCATAATTATACACTCCCATGCTTAAAAACAACAAATTTCAAAAGGGCATATAGTGTTATAAGAAAACAAGACATCATGTGGATTCTAGGCATAGGAATATAGGATACTTAAAGCATGATGTTCCATCTAATTGTTAAGCTTCTGAATATTATTCAAAATAGATGTGAAATATAACGAATTATGTGCATAAATAGGGATGCCCACCGCCTAGACGTACATTATTTCAATTTGTGTCTTACATATCACAGATGATGGTGGCAGGATGAATAAAAAGCCTTTTTCGCGGTTCATCAACATTGAAGTTATCAACCTTTTGCTCATCTTAGATGATAGAACATATTTTTGAAAAAAATTGGTGATGTCACATACTAACCATCGGGTTTGTTGATACCCATACCAAATGCCACCTGAAAGACATAAATGAGTAAATGACAATGGGATAAGGCCAGCCTGTAAACGAAGGCTGCCAAGCAAGCATGAACGGAAAAAAAAAAAAAAAAAAAAAATCAACTAAAGTGAAAGTCTTACCGTCCCAACAATAACTTGCAACTTGCCATTGCTCCACCTGCATTATTACAAGTTTATGACACAGCGTAGAGAATAAATGTCTAGTCAAAAAATTGTTAATTTTAGATAAGTGAACCAAGATATTGGAACTCTAGTATGACAACGTGGCTGGTTTACCATACTGACAGAGTGACAGCCAACAAAGACAACTGAAAAAGGAGATATACATCCTGCATTGGCGAAGTTCAGAAGAAGGGGAGAAAAATCATTTTTTTTCAAAAAAAAAAAAAAAAAAAAAAAAAAAAACAGTAAGACAAATCCCTATTTACGTGAGCTACACAGCTAATCAGAGAAGAAAGTTATCAGTGAAATTGCCACCAGCCCACCGCCATATCAAGATATTAGCCGTATAAAAGTCCTATTTCCAATTCAGTAATTACTCACGATAAATCCCTCCTAGATATTGTCACCAGTTTGAAAATTATAAACTGTACAATAGTGGATATGAAAACACTACTGTATTAAACTAACGTGGCAAAATTTTGAAGTTAATGATCTTCTAATTCAGGTGAAACCACAAATTAAGACAATCACGTAAGTGTAGGGCTGGCCATAGCCCTCTCTCACTAAAACAAATGGACGTATGGTGAATCTAATGCAACCTCTCGACTTTGAGAATGACTACAAATTTCCGGTGTAACTAGCAGTTGTTTATAGTGACAGCATACCTATGGTAATAGCATATCTACATTTTCTTTTTTCAATGTTACTTTTCTATGCCATTTTCTCTTCAAGTAGAACCAAGAAATATTTCTACATTAACAGAAAATTTGGACTTGATAGCATCACATGCCATAAGCAGAACAGAAACATTCCAAATAGTTTTTGAGAGACATCAATCAAAATATACCAATAACATAGGAAATGGATCAAACTGATACATACTACAGGTCAAACCCATAATTAGGATCCGTACTGGAACTGTATTTGGGGAATTTAAACTCACCGTAAGTGAACATTTTCACGGTCTTTTACATCCATATCAGCGTGATAATAGTCGGCTTTAATCCCTCTCTCGTGTAATTCCTTTGCAACCTACACATTCAGAAAATAGAACATATTTTATCAGAGGTTGCTGTTTGCAGGGCATGTCAAGCAAATAGAAATCTATCCAGTATAAAGGTAATAATTTCACTAAATCTAGCATCGCCCTTCTTAGCCCCTCCTTTCTTCTTCATTTCTAAGCAACAAACAAGTTGCTTCTAGCTAACAATTTTGGTGTCTACACTGCTAGATTCTTTTGAAACCAACATACATGTTGCTCAAGATTCTATTGAAACCAACATACATGTTGCTCCTAAATAAAGATTTTCTATTACAAGTAAAGCAGCTCCATAGCTCCGAATTGCAAAGAGGATATGTAATGCGTAGAACAAGCTTAAATGTTTTACAGCGACACCAACAATTTTCTCGCAATCCAGATGTTCAACTTGCAACCTACCCAAGTAACCAAGGCAAGTGGATGCTTGCAAAATGGAACGGGCAAGATGGTTGCACTATGATACACAAGTATCTGTTAAGAGAACTTGGTGAATATATTTTTCAGAAAACAGAAACTTCCTGCAGGGCAATCTTTGTGACTCGGTGTTTGACAATGTTAAATTTTCCATGCATGCATGATCAAGTGATGTAAGTATATTTAACAAAAAAAAAAATGTAAATATACTGATATACTTCCACGTATTGATACACATGACCGGATGGTTTGTAGACATCCATTTTATTTTTTTTAGATCAAGTTGTACATAACAGTGCACCAGTTTTCCTACCGATAAGTGCATGATTGCATGAATTGAACTCTAAAAACTTTACTTTCGGAAACTGGCAATTTCCCAGGACAGTATTATTTTGTATTTAATAATTACTCCAGAAGAAAAGGAAGAAAACAAGATAATTCATTCATCGACATTAAAGATTATCTCCATTGGTCAAGAAAAGAGAACAGCAGGTCTTGAATAATTGTTTGATGAGGTCAAGGACAAAGAGTCTTCATTACCATATATTTCCTGTTCTGCATATCAATAATCCTTGGGCAATTTCATTCCTTTGTATTCTTATGAAGCTGTAAGGACGTGAGATCTATGTTCAGATGAACTTCTTAAAATCATATTGACAACTACAAATCCCACTGAACCTATGAAGCCAAAAAAAAGAGAACATGGATAGCTTTTTGGCCATGAGACAGATAACTACTAGCCACTCCTCTTTTCATTTTAAAACAATGATTCATAAACAATACTCCGTATTTTGCCCAGAGAGGCTGCCTTTTGTGTTTATATCGTAGACTCTTAGTACCAAAGACAAATACGAACAGTATAAAATAAAAAGGCAATTATATTGAATAACCCTCCCCCAGCATGGCTAATTTCTCATCATCTTGAATTGTATTTTCTCATGATTTACCTCGTGTGTGATTATAACTAAAACCAACATTTTTCCTTTACTCACATTGAACTTATATAGTGACTCATCATGTACTAGAGACCCAAAATTTAAGATCAAGAAACAAAACCCCGAAATATCATGCAACTACGTCATCAGATAAAGCTTAATCCACTGTGTGGAAGAAAACACACACCTGTTCACATTCTTTTCTAGAGAAGCAATAGACTATCCCAGATTCACTATTTGGATATGATCCTTTTATAAACTCGGCAATTTCATCAACCATCACTTTTGCAACGGACGATTTTTCCCTCACCTGTTAGAGAGCGACACGAGTCATTAGTACCCTGAGGTACATACAGAAATCAAAGCAATCATCTGCCAAGTGCCAACTAACCATATAAAACAGATTTGGCCTGTTCACACTGCTGACAAATTTGACACATTTTGGTATGCGCAACATTTCCATTAGATCAAGTTGGACTTTCTTTGTAGCAGTTGCCTGCAACATAAAAGGTGAACTACAAAAATTATTACGCCTTGCATTTTTTCTATTTATCCCAATTTCCCAACTTTTCTAAAAATGGGGCTAAATGCCAAAAAAGGTGTATATTTATTGTCCTCATTTGACATTGGTGGACAAAGAATGTCAACTTTAACCGACATTTCATCTCAATAATCAATATACGGTACAACTTAAAATTGATGATATGAAAATAGTTGGTTTGAAGAATTAAACATTACATAATATACATTGTAAGTTGTAACTCTCCATATATTTGAACTTTTAAAAAATTATTGGTCAAAATTGAAGCCGGTTGATCAAAAATGTCACAATAAATTTCGGATGGAGGTAATTTGATCCAATTTATATTGTTCTCATTTCACTTTGATTGTCAAGAAATCGACTTTAACCGATATTTTCTCGTGGTATACAATGACTAAGCTTTTTGTAAATGATAATATGAAAATAGTTGTGTAAATGATAATATGGAAATAGTTGTTTGAGAAATCAAACATCGGAAGGAATAATAGAATATCAAATGGGGATAATAAATTTGGGGAGGAGACAGTATAATTTGCCCAATTCCAACAACTAAAAAAAGTTCGGCAAATAAAAAGGATAGGGCATACCGTCAAAGCAATAATAGGAACAGTTGGAAATTGAGTTTTTAAGATACCAAGGTTTTTGTAGTCAGGACGGAAATCATGACCCCACTGGCTACAGCAATGTGCCTCCTACATGACATGCAACGATGATTAGCAATGATTTGGATTAGGTTACAAGGATCCTCTGAAATTAGACATAAAACTGGTTGAGCCACACTTAAAACTTCCAAGGAAAAAAGAGAGTTCACTTCATACTCCCAAAGGAGGTCCCATTCAAAACCACTTGGTGATAGGAATACCTCTTTGGTTTATAAAGTATTGTAGTCGACTCTCTCCTCTTTTTATCAATGTGGACACTCACATGAAGACCATATTATAATAAGAACTCTCTTCCCCTTGACCTGGAATTTACTAATTGACGACCCCTAATCTTTTCATTTCGCCTTGTCATTGTATCATATCCCAGAGTCCCTCACCGTTCCTCAACTTGCTCTTTCATCACACCGTTAAATACCCATCATCAATTTTTAATAAGTAATAGAGGATATGTATAAAAAACCGCCATAGGGTGTCGCACTGTTGCCCATATACAAAAAGACACCAAAGAGCTGACAAATGTATGCAAGAGGAGAGTTAAATGCTTATGCTCTTACACTCTCATGATTAATTTTATTTACAAAAAGAAGAAAAATAGCCATCTGGCCCATCTCCCACTATCCAGGCAAACCATCCACCACTATTAAAACAAAGCCACCCATCAGGCAGTCACCACATACCGCCACCAGTGTAACAATCTAAACAGGTACCTCAGATGAGACAGATAAAAAGGGTACCGAAAGGCCAAACAAACAGCGAAGAGACAAACAAAGACTGTTATGTTACTCATAGAAAGTGTGTGGTGATCACATGTTACGTTACTTGAAAAGTCAAAAGATCACCCCAAATAGTGGCTCCAAAGGGGATAAGTTTAACCACTCTATCCCACAAAGCCTCAAGACTATTGACTCTATCCTTTCCAAATAAAAGAGGAAAAGAATAAGCAGCCGCAACAGCCTCCTGAGAAATTCTTGCCGTATACTTAATTCTCCTGCATTTTGTTTTATTACTGGCTTTTACTTTGCTTTTTTTACAAGAGCGGTATATGTGTTACTTCGATAGTTCTCTAACTTCTTTCCTTTTTTATTTTTTTAGTTATTCACCCGTAGGTAGCAACAGAAAAAATGTTAGTATGTGAAAATGAACTATATAGAAATATTGGCAACTGGTACACTCACATCTACCGCTATCAATGAGAGACGCCCAGCATGGTGACACTTTTCTAGCTTTGACATAAATCTTTTGCTTTTTGATATCTTCTCTGGCGTGACATACAATATCTTGAGGTCTCCTTCATTCTTCTCAAGGGCCTTGTATATGAATTTTTCAGTTTCCTTGCTAGTTGTTGAGGTCAGCATGTAAGACGGAATTCCGAGAGAAGTCAGGCCCATCACCTGAAGCACTAACATGAGATCAGATTAAATTTAATGATTGCTGAAGAATGTATATATGTGTCACATCCTAGCAAATACCTGATCTTGGATTAGAGAAAGTAAAGGACTGACTATAAGGGCAATTCCATCACGAAGTATCGCTGGAAGCTGATAGCAGAGACTTTTGCCACCACCTGCAGCCATAATCACCAAAACATCTCTACCACTCATGACTGCATTTACTATCTGGAAATATAAAAAGATCGCAGTCAATTTTGATATATGTTGTAGAAGCCATAGGGCTTTTGTAAACTATGAATGATCTTTCACACAAAAAGAAATTATGCACACTATTTCCAATCAACTCAAAGCAAGTGCAAAAGAGAGACACAAATTTCTCTCAAAATGACAAATATATCAAGTTCAGCTACTTTTTCTAGACATATCACAATTGAATCCAGCACATTTAGAATAAAGATAACTTGAATATACAGCACCATTACCCATGTTACAACTGCTTCTAGGACAAGAATTTGCACATTGTGCCTCTATAGCCACCTATGGTACTTCGACACTCTACTTTGGTAGTGTGTCCTGTATCCAACATTCCATCGCAACAGGACATTTCTTAATACGCCAAAAGCATGGAACTTTTTACAAAAATAGCCAATACTCCAATAACATGCCCCACATGACACTTCTAGACACGCTAGGGTAGCATAGCCTAGCACACTTCAACTTCGAACCAAAATCAATCCTTGAATATATTAAAGTTCAAGTCAATTCTCCTATATTTATCTTTACAAGTCCAGAGACACAAAGAGGACCAGAGACAGTATCTATGATAATTACGTCAATAAGTTCATACTTTACATGAAAAATCATTTGCTTCTGCTTGTTTTCTCTTTTTAAATTACGCTTAGTGCTAGGCAAATTCATCACAATGACCCCAGAAAGGATCTATGGACAAAAAATAAAAACCATACGTCTGATGCCTTGATGTTGATGGATTTACACATTCACGAATAGAGGGCTGGAAATCAGAACTATCACGCCCTCAAGCTAATGACATCTCAACCTCGTTCGAAACATAGAAATTGCAATAATTAGCAATGACAGTGAATATCTTCAATGAAGAGACAAACCAAAAATACGCAGACTACTCGGCTTGAGACAGTGATAGATAAAATGATAAGTCTGACACAGCAGTTTTTTGCTACTGCATTGTGGCAGCAGCCTGAGTATATACAATCACATAGCATTCTATTGTAGCCATTGGCAAAACTAGGTCAATGTTGTGATATTATTTCTATGGTTGTGTCACTTTTACATTTTAAAGTCCCAAGAAGACTAGAGGGGCCAAGTGAGTAAGCTTAAGGAATAAATTACAACACAAAAGGGTTAGAAGGGAATCATCACATAAGTTCACACAAATTATAATATACAAAGAAACCGGTGTTGACCTCTTGTTGATTTGCCCGGTATGAAGAAATGCCAAAGATGTTGAGGCGAAGATCATCAGCTCGAGAATCCCACCCAAAAGACCCCGACCAATCCTCCACAGAGATTGAGGCACCATTGTCGTGACGGCTTCCTGATGCTTCCTGCTCTTCAAGGAGCCTCTTAAGCTCACTCTGTCTGGTATACAGCTTGTCTTGCTGATCAAGCAGCATTGTAATCTGATCTGCAGGTTGAATAATATTGGTGATCAATATTAATATTAGGTGATTTAGATATGTATTACCATACCAACTCATATCATTCTTACGTATACCAGTAACAGCTACTCAATTAACAAATAAATTCATGGAATCTAGTGTCCCAGCAAAGCAAAAGCAAACACAGCATTGAATCCCCCCTCCTTATTCCTTAAGAAAACTTAGAAGCTCACTAACAACAAGTACAACAACCCTCCATCCATATTACTGAGACTTGCCAAGTAATGTTCGACAATTGGAGCCTAAGAAAGAAAGATAAAGTAGGCAGTAAGTATAGAAACTTTGTATACACATGTAAGAAGATAACCTTAAGCTATAAAACTTGAATGAGCATACTTCCACAACAAAATTAACCCAAAAAATCATAGCCTTTTAAACCCAAATTCCCATTTCCCATTTCCCATGACCCTACCTAGCCCCCTCACTTTACAATAAACAAATTATACCACCAGTTGTATGGTTTAGAATACGAGCTTTGTACTAAAGTTTTTGAGTTTTGTTTAAAAAAATCTGAGCCATACTGTAAAGTTTCTTAATTCACACACTTGAACATGAAAAAAATAAACTTTCAAAAAGCTCAGAAAAATTACACATAAGCTCGGATAAATGTATAGTGGTTGTATAATGCTTATTAATTAGTGTTATTATACAACTGAAGGTATAGCAGTATTTGTGCTCGCTTTACCATCGTGCGCGCAATACACCGTTGATACATCCCCCAATCAGAAAATACAATATCTCTTGCCATCATTCACTTATAAGAAACAATAGTCTCGATCTTCAAAACTTACATTTACAACTGCAGAACTTATGATACCATGTGAAGTACCCTGATCAAGTGATCAGTTCACTATCAGATACAGCTACAGAACATGAGCTTTTTATCCGAACACAATAAATATCCATACTCAATTTTCCGAAAAAACTATGAAAATCATACAAGAGCACAACATGAGCCAATTATTAGAATGCCAATAAATTTATCTTCAAAATTATTGAAAACCCAGCATTTCTCTACAAAAAACACTTCAAATTGTTACATGGGTAAGTGATTAATCCCCAAAGATAGCTACTTTTCGGCGAAACATACGAATGCATGAACAAAATGATGAATTAACACCCAAAGCTACAAGAATGAATGGTAGAATACCCAATATTTCTCCAACAAAATTACTCCAAATTGTTACATGGGCAAGTGTTTCATCCCCACAGATAGCTACTTTTCGGCGAAAACATACGAATGCATGAATAAAAAGGAACAAAATGATCAATTAACACCTAACAAATACAATAATGTATGAAAAAAAAAAAAAAAAAAAAGAGGAAAATTGAAGGAAGAATACCTTGAACATCTTGAAGCTCGGCTTCTACATTCAAGAGTTCCTCCAGTAATTCATTGTTAGTGTTATCTTCCATAATTTCAAGTAATTAGGGTTATCAATCAATGAAACTTCCCAATTATAAATGCTAGGGGATTGAAACTTGAAAATTAAAACTTCAAAAGAGTTTTGTTCATCGTTGGAAAGATTGCCGAAAGAACGTAAAATGATGTCCGGTTTTTAGAATTTAACTTGTGTTTGCCTATTTGACTGGAGTTGTGTTAGCGAGGGATCGCCCAGAACCTAGTCCGACTGTCCGAGGTATTTGTGAGATTATTTGTGTCTATTGGATAAATTTTAGGCTCTCTTTGGTAAAATTGATTGAAAAGGTATTTGAAATTTGAAATGTTACCTGAAATTTGAAAAAGTAAGTGAAAATTAAAATTGATAAGGTAGCTAATTTTTATTAAAATTGTTTGACAAATTAACTGAAAAGATAACTGATATGTGGTCAATGACGTAAAAGGGCATGGTTTATTGTTGTTATCATTAATGTTAAAGGGTAAAAATGGTATGTAAAATATAATCAGGTACCTGAAATGTCAAATGTTACATTAGGTAGCATTTTATTTCAGGTAACTTATTTGCTAAGAAATGTTACTTGCCAAACGCTTGCAAATAAATAAGCTGCCTGAAACTTTTTGCAAAAAAACTACTTTGATAAAAACAAGTACCTGATTTGCGTTGTCAAACGGAGCCTTAATCTTCATTCCGATGTATTACGTCATTCTCAAAGAAATAGGAGGAACACGAAAATATAAACAAAGTTTGAACTAAACGATAAAGTAAATTAGATAACACATTTTTTATACAGACTCGTTTGCTAGACAAACCAATGTGGGCTTGAGTAAGAGTCTATGAACAAGCAAACTAGCGAGTTTTGGTTGTACGTTAATAATTATTGAAACTGAAAATTGAATAACCTTATTAATGTTTTCAATAACACGTGGTTTAATGTTGATAAGTTGATAGTAGTATCTTATAATGATACGAATACATTTATATG
The DNA here is from genome assembly GCA_009801015.1 of Silene noctiflora. NCBI lineage: Eukaryota > Viridiplantae > Streptophyta > Magnoliopsida > Caryophyllales > Caryophyllaceae > Silene > Silene noctiflora. The sequence continues at coordinate 1,175,186 of VHZZ01000003.1, forward strand.
TGGTTTGATTATTCTCCATGATAAGTCTATGGATTCCCCACCATAAAATATCCAATAGAAATAATGTAGGTATTGTATGTACAATCCGTCTTGCCTGTGACGGGTGTGAACATGTCACAAGCTTATAATGTGAGACAAAGGGGCACTCCACCTGCCTCTCCCACTTGCAAGTTTATCTCAAGTCACAAGCTTATGTCGTGTTCCGATGTTCACCCCCACCCCAAATGAGAATTTGTGTTGTATGTAATAGGCAAAAACTTGATATAGTAGTGTTGACTAGTCTCCAGGCATGTCCAACATTTAGTATAAATATATTTGTAATAATTTATTTAATTTTAAATTAATATAATAATAATAATAGTAATTAAATTCAGTTCAACTAAAGATAATATATTATATTTATAATGTTTCGGGCGTTGCATATAAAAGTGTTCATGTAATACTGGCACACAAATACACATAAATAACCTGAATATATTTGATTTTACCACCATAGTTGTACAATTGATGATGCTACTATAATTAAATTTCCATGCAAGGATAATTGTCATGTAGATTTATAAATATATTTGTAATATATGAATATTACGGAGGAAATGTGAGATTTTTATTGTAAAAACAGTATATCCCACGTAATATGGCATAATGCTTTAACATCATTAGGTTTAAAACGAATGTTCGATAACTACATTAATTTTTTTCAACCATATTTTTGAGTGAATCTGTGCAATCTATTTACACTATATTAATGCAAAACCGTCTTACGAACCAATTAAATTTGCTTACAACTTATACACTATGCTTCCACTTGAGCAAGATCAAGGACAAAATAGTCATAATCAAATGCTTAATTCCACCCACTACAGTTAACCTTCTACAGACCATAAAGACCTCATTGCCACCTTTTTTTTGCTGTCACTCGGCCCCACCATACTCTACCTCAGGGTCACAATCGTCATTTCACTGTTAATTACATTCTGTTGACGGAAATAACATTAAACGACGTCGTCGCACGGGCGAACCGTCGGCTTCTCACGTGCCAACTCTATCTCTTACCTCACTTTTCTCAGTCCTCTCACACACTCTCTCTTTCTCTCGCTGCTCGCTCTGCTCTTTCTCTCTCTTCGCCTTCATCATCATCATCATCATTATCATCATCATCGTCATCATCATCAATCTGTACTAGCCGTTGGATTCGTCGGAGAATTGCATCATTTAATTATTTATTTATTAATTTAATTGAGGTGAAATTTCAGTGAGCAAAATTGCGTCGCAGATTTCGCTAATCGCGAGGTAAAATTTACGCTCGCGTTGCTGTTCGCTGTTGTAATTGTACTGGCAATTTAATTCTGTTGAGGTTTTGATTATGTTTTTTAGTTATTGATGCTTAATTTTAGTTTAAATTCGTCATGTATTCATGTTAAGCTTGTATTTTACGAGAATGTCGATGTTAATTGTTATTCAAATGCGTAGTTGTAAATTTATCGACGATTTAGCTTCGTTGAGGTTTGATTATACTTGATTTTAGTTCAATTTCGTTGTGTTAAGCTTGTATTCTATGAGATTGTTGATGTTTGTTGTTAATCAGATGCGTATTAGTTAGTGTATCGGTAATTTATGTTCATTGAGGTGTGATTATGCTTAATTTTAGCTTAAATTCGTTGTGTTAAACTTTTGTTTTATGAGAATGTTGTTAATTGTTAATTGTTAATTGTTAATCGAATGTGTATTTGTAAGTTTACCGCTAATTTAGCTCAGTTGAGGTTTGATTATGTCTTCAGTTATGGATGCTGCTTAATTTTAGTGCAAATTCGTTTTGTTAAGCTCATATTTTAGGAGATTGTGTTAGTCGTTAGTCAAATGCTTATTTGTACGTTCACTGGTAATTTATCTTCCTTGAGGTTTAATTACGTTTTCAGTTATGGATGCTTAATTGTAGTGCAAATTCTTTGTGTTAAGCTTGTTGCTTGTATTTTGTGAACATATGTGAAGTTGAAATAAGAATAGTTGGATTTTGTGAGGTTTATGTGAAGTGTTCAGCTACTTTACTGGTAGGAAAGCTTGGAATTTAGGACTTGAATTTTTACGAGAATTTTAAATCTGTAGAATTGATGTGGAAGGGGTTGGTGAAGTGATTTCCTTAGGTTGAACATGACGGTTTTGAAGATATCGCAAGTGAGGCATTGCCCATGGACTGTAGTTAGTTAGAATTATATGATTCTATAGTTGTTTGGTTTCTTGTGATGATTAGAAAGGAAATGAAACGAGAGGAAGGAAAGAAGGAAATTGAAATAGGTTATAGGAATATGTAGCTTGATGACTATGACGAGTGACTCCTGAGTTTGTGTCTAATTTAGTCTAGTTGCAGTCGAGCACTTTCTTTCACGGGATAAGTGTATATCAACATCAAGTTCGCTTAAGGCGGTGATTGCTTAGGGTGTGCCTTTCCCCATTTTATGTAGTACTCGTAGTTTTGTTTTCACTTCTTTACGATGTCATAATATAGCTGAAACATCATTTGCTGGCAAGTAAGACTTGGGCTGCAATTTTTTTTGGCGCTTTTACTATTTTTTACTTTTAATACATCATGTGCATTGTTCCTTTCATCCCATTTTTACATATTTACATTAAATGAATTTTAATGCTTACCTTGTTATTCCAGTGTTTAAGGTCTCTGGCCATAATCTACTGTTCCACTCTCCAATTACGATAATTCCACAAAATTTGTTTTATATGGTTTACTGTTTCAGATTTGATGTGTAGTTATGCCCAATTGCTGTAATGCTGATCTTTGTACTGTTTCTTGTGCAGCGGCTAGATATAATTACCCTCAATGACAATATTTCTGGAGAGAAAAGAAGCTAAAAAAGGTTTTATCAGATGAGAAACTGCCGTTATATTATGCGTTGCTGCCTTTACCATGAAGATTGTTAAGCTGAGATATGGTCACCTTTACAACGTTTTTGCTTTAGTTGTATGCATTCTGTTCAATGGTAGCAGCGCTCTCAGTCCTGATGGTATGCATTATATTCCTTAGATACTCTCTGTTCAGTCTGTTGATATTTTATTGACATAATCTATCAGAAGCGAAATGCTTTGTTTCTTAATGAGCCTTAGCATCTTAAGACGGCATTTATGTTAAGAAAAGTTAATTTCTACTTTTGATCTGGCCTTAGTTTTCTCCTGCAACTGCTATTGTGGTGGAAAGCTAGAGACATGGCCACTTTTGATCTCAAAAACAAGGGAATTCGTGTCTGTAATGTCCGGCATGAAATGACTTCATGACTAGTCGGGTGCATAGTAATTTTATTTTTTTCAAATTTATAAGTAAATATGCTGGTTGGACAAGTGTAATTGGTGAAATCAAAACTCACCCATGCAAACCCACAGGAGAAGCACGGCAATCATACCGTGTGACGGTGAGAGGTATCACCTATTAAGTTACCCCCAATGGCGTGAACTGCTATTTTGTTACCCTTGGCATGAGAAAATTTCTTCCCTGTCAAGTACTCAATGCATGAATCTGCAGTTTAGTTTATGTCGTCATTCTTTATTTGAGTTGATGTATATCATGACATTGAATAGATGCTATTATCGTGTTGTTGCATGGTGGGCTATCTCACCACGTCATATTTAGCATCACCAATAAAAAAGCCACATCATATTCCCAAATCAACTGTCATCTCTTGTTTCATTATCTTCGATGCCATTATCTCAATTGCATAACTTCATGACCTTGTACTTGTAGGCGAGGCGCTTGTGAGTTTAAGAACATCAGTTCTTAGCTCAGACGGTATTCTTCTAAAATGGAGACCTGAAGATCAAGATCCCTGTAGGTGGAAAGGAGTAACCTGTGATCCGAAATCCAGGAGAGTGATACAATTGTAAGCGCTAATATACACCTTGTTGGAAAATTTGTAATTACTTGGTTTGGACTTTGGAGCGCCTTGCTCATGTTTTAACATTTTCAGATGCTGAAAAGGTTGCTTCTTGTTATTTCATGGTGTAGCAAATAATATACGAGTCATACTTTTTTGAGTGATGCAGATATATATATCATGTTGGACAGTTTGCAATATTGACTATTATTTTCTGGGGTTCATGGAATGTTGAATATGGAAAAACTGGGTAACATTGAAATTTATAAGCATCATTTTTTGTTAGCCAAGTTTGATAAACACATTATTTGGTAAGTGATGTTGAAACTGCCCATAACTGCACATAGAAGTACAATTCTTTGTTTCTTTTTTTCTGACCTAGAAAAGCATAATTTTCTCAGTTCTGCTTCCAACTACTGGTATTTTGGGATTCTAAAGAGCACTCGTGCCTTTCCATGAAGAGACAACTAAGTAGGTTTAACAAACCCTAAAAGTTGTCTTTAGAAATAGACTCTAATGGCATTCATCATTTATTCACGAAGATATTAGTTATGAAGTACTATTTAAGTATTTATTATCTAATGTGTGACGATAATACCAGACAGTTACTTTAAAACTGTTCCATCAAATTTCCAGGGAATCACATCTTTTAGTAGATAAAGTGTGACCCATCTGGTATTGTGCTAAGCAGCACTATTGACTGGTATGTGATAAGCCGCAAATCATTCATATATCCATTTTGCTAGTACATTTTATCTGTTTGTAGCTTTATATATAACAGCCTTGTGCTTGGTTTAGATGACATTGTCATCCTGTCTTCTTGGAGCTGCTTCTGTACCCTCGATGCTTCTTGTAATTGTCAGTATTTGTCTTAGTTATGAATCCCTTATTCTAAGCAAGAAGTGTGGAATTGTATTCAATTATTATTTAGGAGGTTCATGCATCCACTTAATAGTACATATTGCATCAACGCTTGTGGGGCCATCTTTGTCATTTGCATGGCAATGACTCTTCTATGTATGTGGCTTTGGTTTGTTTTATGTGAGTATATGATCTGTTCTACATTTTGTTAGTTTGTCTGATTTATTTTGGTTGAGAGATGATTTCTGTTTACTTCTCTACATACAGGGATTTATCACATCACAAGTTGAGTGGACAAATACCGCCTGATATTGGGAAACTTGACCGCTTGCAGATCTTGTATGCATTTATTGTTGACATTCATTAAAAATCAAAAACCTTTTAGCCTTTTTCTAATTCGAGGCTATGTTGCAGAGCGCTTAATGACAATGGTTTTTATGGTAAAATTCCTTCAGAACTGGGGAACTGTACGCAGCTGCAAGCACTGTAAGTCGTAAAGTATTCATATTCTTTTTTTTTTTTTTTTGAAGCAACTTTGGTGTTGGATCTTTAAGCTCGACCAAGCATGAGTTCCACTAACCTTGTTGTGTTATCTCGGTTTCTCAAGGGATTACCTTCGCTACTTTCCATACTACTCACTCCTCCCAAATGGACCGCTATCTCCATCGGCATAGCCGACAAGGCTGTGGTCTAGTCCAAGTGTGGGGGATAACTTTGGTAGTTGCTAAGGTGAAGGAGTAGGTTTTGAGGCGTTTGTGCTGTGTGCTATCCGGTGACACAGTTTGTGGTACAAAAGTTGAACAAGACTTTTGTGCCACCTGTGATTAGTCCAGAGTCAAATGAGATGGGGATTTCCTTGACAATCTCTTATTTTACCATGAGTGGTAAACTTTCAGTAGGATTAGGAGTTAGGACTCTCATTAGGTATGCATGAATGATCGGGAATTTTTTTTTTAATAAAAAATGGCCATTCTGCATTCAGTTCCCCCTTTTGCAACTTCTCCGAACCTTAGCCTAACTTGTTCATTAACCCTACAGCAGTAGCCGTAAATTAGTAGGCCTTTTCCGTATTTATTCGTACAAGAGCCGCAGGTTTTTAGAATAGAAGGTTACTGTACTGAATAATTGTATATTGAATGAGACCCGTGGTAGAGATTACAAATTATTTTAATCTGACATACATAATTTTTTAGCTCCTTCCTCTACAGTCTTTTATTTTTGACTAATCACTAATGTTCTAATGCTTGCGAATTTCTTCTCGCATAATTTTAAACTAGAATGGCAATTGCTGTAAGTTGAAAAAGTTCCATGAAGAAAGAACAAATATAAGGGTTTTGTTTTCGTGTTTTTTTTTTTGTATTCCTGATTGTAGAATGTAAAGGACAATTTGGTCTTGACTATGGTTGATAGAAGTTGAACTGTAGTTTTGGTAACACGAAATAGTGCTCTCTAGTTTGTGAAACTGCTCACGTTCTCAGTAAACTGATACTTCTTTCTGCAAGTTCACAGATCCCTGCAAAGTAATTTTTTGAGCTACCAGATTCCTAACGAGCTTGGAAGTCTTACTGGACTAAAGTACCTGTAAGTCGTTTATCTTGTATCCCAATTGTGTGGTGACTGAATTTTACACAAAGTGAATCTTTGGTGCCTTGATCTCTAAATTCTCAGTTTCCTTTATTCATTTCTGCTGTTGTCCTACAATGATCGTCTCATTTGACCCTGGTCAAACACTAAGGCACCTCAAATGTGAAACAATGAAAATGAAAAGTAACCCACTATTCCTTCTTGAATCTTTATTAGGTAATTAAATTCGGACAACCAAAGAAAAGTAGGCGATTATTGTGGGACAGAGTATTCTGTTCTCCAAGTTTTGCTCATAATGGGATATCCTTATAAATTGGCAAACAGCATACTAATCTCTGGTATTGGGAGAGTTCTCCGAATCATAATTGTCCTGTTGCAATGACGTCATTAAACTAAATTGCAAATGATTAAAATGTATAAGGCACTAGACATTGAGGCGTGTGTCAGAAAGATTTGAGTCTATGTATATTTTATTCTGGATCCTGCTTTGCAGTGATATTTCAAGCAACACACTCAGTGGATCAATTCCTCCTTCACTTGGGCAGCTAAACAAGCTCATCAGATTGTAAGTATCTCACCAAACTTAAAAGCAGGTTTGTGTTTATAAAGGATCATCTAAAAAATTTTATCTTCTGGCCCATGAATTTTGAAGGAATTTGTCTGCAAACTTCTTGGTTGGGGCCATACCTTCAGACGGGATTCTTGGCAGGTTTTCTCAGGACTCGTAAGTATTCGTTTACTTATTCCTCTACAAAGTCCCTTGGCTTTGGTGATTGTCCTTTTTTTTCCCAGTACAGGGCTTTGCTACTTTTCTCCTTGTCAAGGCTTCTGTTTCGTTTTATAATTCCTTTTACAATTTTTTTTTCCTGTTTTATTTGATGTTTTTCATTCCCCATGAGATATTCTCTCCAACTGCATATTTTCATGCACAATTTTGCAAACCAGCGTTGATGTCTATGTAGGGAGTTTTTTGTTAGAGATTTATGCCAATAGCTTTCGATTTTATAATCTCACTTTTCAATAGTTTTTATCGCTCCTGTGCTGAAGAGTAGAAAATAGGCAAGTATTGCAAAATACACCGAGTTTTCACAAAAAAGACAAGTGCTTTTAAAATGTTCAATCTCCAAATCCACTTAATTTTGGCAGCCGCATTCTCGTACACATTGAGGAGATGTTTAATACCCAGATCACCTTAACCTATGGATGACCTACATTGTGCTAATTAACCCAATGGAAACCCTTGTGCTGTTCATTGTGACCTCAAGAGATTGCGTGTCATCGTGTTGAGGCAGATAATTTACTCCATAAGGTGCTTATAGATTAGCTTTTAGCTAAGTAAGCACCATAGAGACAAAAAAAAAAAAAGCATTGATTTCCAGTTTTTCACCTAACAAGCTTGATTAAAACATCACAATAATGGGACACTAATTTGCACTTGAAGAGACACCAAAACGGAGCGCAAGTACACCAAGGGGAGAGAATTAGCTCCAAAACCAAGAAAAAATAGCCAAGCCATTGGGATTTGACACTTTATGTACCAGGACAAGTAATCTTTGTAATTAATTTTAAGGCCTGTCATTGCATCAAATAAGAAGTATTCCTCATGCTATATGAAAAAAAGGTATTATCTGCGAAGAGAATATGTGAGATAGTAAGGCGTTCCTTGGAATTATTTGTGATGGTGACGCCATCTAAAAAACAATTCCCGCTGCCTTGCTTTAGAAACTACTAAGCGATTTCATAATGAATTATGTGAGGGAAAGAGGATCACCTTTGTTATATGTTTCTTGATCCATTTTTGAAATGGCATGTCCCCCGTTTACAAAAACTTACTATCAGTTGAGCGGCAGATAAAAGCTGAACACTTTCTCTATTTATTAGGATGCTCCTTAAACGTGAACATTAGAAAACCAGGAAACATTGTCAAAAGCCTTCTAAATATTAATTATGCTCAACAAAACCTACTGGCTGGACTTTCATAGGGAGTCTGTGATACACTCGATAGCGAAAATGACTTACGGAAACGGAATTGACGACTAGGAACATATGCATAAGTTCTCACAAAATTACCAATGCTAAACACCTCAGCAACTACAATCGACTGCCCAAAGACTTCATTTGTTTTGGCCTCTTGAGTTCTAACATTTTATTTGTATTTTCCCATTCTCTAAATTTGATTCTGAAGTTTTAAATACATTTCTCTATGCTTGGAGGTGCTTATCCTGGAGACTTATCACTTTGCCGCCAACATTTATTAGCTGTGGCTTATTGCCATATACTTGAGAGTCTCATAATTTATTTGAAGGATTCTGGTGATGCTTCTGAATAATATATTGCGTTTGTAGCTTTCTAGGAAACAAAGACCTGTGTGGGAAGCAAGTTAATTTAGCTTGCAAGGATGCCGGTGGAAGCATTGGTGCAAGTGATTCAGGTATTTTAACTATATCATCTGCAGCCTCAACCTTATCAAAAAACAAAATAAAATAAAATCTGCAGCCATTCACCCTAATTTATTTGGGTATGTACATGAAGGTGCATGAATTAACGCATTATCAGCATAAATTATATTTGAATTCTCAACTGTTCGTTTTTTATCCTTCTGAACATGCATTTATTTCATTTTATGGTACATGATGAGAACTCAGGTGAAAGGAAGAAGTATTCAGGCCGACTTTTTATCAGTGCTTCTGCAACTGTCGGAGCATTACTTCTTGTGGCTTTAATGTGTTTTTGGGGATGTTTTTTGTATAAGAAGCTTGGAAAAGATGATGCTAAAGGTCTTGCGATGGATGTCAGTGGAGGTGCTTTTAGGCTAACTGACTTTGTTTCTATTATCTATTCATGCTAAGAGAACTAGGAGTTTCAAACTAGTAAATTCACATTGAAGTACTTGCTCTTGTTGCTACAGGTGCATCAATTGTCATGTTTCACGGGGACCTTCCTTATTCTTCGAAAGACATCATTAAAAAACTGGAAAATTTGAATGAGGAGCACGTAATAGGTTGTGGTGGATTTGGAACTGTATACAAGTTGGCCATGGACGACGGGAAGGTTTTTGCATTAAAGAGAATAGTTAAGTTAAATGATGGTTTTGATCGCTTCTTTGAAAGGGAGCTTGAAATTTTAGGGAGCATCAAACACCGACATCTTGTGAATCTACGTGGATATTGCAACTCACCTTTGTCAAAATTGCTAATTTACGATTACTTGCCCGGTGGTAGCTTGGATGAAGCACTTCATGGTATGATATACTACGTATTATTATCTCTATTTGACATTTAGTGAATAAATTACGTGTATTACTGCACATAGATCACGTGACGATAGTATTTTAGGTTAATTTAGGTGATGTTGCTGTTTAAATTATGGTTAGAGCTTTCATCAACTATTGATAAAATATCTACAGAAAGATCGGAACTTTTGGACTGGGATGCGCGGCTGAATATAATACTAGGAGCAGCAAAAGGCCTGGCCTACCTGCACCATGACTGCTCCCCACGCATTATACACCGTGATATTAAGTCTAGCAACATATTACTCGATGCAAACCTGGATGCCCGTGTTTCTGACTTTGGACTGGCCAAATTGTTGGAAGATGAGGAGTCTCACATTACTACAATAGTTGCTGGAACATTTGGCTATCTTGCTCCAGGTTTGTTACATGAAATGCTCATCTAGCATATGACTATATGAGGAGTTTATGTTTTTTCCATGTCTTATTATAATTTGCCGTTGTCGAAGACGTTTTATCGTGGTCTAACATTTTATCGGAAGAACAATAGCAACTACTCCCTCCATCTCTGAATACTTTCCAGAATACGAAAATTATACCGATTTATAAGGTAGCTAAACCTCCAAATTACTTGTTTCAAGGTAATAATTATTTAGTAGGACAAGTGGTATTTGTGTACTAATGGCAAAAAAAAGGATAATTATGAAATTGTACCTCCAAAATGGTGAAAATTGAGGTATAGAACAACCCTCTGGGCAGATAAGATTTCTGAAAAGGAGGGAGCACTGATTTCTACAACATGGTGAAATTTGAGTTATAGAACAACCCTTTCTCTGTGGGCAGATAAGATGAAGGACACATCACAGCAAAAACATAAAACATAACCCTAGTACCTTACACCTATGGTGAGTGAGGTACGAAGGGGGTGGATGTGCCTCAAAAACGGAGTGGTGCTTTCGAAATGGCCTATATGAAATCACGATTAATTTGCATCGAGCTACTTCACAGAAAAAGAAGTGCCTACTTTGAGTATATATGATTGAAATGAGCTTCTCCGAAATGGCCAACTCTGATTATGCTTCTATAAATATTTCTCACTTGTGCTATAAGAGGGAGTTTTTTTATGACTTTCGTAGTTGCTTTCCCAACTGTGTCATTTGGCTATACACTTTCATAGTTGCATCCACCTTTTCCTTGCCTGTTTTTTTGTCACACTATATTTCTTACTCTTCCGGTTTTCTCTCTCTGGAATTTCCAGTACAAAATATTGTTGTCAGATTATAATCTAGCGACCAAAGAAATAAGTATTGAAAGGATCCAAGACCAAAAGAAAACAGGCGCCAGCTTATGGCATATTTACTTTTTCTGACTTTTTCTTTTATAAATCACGGACCTCTGGTATTTGGAACCTGTTTCCTCACTTTCTTTGAACTTCCATACCTCAATTTTTTTGGATATGCCCACGAGTCCTTTCTCACTATTATGAACTTTTACAAGGAATTTGGGTGGCAACTTATAACCCTTGGCTTATACCCATTCAAGATATAACAGCCGGAACCCAGATGTGCTAAACCCGTATTTGCCTCTGTTGTGAATAACATGTGCCACTACAAAAAAAATGTGTAACCTGTGTCATTGTATATTTATATTGCTGTGTAGGGCTAAGTGTGTCTCATTCAGGCTTACTGTATATTGTAACCTGTGTTTACTTATAGTATAAGTGGTCATTGAATGCCCCTATTTTCTGGGAGTACGCAATAGTCAATTTTCATTTTGTTCTCCAGAGTATATGCAAAGTGGTAGAGCAACCGAAAGAACTGATGTCTATAGCTTTGGAGTTCTGGTTCTGGAGGTATTGAGTGGCAAGCGTCCGACAGATGCATCTTTCATTGAGAAGGGTTTGAACATTGTTGGTTGGGTAAGCTTCTCTGATATTATTACGCTATGATTTTTTTCAAAATCATTTAACTTATATTCGACCAATCTAATTTCTTACAATTTATGATGTGATGGGTTAATATATAAATCAGTGACTTAAACATTGTTGTTTTTGGGGTGCAGTTGAATTTTCTAGTGACGGAGAATAGACGAAGAGAGATAGCTGATCAACACTGTGAAGGCCTACAGCAGGAAAGCCTAGACGCCCTGCTGTCTGTGGCCATGCAGTGTGTCTCTTCAGCTCCCGAAGAACGACCTACCATGCACAGAGTAGTTCAGATTCTCGAGTCTGAGGTAATGACGCCATGTCCCAGTGAATTTTACGACTCAAACTCCGATTGAACTACCAGAGAAAGAACGACGGTTTATGCCGTGGCCCCTGGCAAAGATCTTTCAGCTCCGTATATGTTACTCCTATTTGTTTATTCTTTGAAGATCTTGAAAGGCAATTGGAAGTAGCCCTTCAGTCACAGGTCAATTGTTAAAATGGAAGATCTCTGGTAGAATTTTATCATTATTGGCTAAATTGGGATTCGACATTTCCGCTGAGAGTTCATTTATGTACTTTAGTTTCGGGTTCTTCTCTTTTTCCTTCTTTTCTTCTTTGTTCAGCATTGGTTGAAGTGTATATACTTATATTGTACAAATTGAGACCGTGACGCCATGAATGAGCGCCCGCGCCCTGTTAATCATCTTTGTAATATAGAAATCTTCCGAATAATTGCTTCCCGTTTTGAACCTCGTCATCAGTGTCTCGGAACATGTTGGTCTTGGTTGTTTTTTCCTTTGTGATACGTAAAACTTATCACAGTTGTGATCGGACTAGCAAAACAATAAGCCGAACATGCTTTAGAATTTTAACTTGGTTATGTTTATTCAGTAATGTTGTTATGAAATTCGTTGACGATTCCAGTCAGTAAATTAACATATTCTATAAAAATTTCTTAGGCATAGCTGGTGTACATCGTCTTATGCCCCTAAACAATGACAAAATTAGAATCGTAAAAGTGCAAAGAATTGAGATTTTACATAAACGAAAAAAGTTAACCATTGCTAGCTTGGTTATATCTTTGCAGCGGAAATAAAAATCTAGACTAAAGTACATGTAATTTTCTGGTGGATGAACAAATAAATTCCGAAAATTATTTTGTGGATCAACTATTAGAGTAAATTTTTATTTATGTGCAAGGATCCACACGGGCAATTTTGATATTGGTTGGCATCATGACGCAGGTAAACAAATAATTACCCGTCTTATATCGGTCGTTAACGACGACTAATAACGAGTTTCCTGGACAGGCCAACAGTTTGATGAATAAGGCAAGTTTGATGAACTTAGAAACAAGCATAAAAGATTTTATCACGATTCTGAAATTTGATATCCTAAAGATCCTTCTTGATATTCCATGGTATGTATATATTCAGGCCAACAGTTTCATTACTCTTTCACACTTCTGCTTGATTATTACATTCTCCTGGTATTTACTTGATACCTGTTTAAAACATTTTGTCTAACTCTCTCAAAAAAAAAAAAAAAAAAAAAAACTATGAGGAAACTACATATGACATCTGCTTTTATGAAGCATCATATTTCATGGCCTCAGCCTGTCACATGTTTCTTAGTTTTGGTATGTTCCGAATCTATTAAAAGTTGCTTTGTAAAGCGAAAATGGATAGTTGCTTATATACGAGTTATATTTAAATTTACGCGCGTCCCTTGAGTTTAAGAAACATTTTGTTGTATTTTCTTATGCAGACACTTATTGTGCTTCTGCTGCCAAGCATTGTAGTCCCATATTGGTATCATACAGTGAAAAAAATCAAACATGATATGGAGATGGAAACGGCTTATCAAATTGCATCAAACATCAACAATGCAGCAAAATTAGTGCTTCCTGTCAACTCCTCAGCCAGAGAATTAGCAAGTTTTTTGGGCACAGTTCGTAAACAACTCTTGTTTTCTGATATTCAAAATAAGGTTTGTGCTTTTCCTTTGTCAAAATCCTGGTTTTTGAAGCTCGCTTGTTTATAGCTTTGCATGGATGGGTTGATATTCAATGCATACGCATTCCCTTTTCGTTTTAGGTTGCTCCTTCTTTACACGAAGCGCTGTTGATAACACAGCATGCAACGCAAGCATCATATATTGGATTGGATGGCTTATTCTTTTCATATTATAAAAACAATGACAAAATCTATGCAGCATACTCTAACTCCACATTTTTATCTCTGAATTCAAGTACCAGTGGCTATACTTGGTACACTCAACYGGTCGACTCTAATTCTGGAAAATTATTTGGAGAAATCAAAACCATGGAACCCGTTGCTATAGTTAATGAAACWTGGTTTCAAAGTGCATTGAATAGCACAATTGGTTATGCTTCTTTAGGGTTTAGTTGGACAAACAGAGATGATGAACCTGACCTGTTCTTAGACAYGGCAGGACTAGACGGAAAAGGAGTAGTATCTCTTGGATATACGGTTAAAAGAATCGCCGATCTTTTTTATGGTATTAACTTKAATGGAGGAAGCTTGTATATGGCAACTATTAAGGATCCTGCTGGCAGGGTTATCTTGCAAGGAAACAAAGGGGCGCGATTTAGAAGTACAGGTGATACTGCTTTGGTTCTTGAAGGTAGTACTGACAAGATTGTCGGAGAGATTTCRTGTAAAACCAAGAATGGTTTTAGTGTGGCTACCAACTTAAAAATTGAACAAACTGAGTTCATGTTCTACTGTTCTCAAATTGATGTTGCTAGAGTTGCATTGGTATGTTACCATTCTGTTCCTTTCCTTATAGTCTTATACTCTCTTTTCTATGGGGGAGAAACTCACAAGCTATGTTCCCCAAACTTTAAAAGTATCCGACACGGGTACTTGTACAGTTGTAGTGGTGTCATACTCGGCTATTTTATGAAAAAATCATTTCTCGTCTTAAAATGAAGTGTCTAAAGGTAACGTGTTGGTTAGCGTAGAGTTCAAGTAAGATAACTGTTCAGAATCCGTCTCAATTTGAGTTTTGACAAACATGTAACAACTGTTCCGAATCTGACCCATTTGAGTTCTGACAAATAACAGTCTCTATGTCCCAATCTTCTGTAAAATTGTGGTTTTTGCAGGTTTATGTATTTGCTTTTCCAAGCAATTGGGGATTGGTAGGTGATGTTCASAAACACACCAAGGTGGCATTGATACTTCTCATAGTGATGATGGTAGCTGTCTTAATATCTGTCTTCGTATTTGTGACCCTGATAGTAAGGGCGGCTTGGCGAGAGGTCCACTTATGTTCTGCATATATGCGGCAAATGG
>VHZZ01000004.1:26019-38921 GCA_009801015.1 Silene noctiflora
TAATATAGTTTAGTTCAAAAAATATTATAGTGAATAAAAGATTATATGTTAATTAAAAGATAATAATTTAATAAAAAGAAAGCCTTGTTTCTTTTTCAAGCAGATTCCTTTTAGAGGGAAAATATTTGAGAATTTTTATTATCTTAGTATATAGGAGGATTTCTTTTGGAGGGAAAATATTTGAGAATTTTTATTCTCTTAGTATATATGAGGATGTTATATTCGTCATATGACACAATTATAATCACTTTCAGTTTAGTTAATATGGCAATTAGTATAGACTCGTGCAATAAATGCACGGTATAGAGAGTTTTTTATTTTTAAATAAATTATCTATATAGTAGTGTCAATAATTATTCATATTTCTCATTAGTATAATGTGTATGATTTTGAGGAAAAAAAAGTTGAAACTAAAATTGATTAAGAGAAATTAGTTATGTGCTAAAAATTAATCTAAAAAAATGTTTTTTATACCCTAAAACAAATGATTTCAATTTTTTTTTTTTTTTTTTTTTTTTTTTTTTTTGCGAAAACAAAATTAGTGACTTACAGTTTTGTTTGATATACGTAATATGGGTCAATTTCACCTCAAATAATAGCATCAATAAAATAATTAACAATTTATAGTTTTGTATAAATTTTATTAATACTTAATTAAAAGATTATAATTTAAAGTTTAATGAAAACAATGTAATTTGATGAAAAAATATATTTTAATGGAATACATTATAATATACAAGTAGATTCCTTATTTAGTGAATGAATTTAATTGTGATTAAATTCATGAATTCACCTATTCTGAGATTAATTTAGAAGCTTGCCAATCTAATATCCTTCGGAGCCGATACGTAAATACAAAATGAATACGGAGTAAATATGATATACGTAATGTTGGTAACATTACATAGTACCTGGGGGTGAAAATATATCGGAACTTGGGGGTGAAAGTAGATCGGAACTTGGGGATGAAGGTGTATCGGAACTTGGTGTTGTTTTCTGAGCGGTTAAATAATCTGTAAAGCACAACAAAAAAAATTCAATCAATAAAAACAAAAACAAAAAAAAAGCATACGGAGTACTCGTATTAAGGTCGGGTTTTACTTTTTCAGATACGCATTTTACTTTTTCACGTACACTTTTTTACGATTTTGTCCAAAATGAATTCACAAATAAAAGAAAAGATAATTAATATACCTTGGCAATTTTTGAGAACTTGGCTGAATGTCGTGCCAAAGCAGGCTCCAATAAACGAAGTGTAGAATTCAGAATCCGAGTCAAAAGCGGTGCACATACACTCAAGATCGGCCTTTGTTTCGTTTAAAACGGTTTTGCAACATTTCTCAGCGTCGGCCAGTAATCCAATGCTGCATATACCGTCTACTACTTTTGTAACGCATGGTGAAGAAGTTGTAGCACTCAATTGTTGTGCAATTGTTGGTGACCCAAACCATAGTAACCCGATCGTCGCCATTATCAACTTCAAAGCCGTTAATTTCGACATTTTTGTTGCTTTTTTGTTTATAATTTTTGTCGATCATATAGAAATGATTAAGGGAATTGATAAGTTGTATTTATATTAATTAATCCGTATGTAATACTCCGTATTTTAATAAGTCTACGATTCTTCCTTTAATCATTGAGGGCAGGGGTGCAAAGTCACGATGCCAGCCAAACGTAATTACATAATGCAACTAGCAAATAATCAATAATATGAATGTTCAAGAAATGCTTATATGTCCGCAAGGGTGGAATCCAGTGTCCAAAACTTGGGTGATATTCCGTTGAGACTCGGGTTTAAACTTTCTAAATAGCAATTTTGTAAATTATTTATGGCCTAAGTTCATATCTTTTAGCTAGCGGTTGCGAGTTCCCTCATCAGAAAAAAGAAAAGTGCTTGCGTATTTGAATGTTATTTCAGTTGTCAAGGCGTACAGAAGATTCCAAGTAGAGCTGGCAAGTCTGACTCGGCCCGGCTCAAACCTGAGCTAACCTGAGAATGTTGTGAAAAGAAATCCAACCTTATATTTACTCGATTAAATTGATGAACCGATAATTATTAAGCTTATTGATCAAAATGAAAGCGATTTAGTATTTTCTTTTATATGTTTGACTTAATAACTAGTACAGATCCCGCGCCATTGCGCGGTATGTAGAGTTTTTATTTTTTTAGTGTATTAAATTTGCACACCATAAATATTTAATATTTCTCTATTTTGTATTTTGATATGAAACAAAAAATTTGAAATAGAAAACTAATCAAAGAGAATTAAGTTAAGGTGTGATTTTTTTTAAATGAATTTTTTTGTCACGAAACTAATAATAAATACTAAATATGTGTCAAATTATTATCTACAGTAATATATTATTGCATTATTAAAAAATTTAGCAACATCTACAGTAATATATTATTGYATTATTCAAAAATTTAGCAACATCTACRGTAATATATTATTGCATTATTCAAAAAATTAGCAACTTATAGTTTATAGTTTAAAACCAAGTTTAATTTATTTTAATGAAAAAATCATAATTATGAATTTAGTTAAATGATTAGAGTTTAATTATAAGAATATATTCATTGAAAATATAATAATGTAATAAAATAAAGTTTTACTTATTGCCTTATTTAGCTAGATGCCTTTTGGAGGGAAAACTAAGTGAATTTTTATTCTCTTAGTAGTAAGGGGATGCAGTAACTAAACCAAATATTCCCTACTGGTCGAAAATTCAAATAAGGCGATATAGTAACTAGACTCGACTCAAACTCGACCCGACCCTGTACACCACTTGGTAATATCGTCTCATTTTCCTTTTTGAATTTGTCCTCGAGAGGACGGTTGATTGAATGAATCGAATGGAAGAAATAATAATAATTTGCATACGAGTTTTACAAGCGAAAGGCGTAATGACATTTTACAAATAGATTCTCCGTAATATTCACGAGTTCAATTCTCATCCGTCGTCGAAGAATCATCAACGGCAATCTTTGAACTTACCAGCAGGCCAATTGTTCGAGCTAACATCACATGTGCTAGACGTGACGCTTTGTGTTGTCAACGATGTGTTCGATTGATCAGAGCCGAAATTATAGAAAATTCCCGGTTGAGGCATAGCTAATGTAGCAGCTTCCGGTGTAGAGTTGAGTTTGTGGACTACTGTCGACATATCTGGCCTCTGGTCGACGTTGTCGTGTAAACAAAGGAGACCTAGATGGACGCATTTTAATACTTCATCTCTCGAACATGAGTCTTTCAACATCGCATCCATCAGCTCCAACGGCTTTCCATCTGTCCAACATCTCCAAGCCTACAAAGATGTTGCAATTATTAATTACTCTGTATTATATCGAACACAATCGAGATATAAAAGACATAATGTACTCACAGTGCCCATGAGGTTTTCGGGCAAGTCTCCGGATTGACTGCCAATGCTTCTGCCACCGATAATCTCCAAGACTAGCGCGCCAAAAGCATACACATCTGATTTTGTTGAGAATTTTCCAAGATATCTATATTCCGGAGATATGTAGCCACTGTAATAATTGAGCAATCACAAAGAATTGTTATAGACAAAATCTAATAGGCGTAATAGCCTTCGTCTAGATGAAGGGATACGGAGATTTGGAGGACAAGGAAGTTATCAGTGGGACTTACTCAGTACCGGCAATCTTGCTGGTATGGACGTGGGTTTGTTTGAGAGCGGATGTTCTGGCTAACCCAAAATCTGCAATTTTAGGATTCATTTCCGCATCTAACAAAACATTAGGTGCTTTAAGATCACGATGAATTGTTCGTTGAGGAGAGTCGTCGTGTAAATATAACAGGCCTCGTGCAATGCCCTTTATAATTTGAAACCGGACTGGCCATGTCAATTCTTCTCTCTTTTTATTATCTGCGAAAAAACAAATCGCTTCAATATCACCAATAAGTGCGTAAGACAAGACAAACATATAAACAAATTTACGGTGAGAAGTCAAGATTGGTTGTGTTAAAACTTTACCGAATAGGAAATAGTCGAGACTCTTGTTGGTCACTAATTCATACACAAGCAATGCCTCACGGTTCTTTAAGCAAAATCCTAGTAATCGAACCAAATTCCGGTGTTGAAGCTTTGTAAGAAGTTCGATTTCAGCCTTAAATTCTTTCTCACCTTGGCTTGAGTCGTGTGATAACCTTTTCACAGCTATTTCTCGTCCATCTAATAATTTTCCCTATGAGAACGACAATTGACAATTTTATCAGAGTATTAACATACGGGTATACAATTCCTCAGAATTAAAATTGCTCTTACGACTCCCTTTACACACTAAAAAAAAAAAAAAAAAACATTTTAATTTACCTTGTATACTAATCCAAAAGCACCTCCACCAATTTTGTTGTCAATTGAGAAATTGTTTGTGGCAGCTTGGAGAGTTTCCAAGTCATATTGTTGTGACTCCGCCGTCTTTAAATCTTCCTTATAGGTTACTCGAGGCAATGTCCGCGGTAGCTTTGTCATCGTTGATGGGGCCAAGGGAACGAGATTGGTAGAAATCGGACTTGGCAATGGCAACTCATGCCCCTTACTTACATAGGTATATGCTATTTTAAAATCAAACAGTGAGTTTAAATTCAGTACTACTCCCTCCGTTCCAATCATTTCTTTACATTTAACTAAAATATTTTTTTACAAAAAATAAAAAACGTAAATAAATGAACGAGATCAAGATGCAGAAATTGTTACCATTCGGTCTGACCCTAACTTGTTGGCTTTTGCAAATGCAGATGACCGATACGACGATGATTATGATCACCACTATTATGACGACTAATGGCACAACAACGGTATATATTATCATTGCGTTTACTGCTGCTGCAATACAATGAAACGTTTTAGCATCCGGTTTAATTCGGATTCACACCGGTAAGACCACAAAGTATAGTTCTCCCTCGTGAAGTCATGATCAGTTTTAACAAATAATCATTAACAAGTTTAAAGATTGGTTAATATAATGTATATCAAATTGAACTGCACCGAATCAAATTGAACCGACGTGAACCGAACCATGTAGGCTAGTGCTATTTTGTAATGGTTATTTTGGCGAATATTTTGAAAGAAATAAAGATTTTGGCAAAATGCATTTATATAATCTTTTTTTTTTCTTTTACTAAACGAAGTCAATTTTATGCTATATATACCCTGAAGATGATCCAGCTGATGTGGAAACTCGTCGTCACGAGAAAAGAGAGTCCACTTTACACGCTCAAAAACGGATGATTTTAAATAAAATAGATGCCTTACTTCTTACCTGATGTTCCGTCGTCATAAGTGGGTGTAGTATATAGACGACGCACTGATGAAGTCGAACCGGCTGATTTAGTCGAATTGGTCGATCTTTTTAAATTAGCCGCAGTTATTGAACCAGCTGTGTGTATATAACAAAACAATGTCAAATATTCATTAACTTGATTATAAGAAATTTATTTATTTTTGGTGTAAACCGTCCGGTTTAATCCGGATTCGAGCCGGGTAGGACCACTAGGGCGGTAAAGCTCTCCCTCATGAGTTTCAACACTGCTGCGTTCCCAGGGCTCGAACACGAGACCTCTGGTTAAGCTAGAACAACCCATTGTCAGTTGATCTAAGTGCTCATGGGTATAAGAAATTTATTTTGACACCACATAAAATGATACTCTCTGTGGGTCAGTTATGTTATAATTAATGGATGATTAGTGGACAGTAATATTATAACACAGTCACGAAACATTAAACCACCAAAAGTTATTGCAGAACCTGATTATATTTTGCAAAAAAAAAAAAAAAAAAAAAAAAAAAAAAAAAATGTTGGTCATCGTTATAAGATGTTAAATTATGAAAAAAATAAAATTAAAAGTTTCTGAAAGTGAACCATTTTTAAGTTAAAGATTGTCTAAAATGCCAACCACAAAAAGATAACTAGCAAATAATTAATCGAGGCGAAGGAAGTACAATCATACCGTGGCAAAGAGTATCAACTTCTTCATATATATTGCCGATGAACAAGCAGTTCGACACAAAACTATTTATGAAGCTTTCATCAACGTCAAAAGCGTTGCACATACACTTCAAATCGGCCCTAGTTTGGTCCAAAATAGTGTCGCAACATTTTGTATGGTCGACAAATAATTCGCTACAAACACCTTCTAATACTTTTGTAACGCATGGGGTCGAACTAGTAGCAGTCCATGGTTTTGCAAATATTGGTGACGCAAACCATAGTAACATAAACGTCGATATTATCAATTTTAAAGCCATTAAATTTGGCATTTTTATTGGTATTTTTTTTGGGGGGAAGTTCAAGATTTTTTAGCTCGTTAAATTTTTTTTAAGGTTCAATACGAATTAATATGTAATTGTATGAGTAATTTTTTAATAAGTTTACGAGTCTTGTTCACTAAGGTGCGGGTGCACTCGCACCGTGCCGGCCATAGAAATAGTTACATAGTGCAACTAGCAAACAATCAAGAATAATAAAAGTGTTCTAGTTGGGTAGCTCATTCTGTCAATTTGGACGACTATGGAAACATCGACTAATTCATGCAGAACATTACACTGTGTGACACTATCTTAGAGCAAAGCGTCTTGCTTGTGACGGATACAAGCTGAAGACAGATAGTGTCGCTCTCATAATAAAACAAGTGGTGGGAAATGGAGCATCCATGTTTGGTGTCACTTGCATATTGTGAGAGGGACACTATCCGTCTTCAGCTTGTGACGGATAGTGTCCGTCTTCAATGTGAATTTGTGATCTTAGAGCAGGGGCGGACCCAAGGGGGACCCGGGGGGCAGGTGCCCCATAAAGTTTCAGAAATAAATTTGGGGCAGGTATCTAATGTAGACACAAAGTTATCCTGGTACAGTTGGTAAATGTGTGAACTACTTTCTAGAAGTTATGCGGTTCGATTCTTGGTTGCTACACATGTTAGATAATTTTTTGGGCGTTAGCCCATGTAATTTGCTGGCTATTTGTCAAATATATTTTAAAAAATTCTAAACCATTGAACCACTTACATTTGTTTGAATATTAAGTACTAAAGTATATTATATTCTATAAAGGATAATGATATGGCGCCGTATCATTATCCTTCTAATAAAGAGATATTATTTTTACATATGTTTAAAATTTAAAGTATTTTATAGAAAATATTATTTTTTGAGAAAATATATCAATAAAACCATTATTTTTTCATTCTTAAACATTAAAATATAAAAATATTGATCTTAAACGCGCGTAAATAACACGTTAAAAAATTTTAGTGCCCCCAAACACTAAATTTCTAGGTCCGCCACTGTCTTAGAGTAGTAGACATGGTCACGGGACGGGTTAGAGTCAAGACAGGTTAATTAAGGCAAGTCAGGCTCCTCTAGCCAACCCCTAAAACACCCCGATTGTCAGTCATGCTAATGCTGGTTGGACAGGCCTTGTTGACCCATTTTTCAGGTCTAGCTATGACCGCCTAGGCGACTCGCCTGTGACAAGGCTTAGTGACGCGCCATTCCAAGAAATCAATAAATTTTACTAAACGGAAGGCATGATTACAACTCTATAGATAAAGCTCAAACAGCAAACAATGGCTATCTGATGATGAGTGAAAATCATCAGTCATAATAATTCTCAGTTTCGTTTATACAAAATTTCATTACACCGATTTGAAGAAACAATATTTATAAACTCAAATGGGTTGCGAAAGAAAACTCATCGAAATTTCCACCCTAAACGGTTACATACTTGAGAACAGCCCCGCGGATCTTCTCCATGTAGTCCGCAGCTTGCTTCTGTTCAAGGCAGAATGACATATTTACGCTACTGTAACGTCTGAGAAGTAAACTCGACATGTACTAAAGAACAAGGTAGTACGGAGTAATAAGGAAATGGGTTTGCCTGTTTCAACTGACAGGAACTCTGAATGCTAAAAAATGTAGTCGGAATGCTGAATTTACAGAAATTAATGAATACTCAATTCTCAATGCAACACTAACCTGATCATTTCGCTGAGCGCTTGCTATATTTTCATCAAGAAGCGTCAATAAAGACCGGTTCAGCTCGTTCTGCTCTACCATCTCAAGCAGCTGCAGGTAATCAGAATGAAATTATAAACTCAACTGTAAAAAACTACTCGTACAGTCGTA
Source organism: Silene noctiflora (assembly GCA_009801015.1). Classification (NCBI taxonomy): domain Eukaryota; kingdom Viridiplantae; phylum Streptophyta; class Magnoliopsida; order Caryophyllales; family Caryophyllaceae; genus Silene; species Silene noctiflora. The sequence continues at coordinate 34,168 of VHZZ01000004.1, forward strand.
CTAAAACGTTTTAAGATGAGGATGGGGAGTACATACAGTAGTCTTAATATCCTTTGATGTAAATATTTTGGTAAGGCTTTGCTTTGCTTTTACAAGCTCGGTCTGCATTTGATCGTATGCCTCTGGAAGAAAAAACCAGGAACATGTGAGCATAAGTTTCAGTTTAAGTGACGGAAATGAAAACTGTAAGTCTGTAACTGTTGAAACAGACCAGTTCCCTCAAGAAGGGCCTTCTGCAGTGCTTCCAGCTCAATCATCCGATCTTCCATGTCCTAAGAAACTCAACAGCAGTAATTTATTACTCGTATTAAGGAATGATCACGTCAAGGGATGCCAGGAAATATCGTTAGATAATAACCTGAGTTTTAGTTACAGAAAAACGGAGCAATCCCAATTCCGATTTCAAATCTCTGAAAAACTCGTCATCTAATCTGCAAGAGAGTTACAACTACTACATTAGATTACTGCATCAATCTAACTACATTCATTTATGCTTGTTTTCATCGTTTCCCTCCAAACCAGAAATTGTGTGTTCAACATTACATGACTGCATCAATCTACATTCATTTACGCCTATTTCCAACATCATTTTCCGTAACTCAAGGTGACTGCATCAATCAATTAACATTTCAGGAGGAAGGCTAAATGCGAAAAATGGAATGCTTGGAGAAGAGAAAGCAGACTAACCTAGGCCTCAACCTCGAGATCTCGTACTCAATCTCTTGAGCCTCAGTGTCAAGAAAATACTCAATCAACCCTGCCGATGTATCTGGTACGACTCGTGACTGCAATTCAACAGCAGCCCCAATCACAAACACACATCAAATAAAAACCAGTCCAACAAAACTCGAATTATCTTCACATGTATAACTTCTAACACAGTTTATTTGGACTTAGTTTCGCTTCATTAGTTCAGCTTCTATAAGTTCAGTTATTGTCCGACAAGTTAATTTAGTTCACTTCACTTCATATTTGTACTCCATTTCAGTCTAGTTCAGGTTATACAAGTTCAGTTCACTTCATAAATTCAGTCGAAAAGAACGGAACCTTTACACAAATTAATTAAACCATAATACAAAATTCTGAGCAAAACCCATGAAAGATCAAACAAAAGGGTACTAGAAAAAATAATTAACCTGACGAAACGCCTCGCGCCGTTCTTTCTCTTCTCGTAAATGACGTTCATAAGCTTCTTTAGCTTCATCATCTTTCTCAAATTTCTTCTTGAATTCTAACCTTGCTAAATGCCCTGTTTGTGGTGGTGTTTTGAACATTCCTTCTGGGTCCTACCTTCCATTTAAAACAAACAAAAACATTAGTCTCATAAACTGATACCGTGCACAACGACCTTATAATACACACACGACAACGTTGTTGTACGTGTTATAACCGTCTTATCGTATAATTTGTGCTAATAAATTATCAGTACCCAAACGCATGAAATTCTGGGTCTAACGCATGAAATTCTGGGTTTTGAAGAACGGAAGCGGGTGGTGTGTGGACGTATAGTGGAAATCCCGAAGCTTAGTGCGGCCATTGAAAATAAGTGTTCTTGGCTATAATTGGTTTGTTATCTTTTTCTGGTTTTTTTGTGGATAACGGTATTTTATTTCTTTTTCTTTTTCTTTTTCTTTTGGCTAGAGAAGCGAGTCGGGTTTAAATTAATAACATATCTAGCTCGGTAAAATAAAACTGAACTTGAAAAAATCAATAGAATATGTTAGTTGGCATGTGATCAACAACCCGAAATGAAAGATTGGACTTACGGCTTTATATACGATTCACAATCAAATGTTTAATTACTTAGATTGAAATTGAAATTGAAATTGGGCTCAATTCTTTATCAACTTTAATTTAATTAAAATTTGGGCTTCTCAAAATTCATGCCTAATAGTAGTCATTTTGATTCAATATTTCATCTATTGAATCTTTTATCGTATACTTTCCAGTTTTTGTGATGCATCTTTCGACGCAATATTTTTTAGTCATGTTTTTTTGTCATCTTAACCCAAATTCGTCCACCTCAGTTCCGATTCCATAGTCTCCCAAGTCCCAAACAACAATGGGAAATTGAAAGTCGGTATTGAATTTCCCATGTTTTATAAACAAGTATATGTAATTGGATTTGAAATTGAACTACAATACATTTACTTTTACTATGAGATTATCTTGGGACTCAAAAAATCAATCGAAAATATTTGGATTGATAAACAATTGAAATCCCGATACGAGTAACATGAATAGTACCTAAAACCTTATTTAATCTGGATTATCAACCAAAGATTAGCTCAATTCAATTATGCGAATGGAGACCCGACCATGAGTTCACCTGAACCGATTGACCTTTACAACGTTAACTTTAGGAGTTTTTCTTTAATTCTTTATTTACTCATTAAACATGGAATTATTACCTTCAATTGAGAGAAATAATACTCCCTCCGTGCCGGTCAATTGTAGTCCTTTTCCATTTTGGGTGTCTCAGTCAATTGTTGTCCTTTCTATTTTAGAATTGCATTTGAAGAGTAATTTGATCTTTCATCTTAAATTTAGTCCACTTGTCATCTTATAATTTGCTCCCTCTTCTTTTCTTGGTCTTTGTGTCAAAACCAAAAGACAACAAATGACCGAGACGGAGGGAGTAGAAGCTAAGCCATTTTTTACACCCCAACTCAAAAAAAATCATGACTTGAAAATTCATCTGAACTGGTATCAAACCTACTTGATATGTGTTCAGCTCGAAATAGTACACAAATGAGCCCACACAAATTAAAATGGCTAATCAAAATGAACCCAACCAAATCTCTTTACTATAAAAGCCAAAACATTTTGAGTGTTTTGATTGGCTCTTGATATTTGGGAGTGAAAAAAACAAATTGATTTCGCCCACGTTCATTCCTACTAAATTAATTACTCTCTCACCTCGCACCTTCATTACTCTAATTATTTACTCTCTCTTCTCTTTACTTCTTATACTCTACAATTTCATTCTTTATTATAAAATAACTGATTGATTCATTATTTTATTAAATTAGTAATTCCAAATTCCTATAAAACATACAATTTTCAAAAGCGTCACAACCACGGAAAACATAAATTAAAATTTCGTTGGCTTAGCAAAAATATTACCTTTACCAAAGTAAAAAATTATCTCTCAAGATTAAAATGTATAGTACTATAACCATTCGAACCTTTATTTATTTATTTATGTGGAACATACTTTTCATTCTTTATTTAAATTTAGTTAAGTTATTGAATATTCAATTGCATGAAATTATATTCGTACAGATTTAATATATAATAATAATAAAATTACTACTATTTTAACCTTTAGAATTTTAAAAAGTAACTCGTGCATTATTTACACGGGCGTAAAACTAGTTGAAATTAAAACAGAAATCCCTAATAGACTAAGAGATTAACAAGTTAAGGGTAATCCCGCTCAACTGCTCCCTTGCGCAAAAATATTCTCTTCTATCTTCAGCAATAATATAAATTCTCAACTACTATAGGTGATTCAGGATCCGTCTTAATACAAAACTTTATAATAATAGATTTATCTAACAGAACCTTTTACAAATACCGTACTGTAGTACGGGATCTATACTTGTTAGAATATAAAACGAATCAAGGAACTCCAACCATCAGCTTAAGCTTTTGGTTGAGATGGTTTCTTGACATGGTATCAGAGCCATGTGACCAAAAGGTCACGGGTTCGAATCCCACCCCCTCCNCCCCCTCCATTCTAAAGTGTATAATCAGAACAGGCCAGGGAATCCCGCCTGCACCCACACTTCAAGCCCAAAAAGAAAAAAATGGCCTTCGTGTGAGGGGGGTGTTAGAATATAAAACGAATCAAGGAACTTCAACCATCAGCTTTCTTGACAATACTAGTTAAAATCAACCTGAATAAAATTAAATTGTTTTAATCTAATCCGAAATGGAACCGAATGTGAAAAGCATATATGTCTTTTCCAAATTTACAAGATACCTTTGATGCAAAATGGCGCAACTCAAACAAGGAATTAACTCATCTGGGTCAAACTAAGCTCGAGCTCATATTCGAGCCAAGCTGAGGCCAAGCACACTAAGGTTCAGCTCGGAATCTCGATGACTGCTATCAGTACTACTTCATCCAATGCATTAGGATTTAGGAGTACACATGTTGTACAGTTTATGCAAAATACAGATTGCTTGATAATGAGAACTAGTTTTCGCTATCGCGAAAATAACAGAGAATGAATTAGGTATATCTTGAAGAAGATGCAATGTATGAGCAAAGCAAAGATTAGTAAGTGTAGACTGCAAAACTGGTATTCAAATGTGTAAGCAATCCTTGTTGTACTGATTTTCGACTTGTAAGTTGTAACTACAATGGTTTTTAAATGTCGTCTGTCCAGATTTTACCAGACAGCCTTTGTCTTTTAAGCAATGTTACCCTCTGTCCTGGGTAATTTTACATTTTACTATCATTATTTTTATACTTGAAGATTTAAATTATTTCGATACAATTTTTGAAATATACCGTAATCTTCTTTAACATCGTCTTACATCAATTCAATCCAGGTCGATTCAGTTCAGTCTAGTCTCCCTTACTACTAAGAGAATAAAAATTCTCAAAAAATTTCCCTCCAAACTCCATCTACTAATATAAGGAAAGAAATGAGAATTTTCCATTAAACTATTATCTTTTTTTAAGGAATAATATTTTCATCAAATTCTAAATTATAATGATAATGTATTAATAAAAAAAAAAA
>VHZZ01000004.1:62104-80674 GCA_009801015.1 Silene noctiflora
TTTTAATGTAGCGACAAGGCCAGATATATTGTTGACCGGAAATCCACTCAGATCATGGCCTCATGAATAGTGGATACCATCCGTAATAATTCTATTTACCAGCTATGCTAGCTGACATTCGCACTAATTTTTATTAATCGATACACGGTTTCACTTTTTAACATGACTCTTAACTCTATGAGTCACTTGGATTAGAAAAGTCCTTGGTACAATTGTTGTACCAAGTTAAATTATCGTACAATTTAATCAATAAAAAAATTTATTTCTTATTCTATTTACGGAGTAAATTTTAATTTATTTTTTATGATAATTAGTATTATTTTATTTTTATTTTTTATTGATTAAGATGTACAATAACATGGTACAATTCTAAAAACTTATTTTTATGTACGAATTAGATCAAGCATTCATTTGTTTATTACCGGCATATCTCGGTACTAATTTGCATATTACATCGTTATTACTCATCAAAAATGTAAAAATAAAAAATAAAAAAATAAAAAATTGGAATTTTATTAGTAATGATTACCTTAAGTTGTACTCAAGAGCATAATCAACGTCTAATTAATCTCCAACAAGTCAGATCATCAGACTTATATTAGTGTAATTAATCTTATTTTTATTTAATTTAATTTATAAGCTTACCTAAGCATGATAATTTTTATTTGATTTATAAGCTTACATAAGCATGATACAAAACTGATGCCATGCCATTTTACATTAACACCATGTGTAACTAAATGGTTATTATTAGGTCATTATTGCATCTAACATATGATCATTGTCAACATTAAAGTCTCGGTTTTTTCGATTGAAATGAACTGAATTAAATTTAACTGAAATTAATGCTGAATTAAACTGAACTGAAATTAATGAATTTGAGCTGAACTAAACTAAATTGAATGAAGTTGGGATGAATTGAAAAAACTAAAATTAAGCAAAATGAACACGGCCGGCCTTTATAAATTATGAAGTACATACCTAGGGTTTTTTTTAGCGAATAGATTAGTTTAATTAATAAAAATGTATTTAAAAAAATACAAAAACTACTAAGAACTTTATAGTAACTCGAATTTATTTATTTGAAAGGAATGCAACATATTATTGTAATTAGCCTTATAAAGTAGATTTTTTTTTGTATGGTTCTATTAAACTCAAATTTAGACTAAATCGAATCGAGAAAACAAAATAAAAATAAGTTTATCTATTTAACCGCGCTACCAAATGTCAAGTAGGCCAATCAAATGTCATGAATCAAACCCACATAATGATGACACGTTTAATAAAAGAGTAATGATAAATACAGCTTTAAGGGTTGTATTTAAGAACTAAATTACTTTATAAAATGGAATTAAATTAGGAATTTATGACACAATTACGCGTAAATTGAATTCCTTAGGATTGTATTTATCATTTTTCTTAATAAAATCTACTATTCCTCCGTCTCAATCGTTACTCATTTGTTTATAGTCTTTTAAAAAAAAAGGTAAACAATTAACCGAGTCGGCGAAAATAGTCAACAAGGCTTGTAATTGACATTGTTGACAAAAATGCAAGTACTAACATGGTTTTGTGGCAGCAAGATTATCCCAAATATATTGTGTTTGGGGCGGTGGATTTATCACTATAGAAACATGGATATGATTAATTAGTCTACTATTTTGTTAAGGACACTACACAAGAGTTAAATGTCATTGCATGGTCCCTTTACTATAAATTGGGTAATGTAAGTCTTAAATAGTAAAACCCGTCTTAAATTTAAAACAGATTAAAAATGTTATATGAGATAATAAGTAATGCTCAAGGAGTAGGGATTAATAAAGTAGAAATATACTAGTATAGATCCCGCGCAATGCGAGGTATATAGAGTTTTTATTTTTATTTTTAGTTTATTATTTAAAAATTTTAAATTTTCACTTCATTAATATTTAATATTTCATTCCATTATTTTTTGATATGAAACAAAAAAATTGAAACGGAAAACTAACCAAATAGAATTAAATTAAGTTGTGATTTTTTTTAATGAATTTGTTTTTTGTCACGAAACTAATAGTAAGTACGTGTCAAGTTCTCTACGGTAATAATTATTTCATTACTGGAAAATTTAGTAATTTATAGTTTATAATTTAATACCAATTTTATTTTATTATAATGAAAAAAATCATAATTTTGAATTTAATTAAAATATTAGAGTATAATTATAATTATATTAAGATTATATTTTAAGAAAAAGATAATAGTTTATTAAAAAAATCAATTATGTCCTTATAAAAATAGATGCATTTTCGAGGAAAAACTAAGAGAATTATTATTCTCTTAGTAGTAAGGGAAAAAAAATCATAGTTATGAATTTTATTAAAAGATTAGAGTTTAATTATAGGCATATATTCATTGAAAAGATAATAAAAATGCAATGAATGAAAATTTACTTATTACCTTATTTAGCTAGATGCTTTTTGGAGGGAAAACTAAGAGAATTTTTATTCTCTTAGTAGTAAGGGGGATTTGACATATTTTCATTTTAAAACAGATAAATAAATACTGTTGTTATAAGAGAGACTTACTGATCGGTCAGGGTTCAAGCTAAGGTTATAAATTGAGGAAAATAAGGAGAAATTAAAGGTAAGGCTCTAAGGTATAAGCATGCCAAACATAAAGGGCAATCGATGGTCCTACAATTTAATGTTAGTTTATGGAGGAATGACTTGGCTATTTCATTAAAGGAGGATACATACTTATATTGGTAGCTTAGTGGAATGTTGAATCATTCTATTTTATGATTCTTTTAAACTTTTTTATCATCTACTTTGTGCCCAAATAAATTGGAATAAAAAAATACAAAAAAAAGTGTAATTTTATCTCCAATTTGGCAATAAGCATTTGCACTACCATTTAAATTTATGCATATTATTATACATGTTGTAAATAAATGTTTATCGAATTTTTTAACCTGATATTAAAAACCTACTTTCTCTGTTTCGATCATTTCTATATATACATTTGTGGAATATATGTGAGTTGTATTTTAATCAAATGTATAGAATTGATTGAAATGGAGGAAGTACAAAAGGAAAGACTTTTTTTGTTAAAAAGTAGATATTTTTAAGTTTTTTTTTTGTACATAAAAAATTTAGGTTAAGGATAAGCCTTATTCATTTCAAAGTCAGGGATCAGGGTAAACCACCGACCTCTTTAGCTTTTTAAGTTTCTAAGCATACATTGGTGTTTAAATGATCTTGGTTTCTATTAATGTTTGAAAAAACGACATTATGGTTTAAAGGCAGACAAATCATAAGTCCATAACAGAGTCAGACCCCGAGTATTATCTCTAAATATATTTAGGGAATCTGATGTAAAATTTAGAAATTGAATTAAACATGCTTTTTAGGTAATATAACTCCGATAACACCATAATAATTATAACATAATACGGAATCAACATAATGTCGGTTTTTGATCAATTAATAAAAATCAATAACAAATCTTACATAAATCTCTTCAATATAAAAACTAATCTTAAGACACCCTTTTCACCTTAATAATGAAATGGATATAATGCAATAGATAAAAGTGTCCATCTTTTCTCATTTAATAATTTTGAAAGTATATATATATATATAAATATAAATATAATAATGTATATTTGGCAATTTCCTACAAAGTGGGCTCCAAAGAATGAAAGAGTTGGTAGATTAATGATTTCCCACTTTGTAAACAATTCATAGTTTGGTGGCAAAGTTAGACCCAATACTAGCCAATCATTTTCAAGAATGCAACACGTAAAATTACGTAACACAAAAATATATTAATTAAAAAAAATAATAATAATAATTTTACAAGTGCTAAAGTGCCATTGTGGCACGATAGGAAGATAGTAAAATCTAAGGTTGAATATTATAATTATTATTTAATTAATGATTAATTAATTAATATTTTTAATGGTTTAATTTTGACTTAAGTGTGTCTTTAATTTAACTTGAGTACCTCTCTTAACTTGATTCTCATTGTAGTTTTGACATGTGTGTTCCATTTCATAAAGTTTTATACATTTGTTTGAGTTGTATCATAACTATGTCTTAATTAGTGCAACTTAGTGTTTCATGTCAACAAGTAAATGGGTATTTGAGGAAACGATCAGTCTCGCTTAAGACGAATATATATAGGTCTTTAAATTAAAAAAACTAAATAACATTCCGTTTAGATAGATATAACAAGTTTTTTGATAATATATATGCATTCTGCTTTTATTTATCTATGTTACTTGGCTTGTTTTAAGTGTAGATGGATGATTCCGTCTTGGACAAGAAATCTATATTGAGAAAACTATTGAGGGTTGAATTTGTTCTAGGTTGTTCTATGTGTGTTTTTTTAATGGATTTTTTGGTAACCAATGTAACAAAGGCATGTTTGTTTATGTTGTGCCCTCTTATCAAACATAGGGCTTAATTGTAAGCAAGTATTATATTGTTTGTTAAAAGAGACCAATTAGTTTGTCAAATCGTCTAATCCGTCACAAGCTAAAAACGGCTGAAAACGAATACTCTCCCTCTCACAATAAGGCAAATGGGTGGGCAAGTGAGAGAGAAATTAAGCATCCCATGATTTATGCCACTTGCATATTGTTGTGAAGGACTATAACCTAGTTTTTGGTAAATTTAACGGCCAAGAGGTAAGGAAGTCGGAATATCTAGAAACGACAGAAAAGGAGGTCGAGATCAAGGAGTGCAAAGGTGACCGTGGTTGGGTGTTCAAAGGGGTATCCAGAATCAGTGAGACAAGCGAAAACACGCGGCATTCTGCTCATAACCAACAAGAAAATGTAACAAACACAAGAACATTTCGACTACAAAAGTACTTCCAACATTTCAATTACATTCGAAGTATTGTCATGGAAATAAACTAATCAAGAGGTATTAAATTCCAACATCGAGAAATAGAATACTAGAATTTTTTTCGGGGAAAAAGATAGTCATCAATAGCGATCACTTCATGAGACCATCTCACATAAGAATTAGTGTGTAGTATCTATTATAAAACAATTGTTAACAAAAATAGTCAATGCCCTCGCGATTTCGCGCATACGTCTTTCAGAAACCAAGTCTACAAATAGGATTACTCTTGATCAGATCCAAATCAACCTACAAAACCATAACCGATTGTCAATATCAAAATTGATACTCAAGTATAACCTAAAATTCATCGGTTAGTCTTGCTTAAGAACCCTAATATTCTAATAACCTCCTTCTATTTACACCTCTATTTGAATTGAGTGTGAGAGTCGTCGTAAGTTAAGACGGTTTTAAATAAGAATTGGTAAAAATTCATAGTGGGAGGAAAGAAACGCTTACTTTGTGTCCGAAGAGATCACGAATGTTATCAATGCCATACAATATCATAGTCGGCCTGCGACAATGCAACACAAATCACATTATATTCGAGAAATTAATTTCTTATATGAAGAAGCTTTTGACGGAGCAGTCAATCCTTACCTTTCAAGAGACAGGCCCCATGCAATCACCTGAACATCTTCCGGGAGCCCCATTGGACGTAACATTTCGGGTCGGAACATTCCTGAGTTTCCGATTTCCATCCACTTTCCTATGCCTTCATGGTAACTGGTGGTAGTGGATAAAATTCCATAATATTAGTTTTAATGGAAGATAAACTCAAAACATTAGTTTTACGGCAGGAAAATTGAGAAAAAATCAACTCGGACTCAATTGACCTTCACCTTCCCATTCATTACCAATATAAGAATTCTCAAAGTAGGCCTGGACACTTATATGGCCAAAATTGACTAGTTTCGAAAATAAAATAAAAAACTTACTGGCCACGACACGAGAATGACCAGATTGACCCAAACCATATCTAATGGCTTGAAAACAACGTGAACAGACTCGATAACAGCCCATCCATAATGAAGAATGACTCGTCTCGAGGTCTAATAGGCAGAGTATGTTGCTAAAGCACAATGTGTGTAAAAGAGGGAAAGTGGAAGGCATCTATAAGACTACCCAAGCAACTCTAACAACTAAACAATTATGAGTTCCCGATACAACTTAATTTGAAAGCCATCTCTTACCTGAATATCTCCATACTAGGTTCAGTGTAAGGATTGTAAGCAGGCTTGAATTTCAATTTTGTCATGCCTGCAGGATAAAACAAATGATTTCTTTCATCTAAGCTCTCATCCAAAATGATTAACTTTAATGATAAATCCATATCCACAAAGAGCAACGAACACGTAATCTTCTGTCATATTTACATTATTTATTCACTGTCCCTATAGAGCTCATCTAATAAAAGCCCTCTAACAAAGTGCACCACAGTTCCAGGTTATACGTTGGTGATTATTTACCTAGACAGGAGAAAAACTCCTGAAGCACCCCGATGAGATGACCTAGGGAGAGACCCCTATCGCATATAAGGCCTGAAACAGGACAACATAGCTTGGTTAGAAAAGTACACATGAACTCATAACATAGATTCATTTCAATTGAATAAAGCTTTCAGACGAGCAAGAAGAAAAACCATAGCTGATCTCAAAACCCCATCTCAGAGGAAAGAAAAACCAATAAATAACGGAGCTTGGAGACAAGAATACGACAATGCTTGTCAGACATAAGTATTCAATCACCATGCATATTAGCAAAAAAAACCAAATATACCTTCGATCTGATGGAATTCGGCCAGATGCGTTCGATCTACTGCTTCATTTCTGAACACTCGATCAATCGAGAAATACCTTTTGGGAACAAAAGGTTTTTGCTACAAGCATCAGAAGAAAATTTTGTAAGTACAGATTAACCCATTCAAAGATACACACAAGAATACCCTTGAACAGAAGAAAGCTTTGGAAGTAAAGATACACAACGGTAAGACTGGTACAGGGATTAAAGCAAGAAAAGTGACGAAGAGAAAAATATATGTGTGTCATGTAAGGCTGAGCACACTTGAAACCTATCAAGGACCAGCTAACAAAGAAGCAGATCGCAACAAATGACATCACGAAAAGGAAAGTAGGAATACCAACAAAGTTGAGTAGGTCTCCTAAAACGGTTTAAAATAAAACATTGTAAAACCACCTATTAAGGACAATGATGCCCTTCTCATAAACATGGTAGATACTAGATCGGTGAAGTTATTTTCATGGGATTATGTAAGTAAAATAATACTACTTGGTATTACAATGACACTTGTGTACGATCGTTCTACACAAGAATTTGTCCAAAGTCGTGGTCCATAACAAAATCTTTATTCAGTTACAACATAATTGGTTGACCTCCAGGGTGAGGGGGTGTATTAAGCCATTAAGTGTTTGGGCCTGGGGCTGCAATTGGGACAAGTTGGTTTTACAAAGAAAATCAAACAGTTAATTGAGTTACAAGTCTTTGCTATCAGTGACATGAATAGAACTGATAAAGAATTGCCATGACCTCCACTGTGTCAGCAAAATAATTTAAATTCCACACAGAGATGTTATAACATTTGACAGCATCGTGTTCTGACTCAGAAAACGAACAGTGACATTGCCAGCTCAGTGACAACAGGGTGACCAGGCTTAGCACCCTTAACGAAAGGAAGGCATTATGTAAATTGATTGGTTTATGACTTTATCTAGTTCGGAGGAGAGAATGCAAAGATATGGAGATATAACAAACACAGTAGATCCTAAGCCTAAGTGAGGCGATTCTTATGAGAGCGTAAAGCCATAAAGCTGAAAAAACGCCTGATATTGCCAACTTGTCAGTAAATCATCAAATACCTGTGCAAGTGCATACAGCATCCTTGAAGAAACAGCAGTTGTGTGCGTACGCAACACATTTTTGTTAGCTTCCTCTCTTTTCCATTCACATCCATACCTGTAATAAACATAGTTTCTCATTTTAGACATGGGAACACCTATAATAAACATAGTTTCTCAATTTAAGGATAAGAACAGCAGTTGGTGCTACAACTTGATCATATTCAAAAGGATAAAGTACCATACCCTCTAGACCCATAACCACCAGATTCATGAACACGCTTCACCCTCTCAACGTAATCCTCAGGTAGCGATCTGGTGGTAGAAGGTGCTGTATATGGCAATATCAGATTAAGCAAAAACCAAGGTAGGACAAAAAAGATAGGAAACACATAAATTCTAAATGTGAAATCAAAAAAAAGGCCAAACCACATCAAACCATCCAGGCATGGTTTAGGGTATATGGTAAGTGATTTGCGTAAACCTCTATAAGGTTGTTCTTGGAATGCCAGCAACTTGGCAGAAGTAACATGAGAGGAAAGGGAAAATAGATAGCTTTAAAGCAAGCTGATTCTTGCTTTAGGTCACTAAAAGACAGGCTAGGCTGAACTAAATAATATGCAGGATGGGACAAATTATCAAACAAAATATACATAGCATATGTCCATTTATATAATGAGCAATGGGGTAATAATACCTTGCAAAAAGAATGTGTCATGTGAATCACGAGCTGGGTGTTGCTGAGGCTGGAAGAGAGCATCAAAATTCCAGAAGCTAAAACACGCACACAAAAAAAAAGCAACATGAAAACCTGATTTTCATTTTTTGATAGAGCGTTTACAATATAAGTATAAGAAGAAAAACTATCCTAATTCCTTTAAAGAAGGGTAATTGGGGTTTTAATAATAGCACCCGTTGCTTTAGACCATACGAATGCAAGATAAATAACACAACTCACACCTAATTGAATTTATTATCTAACTGAATTATCCCACCTCTATTGTCTTACCAGAGAATTCATATTTATTATCCCACCTCTATTATCTAACATACGAATGTTAGTATACGCAAATCACTTACCAGAGCATCAAAATACGAATGTTAGATATTGCCAGGCTCAGAAAGTCAAGCAACTGAATTCTGGGTATATTATCTCAAAAATAAAATTTTGATAAAAATGGAGGTGGGATAAACCCTTTATTTGAATTTATTCAATCGTTCACCAATTAAACAACATATTTCGCTCTATGGAGGAGATGCACAAATCACATAGAAAGATGGAAACCAAACCAGATTCTTTTCTTACTCTCTGATAAATGCAGGAGAGTGATACTGAACACATTTTCACAAATCAAAAATATGAACCCAGTAGGGTAAAAAAAAAAAATCAATGTACCTGCTTTCAACGAACATGTCTGTCGGCATTTCCTCGAAACTGCATTTCACCAACACCATAACAAACTAAATTAAAAACATATGTCTCAATCGACTAATTGAGAACCTTCTGTCAATCAAACAATAGCACGCAACAATCAAGAAGAACAAGATCATACCCCATCCGCATAAAAATCATTTTGAACTGCTGTTTGACCTGGTTATAAAAAGGCATATAATTGATTCACCAGCTCAAAATTACGAGGAAAAGAACGGAAGCTTAACAATCCAGAAAGTTATGCATACAAGTTCGACATCTAGCAAAGATTCTTTGAGAAAGAAGAAAGAAAGTCTTTGTGGATGGCTATTACGTCTCTAATAACTAGTGCAAAAAAATAGATCCATTGGCCAAGACTGCCAGACAAAATAAATAAGGACTTCAGCCCTATATAAGTACAGAATCTTATTAGTTATTCCTAACAAGTACGACACCAATTTCCAAAAGATCCATTAGCCAAGACTGCCTCTCTTCAGTTTTTGAGGTAAATGAGGTATAAACATCTTAATAATTTACTTATTTTAGTAACCAAGGCGGAGATCAATAGGCGGATATAATTTAGACTTTAGAATTAACCCATTGTTGATCGATTATCATGTTCTAGCCTAGCAGTATAATCAGGAGGTGATCTGGACTTTAAATAAAAACTGAAGCATAGTTTCATAAAAATAGTCAACCTTGCCCAGTTATGCTATTCACACAGCTAGAAACAAAATGAACTAAGTTTCCTTCATATTTTCAGATATTAGAACCAAGTTGACACCCCTAATACTCTAACAAAACAGCTTTACATCAGAGAAGAGTTGCAGGTGAAAGGAATAAATAAACTAACCTTGAGTAAAGGATGCAAATGACCACAATCAGGAGGTAAACCTTTAGCATTGAAGTTGTATTCTTTCAGCTCTAAAGTCTTCCAGTCACCCCTAGAAAAAGACGAGAAAAAACAAGACCAAAGACATCAACAATGTAGCACACAACAACAATTAAGCGATTTGTCTAAGTGGATGCCATGTTCTTATTCAAAAATTGGATATCAACTGATTTCGTTGACAATTAACAACTAACACCACTATATGCAATACCAATCACATAGCAGTAGAGTGTAGACACATAGCACTATATGCAATACCAATCTTACATAGTTTCTTTTCCAGATGATCAGTAAATATCACTAAGAGCCAACTTTGTGTATTAGAAGGTCACCATTATTTTTGTTACTAAAAGGCGCCTGATATTGCACCGCAATAGAAATAGGTGTCACAATTTAGGGGAAAAAAAAAGGAAAAGCGGCTTAGATCAAAGATTAAAACAGATACTAAATAAGCCAACTACTTGCACACAAATCGTGATAGCCCGATAAATTTACTCAACATAACTAGATGGGCGAGCAATAAATAATAAATCTTGTACTCTAAATGAAGTTTCCAAAAGATGACTGCTATGGTGTGTAGGGTGCCTAATCGTTTAAAATATACCTTTGGGCAATAAATCTTGTACTCTAAATGAAGTTTTCAAAAGATGACTGTTATGATGAGTAGGGGTGCTTAATCGTTTAAAATATACCTTTGCAAGTTTTCTCGAGTCAAATCTGTTGCAGCTTTCATTCTCTTTGGAGCATATTTAGGACCCTTACTCAGTGAGTATCCTTTCCACGTCCTAGCGAACAAAAATATTAGAAATTCACATAATCAAAAAGACGTATAAACCCTTGCAGCAACAGGCAAATTAAGAAATGAAACTAGCCACTAGAGGTGAAAATCGGATAAAAATTCTTACTGAGGGGCAATGAGTTTTCTCTTCTTGAGAGCATTAATCTCTTCTTGACCAATCACCTGAGATGATTATGTCACTCATGAAAATGCAAAAAATCCAAAATAATTCCCTCGTAACTGTGCGCAGAAGGGAAAGCCATAACTAGTTTTAACTTTTAACCACACATCACAAAGCTTTGATAATATATATAGTACAAAATGCGAAGTATACAACAATAATATGATAAAATCTTAATTTTCTTACAATTTAAGCTTTTATCGTCGTAATAAATGAGGGGTAATGTCTTAGTATTTGTGAAATTGTTGCACTTTAGCTAGGTGAATATGTTACCGGGTTCTTGCGAATATGGTGAATGAAATAGTATAGACAGAAAAAAGCTTAGCAATAAATCACTATGACGCATATACCAACACAATTTCATGGATCTGGAAACTTATTTTGATAAATATGGTAGATCATCTTTATGAATATGGTTATTTAGGTGTGTTGAGCCAATAATGAATAGGGCAGATACTTTTCATAAACATGACAGTTCAATTTAGTAAATACGACATATTTAGATGAATATCACTCATGAGAGTAAAGTACCATACTCATGGAGGAATGTTACAATAATTGGGCTAAAGTTACCTGAGTAACCACTTTTTGATAGTTTTTTAACCTCCAGCTATCAAGGTCAAGCAAACAGCATACAGCAACAGAAATACTATGTACATAATAAACTACATCAAGGCATTCCAATGTCAAAACCATCTGCTTCCTAACATAAAGCACATCAGAGAAACATATTTTGCAATTGGAAACAGAAGACAACTTACTTCACCAGCTTGTATCCTAACAAGTAGCTGCTTGACCTCGTCTTCAACATTCTGAACCTGCAGGCGGAAGACTATTCAAATCCGCTACTAAACGTGTTTAATCAATAGAAACCAACATAAGTTTGAGCCATTGGGGCCATTACAAATAGACACATCTTAAAAGGACTAAAAAAATTAGGTGGTGATGTGAAACATCTACTCCCTCCCTAATACTATCCTTCTACTCGTAACTATTAGAACCTCAACTGCAATAAAGCCTCTCAGTTTCAGTTGCCTCAAGAAGTCTGTCCATTGTGCTTTATTTAATAGGTAAAGATGGTTTTAGCCATAGTTGTATATAAGCGGCGTCATCACACTGCGGCAGAAATTTTAACGTTAGCCGTGACTAAACGAATTGATGGTGAATCGGCCGAAATCCGGCTAAGGAGCAGTTGTGAAATCAAGTATCAAACTGCGCTTCACTACTATGGATATAGTGCTCTCCAAGTTAAGACATGAGTTGTCATGTGTTCCTTGCCCTGCTGTGAATATTGTTCCCTTTCTTTCTATCAAAATTGCATTGTTGTCATTTTTGTGTGTGTGTGTGAAGCGCTAGTAAAAGTAATAACACTAGCCAAACAGAAAAAAAAAAAAAAAAAACGTGATTTCATACTGGACATCTCAAAAATTAAATCTTTTACCTTACGAGACACTAGTTGCTTTCCCCTTTCTACCCATTTATTCTTCATTGCTTGAGAGGACCCAATCTTGTACACGGAAGGATCAAGCTTTTTCTGCATACACCACCGCTCAGACATTTAGATAATGTAAAATCTATGAAACAGTCGAGACGAATAAGGGAAAACGTCCATGCCCAATTACTGTAACTTACAATGACAGCTCACCTGCAGTTCATCCGGAGCAATACCATCAGGTGGTATAGCCAAGTAAAATTGCATCTCGGGCGAGCCAGCAACAGCATAACTTTTCCCTTCATCAGTAAGAACCCAACTTTCCCTCTTAATATCCTGGCAAAATCCCCGGGATTGAATAGTCCATAACATTAGATAATATTCGCGATGTTTTTTCCAAAATCAAGCAATTGAAAACGACAATCACCATGACACTACTCACATTCTCCAAATATTCTATTCGTTTCAAAACGCAACGAGTTAACCAAATCAATTGAACTCTATCGCAACTCTAACTAATCAACCTCAATATGTTTTTTTTCCAAAATCAAGCAATTGAAAACAACAATGACTACGACACTACTCACATTCTCCAAATATTCTATTCGTTTCAAAACGCACCGAGTTAAGCAAATCAATTGAACTCTATCGCAACCCTAACTAATCAACCTCGATATGTTTTTTTTCCAAAATCAAGCAATTGAAAACAACAATGACTACGACACTACTCACATTCTCCACTTTATTCTATTCGTTTCAAAACGCAACGAGTTAAGCAAATCAATTGAACTCTATCGCAGCTCTAACTAATCAACCTCAATATGTTTTTTTACAAAATCAATCAATTGAAAAAAACAATCACTACGGTACTACTCACATTCTCCACATATTCTATTCGTTTCGAAACGCAACGAGTTAAGCAAATCAATTGAACTCTATTGCAACTCAAACTAATCAACCTCAATATGTTTTTTCCAAAATCAAGCAATTGAAAACAACAATGACTACGACACTACTCACATTCTCCACTTATTCTATTCGTTTCAAAACGCAACGAGTTAAGCAAATCAATTGAACTCTATCGCAACTCTAACTAATCAACCTCAATATGTTTTTTTACAAAATCAATCAATTGAAAAAAACAATCACTACGGTACTACTCAAATTCTCCACATATTCTATTCGTTTCGAAACGCAACGAGTTAAGCAAATCAATTGAACTCTATTGCAACTCAAACTAATCAACCTCAATATGTTTTTTCCAAAATCAAGCAATTGAAAACAACAATGACTACGACACTACTCACATTCTCCACTTATTCTATTCGTTTCAAAACGCAACGAGTTAAGCAAATCAATTGAACTCTATCGCAACTCTAACTAATCAACCTCAATATGTTTTTTCCAAAATCAATCCATTGAAAACAACAATGACTACGACACTACTCACATTCTCCACTTATTCTATTCGTTTCAAAATGCAACGAGTTAAGCAAATCAATTGAACTCTATCGCAACTCTAACTAATCAACCTCAATATGTTTTTTTACAAAATCAATCAATTGAAAACAACAATGACTACCGTACTACTCACATTCTCCACATATTCTATTCGTTTTGAAACGCAACGAGTTAAGCAAATCAATTGAACTCTATCGCAGCTCTAACTAATCAACCTCAATATGTTTTTTACAAAATCAATCAATTGAAAACAACAATGACTACGACACTACTGACATTCTCCACATCGTATTCGTTTTGAAACGCAACCAGTTAAGCAAATCAATTAAACTCTATCGCAACTCTAACTAATCAACCTCAATATGCTTTTTTCCAAAATCAAGCAATTGAAAGCAACAATCACTACGACACTACTGACATTCTCCACATCGTATTCGTTTCAAAACGCAACGAGTTAAGCAAATCAATTGAACTCTATCGCAACAATAACTAATCAACCTCAATTAAAACCCTAACAACATTACAGCAACAACATCACTAACAAAACAATTAAGCTCAATCAGTAAAACAAATAATCAACCTAAATAAAAACAATTAATTAAATCAACGAACCTGAGCAATGACAAGTTCATATCCATGGAGACTTTTCGTAACGTTGACGACCTCATCGTGATCTAAACCGAATTCCGCAGCGAAACTTCCAGAATCAGGAATCCGCTCATTCTTCTCCAAATATCCCAAAATCGCTTCCTCCACCATTGTTGTTAAACTATGAAATAATCAAAACAACACATATAATTAACAACAATTAAAGCGTGTAAACCCTAGGATAAACATACGGAGAAGATTATAACATTGAAAACAAGGAAGATTAGAGAAGACATAGATAGATACCAGTGGAAAGTGAGAGTAATGGAGATGGCAGAAGGAGAAGAAGAAGGAGAAGAAGGAGAAGGAAGTCGGCTTTGGTAAACTTTTGTTTGGTTGTTGTATATACTTTAGGGTGTGTGTCTCGAATTAACTACGTTGGCAATAAGCCCATATAAGAGGATGAGTAGCCCACTAGTTTCGACCAGGATTGTTATCGATCTTCTCCCTTTGAACTCCAACCTTCTCACGGATTAGACAAAGGCTTGGTTTGCTAAAATTAGCTGAAATCTGAAAAAGGCAACTGAAAAGTAGGAATTGATAAGGTAATTGATTAAAAAAAAATATTTGGAAAACTAACTGAAAAGGTAGCTAATTTTTGATAAAATGCCGTAAAATGATATGAAAATTACTTAATATTATAGTGTTGAAAGGGTAATAAATGGAAGATACTTTATATAGCATTTCATTTCAGGTAGTCAAATAAGCTACTTGTCAAACACTTACAAAAGAATCAGGTAGCTGATTTTTTTTTCAAATAAGCTACATAATGTCGTGTCAAACGGAGCCAAAATATATACTCGTAATAAGAGAAAATGAGGCAGACTGCAATTCTCTAATTTCATTTTGTTTAATCAAATTAGAAGTTGAGATCTTATGTGTTTCCTAAAAGAAATAAAGAGTATTTTTCTCTCACAGTATAATTTTGTATTGTATTGTTTTCTTATTCTATTTTCTTTTCCTATAATTTTTCAAGATGAAAATATAAATGGTTATTCTACTATATTTGATGGGTGGAATATAAATGATAAATTTTGTGTAAATATAGGAAGGAAATAATTATTCGTACACGATAAATTCATTCACATGTGTAATGGTAGATTGTTAGCTAAAATTCGTGTCATATATGATTAGTTGTGCCTAGGCACGAGTTGATGTTAAGACTTGATGACGAGGTTATGTTACTTGTGTTCGAGAATGCTAATGTAGCCACAGAATTGAAGTGATACATGAGAGAGTTAGCATTCCCCCATACGGATGCTTCATTTCCGTTCAACCTTTTCATTTCTACGCTCTTATGATCTAAGTACACACTCGTATGCATCAATAATGCTTCAGAAGATCTTTGGTTTGTCACCAGCTAATAAAGCCGTAACAAATTCAAAAATTCAGATACCCACAGGTAAATTATCCGCCTACAATGTACTACAACAGGTGTAAGGCCCGAAACCCCAAATAACCTAACTATGCCACTTCAAACAAACAGTGTTAGCTTCGAGTGAAGAAGCTTGACAACTTCACCATCGGTTTAGGGAAAGATTGTGTCAAATGCTTGCCATACTACTATGAAACATACCAAACCGCGGTCAAAGCGTCTCCCTTGTGACGGGTCGGTATTTGTGACGGGTAATGCCACTCACAAAACGAATAAAGCAAAAGGTGGGGGCACCCCTCCACTTGCTTTCCTCTCTCCTCTCATGGGTCTTTTGTCTCACAATTTGGTATCCGTCTTCTCAAAGTGACGGATACCTTCCGTCACAAATGAGAATTGCCCAACCGCGGTAAAGCTTTTAAAATCTCAGAATGAAACAGAGGGGCTAAATGTGAGAAAAACGAGCTGCTCTCTGGAACAAAAACCACAATCCCAAGGACCTCAGAAACAACAATTGGTCATAGGAATGAGATCTGGTAAACTGCAAGTCGGTGACAACTAGCTAAAACAAACTAACTTTCATTTGGAAATACGGGATTAACTAGAAAAGTTTAGGTAGCGGTAAAAACAACTCGAGAGTTTCATGTCTAAACCCGAAATACAAACAAACAAAATGTCCCAGACCGACTAGATCGGAATGATGATGATTAAAGTAGAAAGGAACTTCTCATTTAAGAGGAATGAACCTTGAAGAGTGGGTGGCACCAATACCAGGTCGGCCATGCTTAACAGGCTTGTAGCTGATGGAAAACTCGGCTAAGTAGTGACCAATCATCTCGGGCTTGATTTCAACCTGGTTAAAGGTCTTGCCATTGTAGACACCGATGATGCTACCAATCATCTCAGGAACAATGATCATGTTTCGGAGGTGAGTCCTTACTGGCTCAGGCTTCTCACCAGCTGGTGCCTCACGTTTCTGTTTTCAAGAAGTTTGAAACAAAAAGTTTTTAAGATGAAGAATCCACAGGGCATACAAAGCACTGATAACTTCCAACATATATAAACAACAATAGCGAGTCAAATCTACGGAAAAATCATCCAATATATTGGTGAACACTTCATATCCAAAAACATGAGAAGTGAAAGCAAAAAACGTGAAAGCAAAAAAGAGCGGCACGACAAACTGAAGAGAGGGAGTTCAACTTTGACGACATTCCCAACACAGTCAGATACTAAGCTGATACCACGAAAAATCTAAAAAAAATGACTTCTGAGAAATAAAAATGAAGAATGAAACATGAAGCTAACTGCAGGAATACACAGAAGTACAGAACACTGTCTGATCACTTCTCTTGAACATTACACTCCCCTAGCTCATAATGAACACTTGTGTCAAATAAGGCACGCGACATACAAAGGACGAAAATACCAATTTGAACATTTGACCAAGAACCGTCTTGTCCACTAGACAAAGACCTCACCATAACTCATACAAAAACATCAAATGTTTGTTACTTTGACGCATTGGTAAAGGATAAGTTAATTTTTACTGGATCTGTTTTTTATTTTGAACATTAGCAATAAGATAATAACATTCCTCAACATACATAAAGGAAATCCATCTTTATCCGTGAATGGAAGAATACAACTACTTCCATTTGAAATGGAATGTATAAATACTAACAAGCCAAGTGTATATACACGAAAATATACACACACAATAAATACATAACAATAAAAGATAAATGAAAATCATACCGCCTTGCGAAGCTTCTTGATAAGAGCCATAGGCTTGCGCTTCAAACCTCTCCCAAACCTTCAAATTCCAAACAAGACACAATACAATCAAAAATATAGCCTGAGGAAACAAAATCAGTACTCAATTATTCATCCTGCAAAACAGTTCTACAACATCTGACATCATACAATGGCCTCACAATAACTTAAAATCTCATTTCATGAGAACTTGATCCAGTTCTGCAGCATTTATACAGTGTACAGTGGCTATAAAATAGCTTATACACGTCTTTTTATGATGAGGCTGAGATCGATATCAACATGTACGACAGTTCCACAGCATTTATGTGATGTACAAAAGCGTAACAACCTAAATACCTCTACACCTCATTTGAAAAATATCAATCTATAATGACAGTTTCCAGATTTGTACGTCAAACAACGAGCCTAAGAATAATACATTCTTTCCCTCATTTCATGATATCGAAAAAATCCAGTACCTATCAGGCTATCATGTAAGACAATCCTAAATCTTTTATATGGCGTACCACATCACAACTTACAATAAGGCTACACCTCATTTCACGAGTAACTCTATATCAGGACAATTCTACGGTGTGGACGACATACAGCCGCCGTAAAATAGTACATTCTACACCTCATTTCATGATATCAATAAATTCAGTATCTATCATGTAAGACGATTTTACGACATTTACAAGACCTTCTACACCACATTTCATCGAAACAAAACGGAAAGAAAATAAAATCAAACACCGCAGAAATCAAAATCAGTATCTATCATGTCAGACAGTTCTACGGCATTGTTTCGCTAACATTATTCGGCTAATTGTATGTCATACAACGGTCTTACACGATAATTACAGCAACAAAAAAAATTTAAAAAAAAAAAA
>VHZZ01000004.1:90324-116618 GCA_009801015.1 Silene noctiflora
TATAATGTGACGATCTTGTGATGCTTATTGTGATATGATTTTATGATTGTGACGATGTTGTGATGGCGATGTTGGTGGTTGATGTTGGTGTTGGGCGTGGTTGAGATTGTGATTGTATTGTGATTGTGAGCCATTGTGAGAGGTGGTCTCACCCCCATTGTTCACCTCATGCGTTCTCTCAGGGCAGGAGGGATGTGCACATTAAGGGACTTGAATATTGTGGGTGGTTAGGTGGTGTGGCTGCGGTCCTCCACTGGCAGGGCTACACACTTCGGTGTGTAGTCGGTTATTTGATATGTGATGTGATGATGGTGGTGGTGATCGTTTGATTTGTTTACATGGTTTACATTTATATAGTTGTTCAGTTGACTGACCCCTTTACTGTTTTCAAAACTGTGGTGATCCATTCGAGTATGGTGAGCAGTTGACTTAGCAGGTATTGACGATGATGGCTGTTGACTATGCGGCGGGGTTAGCAGGGTGAAGTCATCACGAATTTTGTTTGTAGCTTCGGCAGACTTTGTTTAGTTTATCATACTTTTGGTTTGTTTTTTTTGTACTCCGTTTTATGGAGGATCTTGTAATCACTTTAAACTATATTTATTTAATATTTCATTATGGTTTCTATAATGTTCACTGCCTCGGGAAACCGAGATTGTAACATCCTTATACTCGGAGGTAGTCCTTGGTAAAGTGCCTCGGAGTATGGGGGTGTTACAGGTTTCCCAGAACCATAGTCCACAACTAAACTCGATCACAAGCCGACAAATGATTACCTTCTCGGTAAGTCCCGTTCCCTTATCCTATACGAAGCCTCACTCTTTCACTAAACTGAGTGTTGCCTGAGGTGATAGCACAACTCAAGTACGCCTTGGCTCTTATCACTTCTGCTTCAACCTGTCATTTGGAATCCTCCGTGTCTCACTACGCTCACCAGGTGTAACTACGATTAATTCTTAGTTGGATGGTCTTGCCACATTATATGCAATGCATAAAGAAGTGTAAAATAACATATGCTGTCTTCGAGGGATTCTTCTTTATCCACCTCGAAACAAAATACTGGCGTAGAAGCCATAAAGATCCCAAAACATCAGAAAGGACTCTTAACAGATTTAACACCATTTATCGACCAATTATGCATGGGGTGGACTCTGAACATTCAACTATCAACAGTGTCTAGCCACCTTCAGCGATATTTTACATAATATAGTTGGCCTAGCTCAGAAAATTTTACAACTTCAGGACTCCATAATAAAAGGGAATAATTGATGGTAGAGCTAAAAGGACCATATTAAACGGCGTTTCACACTTTCCAATAGAAAGTCAAGAAAAAAATAGCACAATGAAAGGGAGACAATTACTGGATCCTGTGACACTATGGAACTCACGGGCACTGCAACAGCTAAGACATTCTCAGAGATGACAACATGGCGAAATAAATTTTGGTTAGAATTATTGTGTTGGTCTCACAGAAAAGCAATGAAGACCTTTGGGAATGGGTCTTCCGGCAAGGTCACTAAGACATACTTCCTGTCTCCTTTGAACACTTGTTCTTCATATAGTCATATATCGTAGCTCAATTACCATGTTAGAGCAATTTGGGTATACTAAAATGCAATGGGGAATCCATCATTTTCATCTTCTGAAGAACACTGCATATGGAAAGATATTATACTAAAATGCAACTCAAAAGGCCATGTCGTGTCCAACTCAAGGCACTAATACAACACCGCTACTTAGCATAAACATTACATACACTTCACTCAAATAAAACAAAAAAAAGGCAGTTTAAATTAGTAAATAATGGAGATTGAAGGTGGGTAAGTCTACAACAAAAATAAATCATAAGCCTGACAATATGATTACCTTCTCAGCAAGTCAAAATCTCTAATTCTCTTGCAGCTTCAACAAATGTCTGCTACCACTCTCTTATACGGAGCCTCGCTCTTTCACTAAATGCCTGACGCCTAAGGTAATAGCAACGCTTAAGTACCCCTTGGCTCTTATCACCTGATCTTTGATTTGCTTCACCCTGCCATTTGTAATCTGCCATATCTCACCACGCTCACCACGTGACTCTCCCCCACGTTTAGCTATGATTAAATGCAAAGGTCTAAAATCCTTAGTTGAATGGTCCTGCACTACTCCTGCCGTATGTAATACATAAATAAGTGCTGAAAAATTGAAGATATAGAAAACATATGCTGTCGCCAAGGGATTCTTCTTTATCCACGTCAAAACAAATTACTGGCGTAAATGCCATAAAAGACCCCAAAACATCAAAAGGACTCTGAGCAGACTTAACGCCATTGACCAATTATGCACATAATGGACTCTGAACATTCAACAGAAAACAGTGCCTAGCCACCTTCCAGGCTTCTACGATATTTTACATAATATAACTGGCCTAGCTCAGAAAAAAGTTATAGCTTCAAGACTCCGTGATAATAGGGAATAATTGATGGCAGAGCTAAAATGACCACATAGACACACTATTTTTGGTTCCACACTGACTATCAATGCTATGTGTTTATGGATTATATCAACGGCTCTAGAAGTTATCATGTGCCCCAAAACTGACGATGATAGCGAGAAAACAACTTTCCTCTTAAGATGTTCAGGTTGGCCATCATCTAGTACTACAACACTACTCAAATAAACAATCCATAGAAACACGATATATTGTTTTCTTCAACGTGAAATATGACTGTTGGTATCTTATCCACAAAGTTTTAATTTGTTTGCCAATACTTAAAAGAATAAAAAAAGCTTAATTGACACACAGTAACTGATCCTTACAACTTTAGAGGTTTGTCAAATGAACAAGCACATACAAAGTTCTTCAAGTCAACGACATATGTCCAAGTTGAATACGGACTATTAATGACGCTAGAGATTGTCATGATCAGCGTGATGATTAGTTGCATCGATCACTTTGTTGGTAACTCTAATTCACTCAATGACTGTCAAAGGTATGCAGGCAGTAATTGACATTTTGACGGAGTATAGATATTTTCCTATACTTACTGATTCATGGGTACTCCTACTTGCAGGCAATATTTCTTAATTTCTAGCTGAATATCTTTAATACATTTGTTATATCATTTATAAAATTAAGCATACAACAAAGATCGGTTCAGCCTAAATTTGGGGTTACTAAGAGAAGAAAACTAACCACCACAAGCAGTGGCGTTTTTGGCGGGGGTGCAGGGGTTCATCTGCACACCCTTTCCCGAAAAATAATTACAGTATTCCTTAGCAAAGTAGCACATAAGTTAAGTGGGTCTAGTGGTTATTAAGACTATTTCTTACTTAGAGGTCATGAATTCTATCCTTGTATTGAACAATTTTTATATAATGTTATATATCATACATTTTGTCCAACTAAACAATATTATTTTTCATATAACTCGATATTTTCATTGTTAAAAATTTTTACGCACCCCCTTCCATCAAATCCTAAAACCGCCTCTGACCACAAGATAGGAAAGAGAACAAGTTTATAAACAAAACAAAATAAAACGTTTACCACCGTCTTAAAAAAGAATTTGTACAGCGAGCTTATTTAAAAACGACAATTCCACAATATGATCAGTAATTTACTCCAGTAAACACAATTTCTACCAACAATTAAGCTACTTCAGTAATTTAAACTTACTTCCATGATAATCACAGTATCATAATAAAATTTCTAACAATCAAAAAATCAAACTCAATCTGTACTATCTACTTGAACAATATCAACATGTTTAATAAAGGAGAATCATGCAGAGTTAATCAATGAATTACACTTATAACAACAAAAATTAAGTTAATGAATAATTTTGTGATTATACCTTCGTAATATTAATCACTGTTACTGGAATAATGTGAGGCACTAAGAATCATATCGGAATTTTGTTGAATTATGATGTTCTTGGAAGATTTGGGAATCCGATTGGATTATAGTTTCGCGGGAACTAGGGTTCGAAAAGGGGGAAATTTACCGTTTACAGTTTAGTTTGTTGTTAGGTGGCAATTGGGTTTTTCAGGCCGGATTCGGGTTGCGTTCGGGTTGCTTAAAGGTCAGGTTGGTTAGGTCAATTCTTAGTTCAAGTCGAGTACGAGTCATTGTCGGGCGACTCATTTAAATAGATTTGTCAAGACTAGTAGGGTTTGGGTCGTGTGTTGGTTAGGTCGGGTCATTATCAGACTCATTTATGGGTCAGGTCATTATCGGGTTAGGTATTTATGATAATTTTCGGAGTTGGGTCGATTTTGTTTGGTTTGGCTCATTAATTTTGTATTATGTCGCTTTTTCCAAATTATTTTACTAGTTTGAGTTGAGTTATTATAGTCGTTGTTTGGTGAAATTATAAGGTTAGTAAACATTAAATACTTTGTAAGAGTCGTTCATAAATCATAATGTCGGTTTAATTTGGTCGTTATCACCTTGACTTTTTGTTTATGTCGGGGTTACTTTTGAGTAACCGTTGGGTTATATTTCGAATCGGGTCAATCTCGGGTTATCTTTCGGGTTGGGTCGAGTCGGGTTACATGTCATCACGAGTCGGACGGGGTTCGGTTTCGGGCGGCCTTAATCGGGTCATCATCGGTTTGGTTTGCACCATTTTTAGGTCGAGTTTGTTCGGGTTCGGGGTCGGGTCAGACTTGTCAGCTTCTAGTTGTTACACAAACACATTTGTAGAATCTAAAAAATTTAGTTTGAGTTACACAAAGATAATCGAAAAAAATAACGTAAGACAAAAAAAAAAAAAAAAAAAAAACGGACCAACTCAAATTTGGTTGCGACATATCAACAAGTCTTAGGGTTGTAAATGATTTGAGACGGCTCATAGAGCCTTTTGAATCATCTCGGTCAAAACTCGGCTCGACATAGCCCATAACTGATTCCGAACGGATTTTGAGCCGAGCATAACCAAATACGAGCCGACTCCGTGTAATACCCGCCCTTTTAGGACCTTTAACTATCGTTGACTGACCTTAGTACTTGCCGAGTCTCGTTTAGTTCCTCGTAGATGGTGTGGTGGTTGAGTAACTCGATCTAGCAGTGGTCACTCGATCGAGTAACCTCGTTACTCGATCGAGTAGGGTGAACTCGATCGAGTAGCTGGGTACTCGATCGAGTAAGTTGCGTTTAGCGATAAAAGATATATCGCGAAATCAGAAAGCCGAATCATTTTCATTTCATTTCTTTTCCTAAACCTAGAAGTGTCGTCTCGCCAGTTCTCCCTTGTTCTCACCCTTTCGAGGATACGGGGAGATGTGTCGCCGTGGGAGACGGGAGCAGGAGTCGGGAAGCGATCTTGTCACCAGAATGCTAGCCGTAGGTACGTTATATGGTCGTTGTCATCTTTGTCGCTGATTGTTTAGTGCTTTGCGTAGTAATAGTGTTAGATGTCGTTATGTGTCATAAGATGTCGATGATGGCTTGTGCGATGAGGCTGCGTGGGGAGTCGATGCGGTTTGCTAGAGGTAGGTTCTCCCTACTCAGTACTATACGTTGATTAGTTGTGTTGATGCTCACGGTGATGTGATGTTTGGCTACTATTCTTATTGTATGGCATTGGGGATATTGTTGTTTGTGTGTTATATATGTTATGTGCTAGATGATGTGGTGATAAGGTGGAGGTGGAGATTGGAGTGTGTTGCGAGACGCGTTCTCGGCTGAGTGGAGTCACTTGCGGGAGTGACTTCACGCCCTTGATTCGCCCTACGTGGAACCCGCCACAGGAGGAGATGTGCACATTAATGAATATGAGTTATCGCTCGGTATGATGAGCGGGGCTTAGGTGGGAACGGCTGCGGTCCCCCACTAGCAAGGCTACACACTTTGGTGTGTAGTCAGGGATGTGATGAGGAGTCGTGTGATGTGGTGTGGAAGGGAGATGGAGGACTGTGATTCCTTGTGTACTTAATATTATGATTGTTGTATGATGGTATGGTACTGACCGTGTGTGGTGTCTCTCTGTTGTGCTTGTGTTGTGCCTGCCGTGATCCGTATGGTGAGCAGTCAGTCTTGACAGGTTGTCCTTAGAGTCTTGCTGGATGTCGGAGGGACGAGTTGTCACGAGTCACGACGACTGAGACATGTAGATTATAGTTAAATGAGTTGTACTGCTTCTTTCGTTTATCTTGTAATCACTTGTAAACTACTTTAATTGTTCTATTATCGACATTTGATTATTACTTGCCTCGGAAATCGATATGGTAACGTCCTTATCTATTGGGAAGGTCTTGTTAAGACTCCCTTGTAGATGAGGGTGTTACACTCCGAGCTTAATATAGCTCGGATCAGAAGCTCGTTTAGGCTTGTTTATCCTTTTCATTACCCTATATTAGTATTTTCCAATAATTTATGTTCTCATTGAAATGTTATTTTAGCATCTATGATTATCTTGAGCTCGAATCTATTCTGAGCTTTAAATTTTTAAGTACGGAAAGTTTCAAGCCGATTCTGACTCAAGCATAAACTTCTTAGACGATTCTGAGCCCACACTAGTCCGAGCTCATATCGTCTCGCTTACACTACCCCTGTTAATAACAGTATAGATCGGGTTTGGTTCATGTCATATCATAATCGAGTTGGTTGTCATGTCATCCTCGGGCGACAAGTTGGCATTGGTTCGATAGAGTTTATATAGGGTCAAATTATCCAACATACATTTTACCTTGTGTTTTCAAATTTATAGTATGTGACCAGTAATCTCGTAGAGTCGTAGTAATGCAATTCTTAAATGGATTTACTTTAATTAAAACAATTAAGAATTTTATATTAGAAAGCTAATTGTTGTTGAGTTGTCTATAAGGCTAAGTCACCGTCGAATAGTGAAAACGAGTTGGTGCGGTTAGGATTATGATCAGACTGCGACAAAATAAAGATGTTTTCAACAATCAGTTGAACCTCATTTGTTCTTTTCAAAGCAGCTTGTAAACCAGAGAGTCCCTATCCTCGGCACATCTAAGATTTACTCTCTTCAATGGACCGTCAACTAGATTGTGTTTTTTTGGGGAACACAACCATGATTATGTCCAGGCTTTTTCCTTATTGGCTTTCATATCGATACATTAAATGTATTCTCTAATTGTTTTGCCCTCATTTTGAAGAAAGATATATAGAACTTTGTAGTGATTCAAGGTTGTCTCTTACTGGAAATTCACCTTTAAATTCGTCGAGTTAGTCATGATGCTTTTGGTATGTGCTTGGCTAGCCCATATAACGTCCAAAAGATTTGACATCGAGGTGCATGAATTTGCTCATACATGAACATATGGCTCTCAAGAGTGGCCAAACAGTTATTTTGATCGGTTATCCCATTCAAATGAATGGTGTGCAAGTAGCTTTTGACATTTTTCTCCAAAGATAAATTCGATAACTTGGTTAGGTTGACTTGATTTAGATCATTTATCGGTGACAAGTAGTTAAGGGTGGTTAGGTTGACTTGATCTATTCACGTGACTTATAATAAACACATGTAATTTTCCTATAAAGTTATGACATCCTCGTTTGATGTTCTTAAGTTCAATTCAAATGCGTTGCATATGACTATAGTCTGAATAAACGTTAATTTACACAAATCACTTACGAAGTATATTATTTCGACTAAATTATAACACTAATGCAAGTGGTGCATGCATCTATGTAAGTAGACATCTAAGCTTTTTATCGCAACCTTAAGCAAACAAGAAAATTATTAAAGTTCGTAAGTTGTTTTGCAAGTATTAATCTTGAATATTTTAACATTTTAACAATTTATGTAAATCCACAACTTACGTATTAAATTAAATAGTCAATGATATCAGCAACAAATATATGATAAGAACATTTTGTTGAAAAGTACATGTACCAAATGGTGCGAGGCAATCTTACAACATTTGATATGTTCAAGCATATTCAAGAGCTTTATTATGAAGAAATGATCAATATCTATTTGGTGAACATTAATAAATATGGTACGCCAAAATTGACAAATTCAAATTGTGTTACGGCGTTATAAGTACGAGGAATTATAGGCAAACATAACACGCTTTACTACTATGTAGATAATACATGGCTACATTTATCTCCTGAATGCCTTAAATGGAATATACCACTTTTACCATTGAATATGAATGATGACAAAAATAAACTGCTATTCTCATAAATCAACCGTTTAAGGTAATTAAGATTGAGATCACTAAGTTTGTTACTTTGTCGTTTTTTATGCGAACAATTGTTAATAGGATGTTAGATGCAAAACAAGGAAAACAACCCACTACCAAGCACACTTATATCACATGTTCATCTTCGCTTGCATTTAAGCCACAATCCCGACACTCAATTCTCACCCGAATTTCACGATTCCTGATCCATCACACTCCTAAATACCTCTACAACCACATCCAATCCCAAACCCCCACCAAAAACCACCCTTCACTTCCACACCTCCCTCAAATCATCACAAACTCACTCAAAACCAAGAATACGACCACTGTCACTTCCGACCTCAATATCTCCCGCCTCACTCCACCTCACCTCGCAACCAGCCCATCCTCAGAAACCTCACATAATCCCGAACCCAAAACACGAAACCACACAAAAAAATCCGAACCCAAACTCAAATTATCCCAACATTAATCTACCCAAGAAACACATATGAAACAACCTTCCAAAAAATCTCCTTACAACACTTCCTTATACCACTCCCCCTTAATCCTTCCCATACACCTCATCTTACATCCTCAGCCGTTGATAACTTTTTAATCTAACGGTCAAGATCATGTCATTTTTAAATCCAGTCCACGATCCGTGTACTCATAATTTCAACCAATCACAGCGCTCCATTTTCATTCCTCTTACGTACATTTCTTACACTATATAAACCTTCTGTAGTAGAACATTTCTTCCACACCAAAAATTCTCTCAAGAAAATCCCCAAATCAATCGTGTTTTCCGACAGCTTTTGTTAACCTAACCCTAGTTTTTCGGAAATGGCGGCTAATGAAGAAACTGGTGCTATTCCGGCGACCGAGCAAGAAACTGGTGCTACTCCGGCGACAGAAACTACTCCGGCGGAGAATGCTGCTGTAGAAGTGACGAAGAAGACGAAGGGATCCAAACCGAAAGCAACGAAACCGAAGAAAGCTCGTAATCCTCCTACACATCCTCCTTACTTTGAGGTACTACACATTTCTCCGATTTTTGTTTGAATTTGTGTGTTTTTATGGAGTTTGAAGCTGATTATGTTGTTTTAATGGCGGAAATGCAGATGATAAGCGAGGCGATAACGACATTGAAGGAAAGAAATGGTTCAAGTCAACAGGCGATCCAGAAATTCATCGAAGAGAAGCAGAAGAATCTTCCAGGAAACTTCCGGAAGATTCTTTTAGTCAACTTAAGGAAATTTGTTGCTTCTGAACGTCTTGTTAAAGTCAAAGCTTCGTATAAGCTTCCTTCTGCTTCGGCTTCGAAAGCGAAGACCACCACCGCTGCTGCGAAGCCAAAAGCGAAGTCTACTGCTGCGAAGTCCAAAGCGAAGCCTGCTGCTGCTTCAACTAAGTCGAAAGCAAAGCCGAAAGCAAAAACCGCTGCTGCCGCTAAGCCTAAAGCGAAAGCGAAACCGGCTTCCAAAACTGCTGCTGCACCTGCAAAGGCGAAAGCTACTGGTACTAAGAGAAAGGCAGCCACTGCTGTGAAGGAAAAGCCGGCTAAGGTCGCGAAAACAACTGCAAAATCTACTCCAGCTGCTAAGAAGGCGGCTGCTAAACCAGCTGCTAAGACTAAGGCGGCTGCCAAACCAGCGGCCAAGACCAAGGCTGCTGCCAAACCAGCTGCTAAGACCAAGGCGGCTGCCAAACCAGCTGCTAAGACCAAGGCGGCTGCCAAACCAGCTGCTAAGACCAAGGCGGCTGCTAAACCTGCGGCTAAGACTAAAGCAGCGGCGAAACCCGCAGCAAAGAAGGCAGCGGCTAAACCAGCAGCGAAGAAGGCAGAACCAGCGAAGAAGGCAGCGCCAGTGGAGGCAAAGAAGACTGGGAGGAAGCCACCAACCAATAGGTCTAGGCCAACAAGAGGGAGGAAGTGAGGTGGTAATTGAATTGGAAGTAATGGAATTGAGTTGAATTCTAGGGTTTGTAGTTGATGATGCATTGATTAATGGTGGTGTTTGAGATGGATGTGTAAATGTTGATGCTGTTTTTTTAGATTTG
Source organism: Silene noctiflora (assembly GCA_009801015.1). Taxonomy (NCBI): domain Eukaryota; kingdom Viridiplantae; phylum Streptophyta; class Magnoliopsida; order Caryophyllales; family Caryophyllaceae; genus Silene; species Silene noctiflora. The sequence continues at coordinate 100,513 of VHZZ01000004.1, forward strand.
GGTGTAGGATGTTGAGATTTAGCGCCCATACCATACAAGCTTTAGTGATTTTAATTTTGATTTTAGTCGGAATCTTAGACTTAGATCTTGATCTTGTTTTAGTGTTCAATTGAGAAGTATTAATTTTCGAGTTAATGAAGATGAGAATTTTAGGTTTCATTTCTCAGTTCTGTTCTTAATTGTTCAATCTTTTTTTCGGTTTCATTTATGATTTCGATTTATTTTCCGATTCATATGAGATTACATCACTGAATTTGATCTATTGTTGCCTTTTGTTGCTACTGTCTTTTGATTGTGTTCTAAATTGTCGATCTATTACAGTTTTGTACGAGATTACATTAATGAATTCTCGGTTTGATTTGTGAAAGTGTAGTCCTCAGACTGCAATGTAGGTTCAAGTATGTTAATGTATGTGTTTGATTACATGCTTATTGGCATTTGCAGGATGAATTATGTTTAGAGGCTTGAATCTCTATCAACATTTCCAGCATTTGCAATTTATTGAATTGATTAACTGTTTTCCGTTGTTTGTTGTTTGCCGTTATCATTTGATTATGTGGTAGCAATCTCTATGAACAGGATGAATACTAAAAGCTCACTGACAGTAACATTGGAGTAATCTTTCAGGCTACTCCTACATTGACTATGTGTTGGTTGTATTACAAACTGGCATTCTTTGGCAGTCTTAGGGTACAACGTAGAATCCCCCATTAGTTCCACAAGTTGTGGTTTCTGATAGCCGAAAGTTGTCCTTTGAGAAATTATCCAGTTCCTTGCTGCTTTCGGCTTAGGAATACTTGTCTGCTATAGATCAAGTAGAGTTTTGCATGGTTCACTGGCAGAACTCATAAGTGATAGTATTTTTTTTCATTCAGAATTTCCTCATCGGCGTGTTTGTGTCTCTAGTCTGGAACACATTGAAGACACCTCTTATAGTGCTGAACTTCAGGTCATTTGCTGTTGTTTTATGTTAGACAGATACTGTATTATTAGTGAACTTGTTATTGACGAGAGCAGAACTTGATGATTAGGCTACATTTTCTTCTGTGTTCTTACAGATACTGTATTATTAGTGAACTTGTTATTGACGAGAGCAGAACTTGATGATTAGGCTACATTTTCTTCTGTGTTCTTTTCCGCTATGACTTATTTCTTCTGGTCTGTTATCTATAACTATCAAGCTTCAGTGAGAATGGTGAGTTTTGTTGAGGTGAAAGAGGAACAAACTGTCACTTCATTAAAGCCTAGGCAATTTAGGTAATGGGTTGTTGGCGTTCATGAGGATGTTATCATATATCTATAAATTTTCTACTTGGGTGAGTTGGAAACCTTATTATCACAAAAGAGCTAGCTATGGCGAATGGAAAGAGAGGGTGTCTTTGGCTTTTGGCTAATGCTAGTAGGTTGGAAGTATGTAGGGAGCTGAATCTGATGAAAATGTGATGTTTATGAAGGATGCCGAGAGTTTTGCACCACCACAATTTAAGAATTGTTGATTTTTACTAGAATGCTTGGAGTGGCTGACGGTTCCATTGGAGTAATACTTCTTACCGTGTGGGTATTTTCTCATTGTTTTTTTGTACGACTGTGGAAGAAGTAGAAGGCAACTCGTACCTTCCTAGGTTTCACAATGTCAGTTGCATTCATTTTTCCAAGTTGATGTTGCTGGCTGTTAGCTCAGCAAGAAGAGAATACAACTTGATCATTATCGCTCAGAGTATGAAATCTGCTGATGAAGGTTCACTTCAGTTTTGGAAGAAGCAAGGAGTGAGGGAAGCTCTGTATTTGGCTTTATTTGTTTTCTCTTAACGATTTTCATCTTCCGCGTGTGCGTGTTTTGTCCTTTAGCTGTCAAGATTTAGGCTTCACAATGTTCTCGGTTGATATCCAAGTGATAAAGGAAGAAATATTTTACGGAGTATGTTTTTCTGTTGTGGAAGTTTCCATCCAAAGCATTGAAGCCATGACATTTTCAGGTAATCAGTTAATTTCCTTCCTGAGAGATTTTATATATTTTTCATTATCAATGAAGCCAAATACTCTGTAATATTTGACTCAGGAATACATCCAAATTAGTCACTAAACTATTTGCACTTGTCAAACGGAGAGCTTTGTTGCTTTCAGCGAAAGTTCTGCAGGAAAACTTTGAAGCCTTTAGAGGGAGTATTTAGACTCTAGGATGATGTTTTTATGTTTGCAAAGACTGTTGTGAATGTAACCATTTCAATATTTTGGTCGACTATGTTTGCTTGAATCCTTGAAAAGCTGGATAGTTACTGCTCAGGATCAGATTTATATTAACCATATCTTGAATGAATTATGAGAGGTGTTGACAGGCAACACAGAGGTGTCTTGTATTCTTTTTCCAGATCGATTGCTCTTTTCCGAAGCCTTTATAAAATGTTGTGCATCTATCTGCCAATCTCTGTGTGCCGGTCTGTTGCTCCTTGTGATAGGGTTCCCAAGCCCCATAAATATTACGTCATTTCTGATCATAGCTCAGTAGAATACTGTTTCGTTGCTATATTTTAGCGCTTCTCTGCAGCAATTGAAATCAACTTGTTCCTTCTCTATTTGGTTTGCTTTTGCTACTCATATAGCTGATATAAATTCAGTTAAAAGTTGCATTAAGCTCATTTAATGTGTCTACTAGTTACATTTTTTGTTTTCATCCCCTCAAGTCTTCATAGCCTAGTCTTCTCTCAATGCTATTACAAACTGTGACCAGACATCCATTATTACATATATACGCCAAAATCACCATTTAACTACATTGGCCGTTTGCCTGTATGTTGCCATCCGTGAAGCGTTTCAGCTTCCAATGCTTCGTTATTTGTTCAGTTTACTACAGGCTCTGTATGTCTTGTCATGCCATAGCTGTGCAACTATTATGTCCAGAGTTCCTTTCAGTTTGAAGTTAACGTGTGTATAGCAAGGAAGTTATGTTCTATAAGATCTTTAGTTTGAATGCTTATGTAGGACTGTACACTGAACTGAAAAGACAATTCTGTAAAAACTTCGGTACTTTTTTTTTCTTCCCTTGAAAGTCTAACATACTTCATGGTAAACAATGGGGAAACTGAAGTTTTTAGATTGTCTACATCTATGCATCGTTTGATCACTTTGATCCCATTTACRGGTCTCCTTGAGGCGCCTGAGTAGATATTGTCGTCATTGCCGGCTATAATTATCACTAGAAGACTGTGCTATATGTAGTTTTTAACATGTGTTGCAGCTGTCAAGTCTCAATCTCAGCAGGTTAACCTCTTCGCAATGCTAGTCTCTTCAAAACCTGCATATCCTTACAAGGTTCCATTTTTTATGGCCGAATTACAGAAAAGAGACTCAAGCTAGTGACAACTTTCAGCTTGCACCGACTTGAAAAACCACTCTCCTAGCCGTTGCAGGCGGTAAGTCTCCTGTTATCATTTTGGTCCTTCAAATCAGTTGACTGTATACTTCTGTTTAAATGCCTGTTGCATGCCGCATTTCAAGTTTTGTAAATTCACAAGGTGCTGTTAGTCTTCTTCATTTAAGTCTCTTACCATTTCCGAATGCATGGAACTTTTCTGAGTTAACATGCAGGGTATTGATTCCGTTCTTCGACCCTATGTTTAACAGTGATGCTAGCATTGCTTTCATCTCTTCCTACCAATTTGTTGGATTCTCTGGCTACCTTCAAGTTGTTGGTTACCCTTGAACTCAATATATCACAGTAGAACAATGACATAATCTAATCTTTGTTATTGTTCGGCAGTATTTGCCGCAGCTAGTTTATTAATTACTTTCTCCGTCTCAATCATTTGTTTACCTTTGAATAAAATACCCCTCAGAATAAAAAAAATAGTAATCTCGGAGAAGATCTCAGGTAAAAAAAAAAGGTAATCTCGAATAAAATACCCCTCAGAATAAAACACAACCGCTCAGTCATTTTCTGGCACGTATGTTTACTCGATGAGACAAGCTAAATACCTACATAATCTCGGAGAAGATCTCAGGTAATTATGAGCTTCTACATTTGTTGTAGTTTCTGTGATTCTACTCCTGTTTTGATTTATCGATTTGATTTCACTGTCCTCACATTCGCCCCCCTTGAAAATAATCAGATGCCTAATTACAGTTCCGTTCCAGAGTCCTAAGCCATGCTAAATCCCTGACGCAGTGATTATCACGCGTTTGAGCTTCAGCATAGTATTCGCTGTAACTTGTTTCGGACAAGAGTCCCTTCTAGATCAGACAGTTGGGTTGTCTTATTGGGTTTAGGTTGTATAACCTCGTGGACTCGTGGTTCAGTAAAAGCCGGCTTTCGGCTTGCAAGAACCAACATAATTTTGCAGAAAACTAGTTCATTTTATTTGTCTCAAGACAAACAAGTAGACAAAAGATTATCTTTTCCATAAAAAACTTTAACCTTCTTCCACACGGAGTACATTGGGAAACCAACAAAATTCTTGGTAATTTCGGAATTCTAAATCCAAAAATTCAGAAACATGGAGTAATACATCAGAACTTAACCGAGACTAAAATGGATTCTAAATTTCTACCATCAATGTCAATGTCAGTGCTCACGACACTCTTGATTCCTGGAAATCGAGTTATAGTCAAAGTGAAATCTCAGGATGGAATTGCTTTTCCGCGAGTTCCTTAAGTTTAGTGATGACCTTTTTAGCGACATTGGTATATCCTATGGCACTAGCTGACTCCGGTGCTGAAATAACTATTGGGATGCCTTCATCACAACAACTCCTATTCTTCATCTCAATTGGTATCTGTAAAGTAAAACATAATTGAACGAGTTAAATGGTGAAACAACGAACAATGTTCAATCTAGCTTCATCAGAACCAGAGAGAGTTAATAATTGTTCTAAAATCATGATAATATTCAAATGCTCCGTAAGAGCTAGAGGACAGATTTTCAAATGACAAGCTGCAGAATTCAGCTGCCCTCCCATTTTATGTTACTCAAAACTCGAGCTAGAGGGTCTCTTCCTCTATTATTTGAGAAGTGTTAAAGAGTGAAAAGGGCTGGGTAGAGATTCGATACTCATATCCTTGGAAGTCATTTCGAACAGGGGTACGGCTCCAAAAGTGAAAAGGCAAAGAAACATAGCTGTCAGTATGCAGGAAAAAAGTTTAAGAGCCAGAATACCAGAACTCAGCAGTTACTACCTCCTTCGAAATAATAAACACCTTGAAGAAGATAAATACTATTAAAAAACTTACATCACCGAGATAATCAAGGGACAGCTCTTCTGCAGTCCTTCTTGCTCCTCCTTCCCCAAAAATATACGAAGGCTCGTCACAATGTGGACATTTAAAGCAGCTCATGTTTTCTATGATTCCTACAATCTGCGGATTAAAGAAAGTTCAAAAAGGAAGTTCTAAAATCTAAATATGCCATAATCGGGTAAGGTAACTACAAGAGTAACCTTCACAGAGCATATCAACAGTTTATCATGAGCGGACAGTCCAAGAACGAAGAAAGTAAGTTTTTTTTTTTTTTTTTTTTTTTTTTTTTTTTTTTAATCTGAGAGGGTGGCTTGAAGTAATTGAACAAAGTTTTAGGAAATTAATCATACCGGAACATTGACTTTAGAAAACATGAGAGCTCCTCTTCGAGCATCTAGTAATGCAATATCTTGTGGAGTTGAAACAATTATAGCACCTTCCAATATAAATTTCCAATATTAAGTATTCACATAGACAAAAAGTATAACTACTGCATAAGAAACGAACACACTCAGTAGTAGTGCAGATCTTGGAGAAAAAAATAAAGGGGCCCCGATATTCAAACCATCGACATACGTTTAAACAAATTACTTCTAACCGCAGGCCAACATAGGCCAAGTGATTGTACGTACTAAAACATAAAAAAAATAAAAATAAAGATAGCAGGGATCGGATCACTGCCCAATAAAGCTAAGATCTGTCTCTATATGGTAAAACAACGAGAAAGAGAGCATGTTCACCTAAGCAATAGTACACGCTTAGTAACTGAGGGGAAAAGGCTTAAAGCTCACTCTCTCTTCACCACAATGAATCAGTTAATACATCCTTCAATTTCTTAATGATCTCTCAGATTGATCAAAATACTACCGAATAGATGATTAGTCTGAACTTCGAGCGTTAATCAAACAAAACTTAAAAGGGTGAGACATGAAGGACTAGGAGAATGTAAGGTGCCTGTTTGAGATTACTTTTTACCGCACAAGGGTCCATGTGGAAATAATTAAATAAATCTACCTTAGCTCAAAGACTTAGTAGCAATCCCAAATGATGAGAGATATACCTGATAATTGCAGCCGCTGAGAAATAGTCAGCTGAGCATCACCGGTTCCTGGTGGCATGTCCACTACAAGAATGTCCAGCTCCCCCCACTCGACTCCTTTTGCCATTTTCTCAAGAGCGCTCATTACCTGAAAAACTAGAGTTAAACCGAGATGAAAATTGGAGTACCATGATTATATGGAATGCAAATTTACTCAGATCTTCAATTAACTGTATTACCATGGGACCTCTCCAGACAATCGGTTGATCCTTCTCCACAAGCAATCCCATTGACATGCACTTGACTCCATAATTCTCCTTTGGGATCATCTTCATGTCTAATAGAGTCAAGAAGAATCGGCCTAAGTATCTAAGGTATAAATCCAAATGGGAAAGTAAAAAGGATGGAAAGCATATGCTTTAACTAAGTTAAGTGTTGACCGGAAAGGCTGAACAGGAGTTCTAACAACAAACTAGCGTCGTATTAAAAAAAAACCACACCCGAAAATAAATTTCCTTTTCACAAGCGGGTTTTTCTCAGTAAAAAAAATCCTAATTCAATAAATGGATTCTAATGAAATTTTCTGGAACGTATCAAAGACATTGTAAATAGAAGGATCAATATATACAATAATACAACTACCAATAGCACTAGTCTATTCTTTTTTATTTCTGAAAATCAAATTCCCATTGTATATAAGAAAATCGAGTATCACCATCCAAAAGATCCATACCTTCATTTACATCTGGCTTTCCACTGATTTTCATCATTGTCGGGATGGAAGGTCCATATACATCGGCATCAAGTAAACCAATAGCAAGTTGATATCTACTGGCAAGGGCAGCAGCCAAATTAACTGCAGATACAAATATTCCGTAAACATACATTAGTGAGGCAGCATGAAAGTTCAAGAATCTGGTTGCTTTTTACTCCATAACCACATAAATTTATACATCAAAAGGGGTTGTTTTTCAACAATACAACCTCTTAGTAGTGCCTTAACACAACACATAATTCAGAAAATGTCAACACAGAAGAATTTGAAATCTACTTGATTGATTTCGAGACATTCATGGACCTAAGAAACACAAAAGAACGGCCCAAAACATTGACATATGTCGACAAAAACTATTAACACGCCACTACTCCACTACTGAGTATACATACACCCACAAGGATTCTTAGTGAATACATATCCCGATCGAAAACCTCCACAACTAAAAAATCTCATCAAGCATTCAAAATGTTCACGAAAGAGGAACACAAATTAACCAATGACATGCCTAGTTATCCCATTACCACTCGATACTTCATCATCCTAGTAACTAAGTTGAAACACTCAAAATGAGCAACTATGCATTCACATTTAACAAAGAAAAAATTAAGCCCAATTATATAAATACGTCCACCCAAATTCTATACCATCTGAGCTGATATTCATTATTATGAACAACAACGACTGCATTTTAAATTTACTTTCTAATCAATTATCATGTACAAAATCAGCAAAATTCACTAAACTAAGCATGTGTATACAACAATAACAACATTACCCGAGTACCTCAAATCTCAATGGCTCTCGCAAATTGAGCCTGTTCATATATCTCCAATAATACATACAGGTCTTGAAGCCAATATAGGCATGTCCATCCAAAATCTATACTATATGAGCTAATCATTAGCACTATTAACAACAAAGATTGAATCTTTAAGCAACATTTCAATCAATCATCATATTCAACAAGAACAAAATGAGCAAAATTAACTAAATTAATCCTTGATCAAACACAAAAACAATCTTGAAGAAAATTTGAAGAAAAAAAAAAACCGAATATATCAGCCTATTTGTGTCGTTAACACAAGGGTAAGACTACGTATATCCCACATCCCCCTTACCCCCCACAATTTGCGAGAGGCATTGAGGCACTGGGGTAACATTGTCGTTGTAAAGTCGAATCAAAAGAAAGGAAATACCAGCAGTAGTGGACTTGCCAACACCTCCTTTACCAGAAGCAACAGCAATAATATCCTTAACCCCAGGAATTTGTAACCCTTTACTTTTCCCAGCTAATGCAGAAAATCCTCTCATACCCATTAAATATTTCTGTAACATTCAATGTAGAACAAATCAACAATCAAGAACTACTAATTATTCGCTCCGTCTCAATCATTTATTTACTTTTTATATCCTAATAAACATTTCTACAAGAACATTCAAATTTAGAACAAATCAACAAATAGTACAAATTACTCACTCCGTTTCAATCATTTATTTACATTTTATATTCTTTATGAGACTATCAGGGTATTTAAATTAACCCAAAAGTAAACAAATGATCGGGACGGAGGGAATACAAAAGAAAACTACCAATTTGTTTAAAAAGTTAAAGAGTAACAAGAAACCAGAAAAATTAACTTACCAAATTGTTTAAAGCATTGAACTTTAACATACCCTTCATGAAATTTTTATGAATTTGGAATAATCAGATGAAATAGTGTTGACGATGGTGGTGAATTGGATGATCAGTAGTGATGAATGATGATGGTGGTCAGAAAAATGAGTGCATTTGGCCTTCTTGTATTAGTAGTCGACTGGAGCATTCTATGAGTTGGGTCAATAATGTCCAGGTTCGAGTTCGGGTTTGGTTCGGTTCGAGTTCGGGTCAAAGTGTTTCACAATTGTTTGACTTTAGGTCAATTGGGTTCAAAATTGTTTGGATTCGTGTTTTAATATAAGTTCTGATTTAGGTCAAATTGGTTCAAATTTATTTGGATTTGAATTTATTTTGGGCATGATTTCCGATTTGGGTCAAATTGCAACTTTGTTTGGATTTTGGTCTATTTTCTGGTCATAAGTTATGATTTAATTTAGTTCGAATTTGAGCACCAGTACTGATTTGGGTCAGATTGGATAAAAATTGTTTAGATTTGGGTTGGTCGGGTTCGGGTATAAGTTATGACTTTTGAGTGAGCAAAATTTGATCAAAATTGTGTTGGACTAGGTTGGTCGGGTGCAAGCATATGTATGATTTGGGTCAAGTTGGATCGGGTTCAAGCATAAGTTATGATTTAGGTCAAATTGGATAAAACTTATTTGAATTTGGTTTTACTTTTGGGCATGATTTCTGATTTAAGACTCCACACTTATTTTGGGCGGAAATAAAAAATCACGGTTCAAATGAACGGGCCTAACTCAAAAAACCACGTCCCCGCTCTAAGACTCCGCACTTACTTTCTCCATGTAGTTGGCGTATCCCGATATGAGACGGTCTCACATTCGACATTTTTGTACACTCCTTCCGGGTCACGCTTTTGTTGTTTACCTTTTTTTTATTACGTGTAAGAGGTATTTTAATCAAAGGCATTAATGAATGGAATCGGGTGAGTATATGATTACTCCTTCTTTAATTCTATTCAATTAGGTTTACTGGGTTTCTTTTAAATGCAGCATTGTGGAATTACAACAAACAGTATATTTCTTCTGTCCCGATCATTTGTTTACCTTTATATTTGTTGTGATGGGTATTTTAATCAAAGTTAAACAAATAATCGGGACGGAAAAGGGGAATTGTTTATTGTGGATCCGTTGAATTTCAAGGGTTAAGCTTTGATGATGTATTGTGTTTGTTATGCATTATTTAATGGTAATTGGTTGGTTGTTATGATAATTTAGCATTTGGGTTATAAAAGTTGGCATCTTTTGATAAATATAGTCTGAATTTGGAACGGTAAAGTTAGGGTTTATATTGTTTCGATAGGAGCGAGGGGATACTAAGGGCCAGTGCCCGTCACAAATGAGAATTTGTGATGATTTATTAGTCAACGGTTTAAAATTTCCGATTATTTTTTCAAAGGTAGGTCCTATTCCATTCGACTGAAAGTCTGAAACTAACAGTGAGCTAAATTAAACTGAAATCAAGTCGAAAGGATTATTGCCGTCCTCTATTGTATTAATGATTCACCCTATAGAACTTTCAAGACTTTAGCCATGTTTTATCCTCCGTACTTTGAATCCTAGCTCCGCCACTAGTTGAGTTCTCGCAACGTTTTAGCTCTTACATTACCCTATGGTAGCAAGGTCTTACAATGCATACACAATTTAGGACTTACATTAGCAAGGTCTTACCATGCATAGACAAGTTCGTGTTGAATAACATCAAATGAAACATGAGTTTTTATTACTAGAGTTTCGACATTGTTTTCTGCATTGATTTGTACAAACCTCTGATTATGATGTAAGGTGTCGTCTTCTTTTAGTACAACGTTGCATATTGAAGTAAAATACATGGTTTTCCAACTTATTATAGGCTTACAATAACACAGACCTCATCACGGAGAGACTGATGTATGTGAACATAAAGAGAAACATGAAACTTAAACCCAGAATTTAGAAAGGGTTTTATAACCACAAGGACCCCTTCTTGGAAATGTTTTGATGTACTCGATAAAGCTCGTCTCTCTGTAAACAGGTGCACCGTTATTGTGTTCATAGAGCTCCTTGATAGGTCCGTAAATCCTAGAATGATTTTTGGTACTTGGGAGGAAGAAGGCCCCAGATGATAATCTTGGTCCATCGGAACTGGGCACTACTCTGTGTACTGTACTTTTGAAAACATCATTGGTAATAAGCTGCACATACAAAGCCGTAATTACCATCGTTTTAATTAGTCACGCGGCAGAAGAAAATGTTGAAATATTCTATTTGTCGTACGAAAATATGATCGCTTTGCTTTGATTTGTAAAGTCCCATATAAAACTTCACGTGTGTGTATGTTTTGTTTAATTGTTATTCTGTGTGTTGTTTTGCGACCTTAGACTTTGCAAAACAACTTAAAATGAAGAATATAAGGGTGTAAATTTCAGGGCAGTACCTGTAGCAAGTCACCGATGACTACTAAGATAGCATCATCTTCAAAAGTCACGTCTATCCACTGATTTTCATGATGAGCCTGAAGTCCATTCACGTTGTTTTGGACGAGAAAAGTGAGGAAAAATGGATCGGAATGCTTGGATGTGCTCATGGTCAAGGAAGGATCAGGACAAGACGGAGAATAGTGGTTCACCAACTTTCGAGCTTCCATGCATCCACTTGTTCTCAGGTAATCACTCCTAAGCCCCAATGCCTCGGACATCAATTCTGATAATGTCTCTTTCAGCTCAGTCGCATATTTCACATAATTTGACATTTCTTTTCTGGAATTTTGGGAGGAAAATCAGAAAATCATATGTGTGTTTTTTTATAGACATTCTCAAGTGCGCTATAGAGTTAAAAGTTTTAGTATTTTTTTTTTTTTTTTGACTCATATGATGGAATAAATCTAAATGACCCGTAAACTATATGTGCTGCTCATAGCGATTTCCTTAACGTCATTTGGTAAAGTTTGCTTATGTCTGGTCCCTGATTTCGGTATAGACGAGAGTCCTTAAGATAATAGGGTAATATTGTTTGTAAGTGAAACCCTCCTATTCAATGTTTGTAATTAGGCCTCATTTACCTCAGGTTCAGAAACGTCAAGTCTTACGGGTTTGAGTAATCTCAATTTGCCATTATCGGGTTAGCTTGTGAACGGGTCGTTTGGTTCAGGTCACTTCCGGTCAATGTTTACAAGTTTGATCGGTCGGGGTCATTATTCCTATGGATAAAAGGTTTTTGTTTAAAATTTTTCTTTTTGTGTCATGCTGGGCTATTCTGGATCCAATCAGTTTGGTTCTGGCAAATCTAGTGACGGAACTAGGATTTCGAGCTAGAGATAACTTAGATGTCACAAAGTTAGTTAACTTAGATGAATTAAACCCAAACCTATGAATGTAATTATGTAATGATCTAATATGGCAGGTCACTATATGTTACCTGCAAATACTAGGCACAAAGGCCTCAGAATCCTCAACAGGCTGATCCTCATAATGAGCCGAAAACGTGTCCTTCCATACCGGATCAAATGAGATTGGATTAATAGAGAGGTGATACCGCACCTTCTTGGTCGGATCATGCGAATAATACTCAGTCTTTAACTCCATGGGTTGCTCATTGAACTTTCTTACACTTTCTAGCATATCATTGATGCTTTCCTTAGGCACTCCATGACCGACCACCTTAAATATTCCCCATGTTTTTGACGCGTCAAGAATTTCAGCCACAATCTCCCTCCTCCTCTTCCCTTCACATTCAAAACCTCGAAGATCAATGACCGGAACTTTGATGTCCCGGTTATATGTCTCTACTGATTCATCTTGCCACAACTCTGTTTGGTTTGTGAAGATTTTCGGAACTTGGGTTAAACCAGAATCCATCATGTGTTTCACAGTTGCTTTCGCATTTTTGAGCTTATTTACCTCTTCTTCTTTACTATAGTTTGAGTCATTTAGACTCACGGAGTTCATATTCAAAGCAATGGTAGACATTTTAGTGACAAATCTGAGGGATATATTTTAGAGTAATATTTGAAGTAGTTACTAAGAAACTCAAAGACTGACATACTATATATAAGATGATTTCTATTACACTAATTCTTATTTCAGACGGCAACTATCCGTCTTAACCTTAAGACGGATAGTTGCCTCTCACACACTTGCAAGTGGGGAGGCAAGTGGATGGAAAATGGATAATCCCACTTTGCCTCCCACTTGCAAGTGTGTGAGAGGGCCACTATCCGTCTTAAGGTTAAGACGGATAGTGGCCGTCTTAAGCAAGACGGACACTTTCTATTATAGTGGTTAGCACATTATTGGCTTTGATTAGGCTGAAGATTATAATATTGTTACGGTCGCAAGTAAGATAATGTATGTTTAAGCGACTAGCTTGGCATTTAGCTTAACAGATTAGCATATTTGGTATTCACTCCATCTCAGTCATTTGTTTACCTATTTCATTTTAGGGTGCCCTCAGTCAATTGTTTACCATTCTATTTTGGAAATGCTTTTGATGGACAATTTGATACTCCACACTCAATTTCGATTCACTTGTCATCCAATAACTGACCTTCTCCTCATTCCTTGGTCTTTGTGCCAAAACCAAAGGTAAACTAATGACCGGGACGAAAGGAATATATAATTAAGCAAGCGCCAAGCGGTACTTGCTGCTTATAATACTAGGCTTATTTTACATGCAGTGATTACTCTGTGCCAAAAAAGATGGCCGGCAGATAAGTAATTGACAAAGACTAGTAGCATTACTGAGGTGTGAATTAGCATCATGCTTTTATTCTATGCTAATTATAAGGTATTGACTATTGAGCTAGCCGGAGTTCGAAAAGACGGAATGTCATAGAGAGGTAGACTTCAACAACTGAGGAGCATTTATCTCTCTCATCACTGTGGTTTGTGGATGTGATTTAACCCGTTCTATGGATTAATATCAAATGAAAATTTCGTCTTCAAACATTGAATAATAATCAGTTTAAGAGAATAAACTTGGAACTCTTTAATAACTCGTTCTATGTGATTTAACCCGTTCTATGCTAGTTGCTAGGTCGAGTATTATTGGGTTTAAATTTAATATCTCCTTGTTGTTGCATCCCGGGATCTGGAAAAATGTATAGAAAATGACAAGCACTCGAATTAATTTTCTCTTCTTTTTTTTTTTGAGACGGATGCCTGTGAAGTGCGAACCAATAGGAAACTTCGTTGACAATGCGAAATTTGATTCTTACATTTTTTTTCAAGGATTACATGTTTGTTTTCTGACTTTTCTGTGTTCAAGTCTTTAGGAATTGTCTTCCTGAGAATACTTGTCAAACAAGATGAAAAATTGTAAGAAACGTCAGCCCGATTTCTAGCTAGTAAACTTCATAGAAGTTGCCAGTATACTAAACTACAATATTGTTCTAATATAAAGTTAATTACACTACTAATCATGTTGCATAACTTTTTGCAGAAGCCATGGTTGAACTTAGCCAGTTCTTGCTGCCGGTATTACTCGTCTTCCCTTCATTTCTTCTCCTATTTATCATCACAAAAAACAAGTCGTCCAAATCGAGACAAAACCCTACTCCAACCCAAGGAGATCTTCCCAAATCATACCCAATTATTGGTCATTTGATCGCGGCCAACCAACAAAAGGATAAATTCCAATGGCTCACAAATCTCCTCATATCTTCCCCATCTTCCACATTCGTTCTCCACCGTCCATTTGGTTTCAAGAGCATCCAAACCGCTGATCCCATTGTCGTAGAACACATCCTTAAGACCAAGTTCCATATTTACCAAAAGGGCCTTTACCATAGGAGTGTCCTTAGGGACTTCCTAGGGGATGGGATCTTCAATGTTGAGGGAGAGGCTTGGAAATTCCAAAGGCAAGTTGCTAGCCACGAATTTACGAATAAGTCATTGCGGAAATTTGTCGAGAGTGTCGTTGATTTCGAGCTCTCTAATCGACTTATACCGCTTCTATTAGAAGCAGCCAAGAATCGGACAGTCCTTGATCTTCAAGACATATTACAAAGGTTTGCTTTCGATAATATTTGCAAGATTTCTTTTGGGTATGACCCAGAATACTTGGATCCATCCTTATCAAATCAGGAATTTGCTGTAGCATATGAAGAAGCTACAATGATCAGCACAGCGAGATTTCGTTCCTTTTTTCCGATTGTTTGGAAAACTTGTAAGTTTCTTAATATTGGGTCTGAGAAAAGACTGAAAGAAGCTGTTTCTAAAGTAAGGCAATTTGCCATGGCAATTGTCAAGGAAAAGAAAGAAAATATTTTGAAAAGCTCGGAAAATTCTGAGGATTTACTATCAAGGTTTCTCAAATCAGGACACTCGAACGAGAAATTCGTGACTGATATCGTTATAAGCTTCCTCCTTGCCGGCCGAGATACGACATCGGCTGCGTTAACATGGTTTTTTTGGCTTGTACACAAGAACGAACAAGCTGAAAAGCAGATATTAGAAGAGGTACTGCAAAACAAAGGAAAACCAGGGAATAAAACAGAGCTCTTAAATTCCTCTGTTTACGAAGAAGTAAAAGACATGGTTTATACCCATGCGGCGTTATCTGAGAGCATGCGTCTATTTCCTCCAGTGCCGGTGGACATTAAGGAAGCGACCTCTGACGATGTGTTGCCAGACGGGATGCCGGTGAAAAAAGGTACGTACAAATTTTGTTAGCTTTTCAACATGTTAATTTTTGACTATAAATTCCGAATCTGCTATTAGGTACATGGGTGACATACCACCCTTATGCAATGGGAAGACTAGAGAAGTTATGGGGTCCAGATTGGGCAAAGTACCGGCCAGAGCGGTGGCTCCAGAAAACGGAAAATGGAGAGGAGAAGAAGTGGAGGTTCGTGCCACGTGACCCATATTCATACCCGGTGTTTCATGGTGGGCCAAGGGTTTGTCTTGGAAAGGAAATGGCGTTTTTGCAAATGAAGAGGGTGGTTGCAGGTGTTTTGAGTAGGTTTAAGGTGGTTCCTGCGGTTGAGGAAGGATTTGAGCCGGTTTACGTACCCTATCTTACGGCTAAGATGCATGGTGGGTTTCCGGTAAGGATCCAAGAAAGGTGTGAGTTTGAGTGACTCAAGTGTTGTTCATTTGGGAATCAGTTGTATAAGTTTCATGTAGAATAGCTCGCCTTTAGAAGAGTATACTTGTGCTGTCTATGTTCTTCTTGTACTATAATACTAGTATGGATCCCGCCTATATATACGCGGTATTTATAAATCCTTTATTTTATAGTGCATTATTTATCGATTTTAAAATTGAAAAATCATTAATTTTTCATATTTTAATATGAGAATACAAATTTTAAATGGAAAACTAATCAAAAGAATGGAATAAAGTCATGAAATTTGTATTTTAATGAATATTTTTACCATAAAACAAAAGATTTCAATTTATA
>VHZZ01000004.1:124939-141259 GCA_009801015.1 Silene noctiflora
CCAACCGAGTAAAAGGCCCAACAACAGGGGGAGAAATGTTACTGTTCATTGTGAATAGTAACCCCCCTTAGACACTTTTATTATAAGGTGTAAGAGGTGTAAGATATAAGACGGTTTTATATAAGAAATCGGAAAGCTATAGATGTTTTGGGTTCTAACCTTTAAAGGCCCACTGCTTGCGGATGATCCATCATATAATGTGTGACATTGTGAGTTGTGACCCAATGTCCAGTAATGTCCCCATTGTAAATTTCTGGTTCTTGATCAAAGTCACATAAATTAGTTGCTAAAATTATTAGAGGAGATAAAAGGTAAATATACAACATAAAAAGTTAAACAATTAACTAATACACTAGATCTGGCAAATCGGGTCAACGGGTCGGGTTAGGGCCGGGCCAGTTCGGGTCTTTCAGTGATTTCGGGTTAATTCGGGTCGCCTCGGGTCATTTCGGGTTTCGGGTCTATATCGGGTTTGTTCGTCGGGTCAGTTTCGGGTACCCGGTCGGGTTATTTTGGGTCGGGTCATTTTCGGGTCAATGAATAAGAGAGAAAAAATTATTTCAAGTCTTTTCGGTTCAATTAGAGTTATGTATTGTCGGGTCATTTTCGGGTTGGGTGGTTTCAGAATCGGGTCATTTTCGGGTTGGGTCAGTTACGGGTCGGGTCGGGTCTGTTCGGGTTTTCGGGTCACATTCGGGTGATGTAGTACGGGTTATTTCGGGTCTCGGGTCAGCCTTTTCAGGTCGGGTCAATCGGGTCGGTTGACTTTTGCCAGGTCTACTAATACTTCCACCTATTAAGCCTAATGTTCCTCTTTTTCTAATATATGTAATGAGTATTATATTAAAAATGCAACATTAGGCTGAATAGGATGAAGTACACCCCAAAATAGAAATGATAAACAAATAATCGGGACGGAAGGAGTATGTTTTATTTGAACTTGACTTCTTAATCAACGTCGGGTAAATAATGTGTTTAATAAAATTAAATGGGATGACAAGAGTAGTACCTCCGATCCAGACCAAAGATAACATTGACTTTTTGACACTATTTATGACTGTAGAGAATCTTTGATATTATTTGTAATATATATAAGAGAAAATATAGTCATGTGAGATCTTGTTTGATTTATCGTAATGAATGCTATAAGAATATCAAATTTTTATAATTTTTAATAATCTGTAACTAAAGATATCCACGTTTCAAAATGCGCCTCGACAAGTATGATAAAGTCAATGTTACCTTTGGTGTGGATCGGAGGGAGTATATTCTAAAAGAGGACTTGAGTAGAAGAAATTGGGATCGAGACACCATGTGATAATTTGACAAGTAATTATAATATATCCGTTTTTACTATAATTTTTGTGTAAGACCGTCTTATCGCTCAATCTGTCAACAAAGAAATCAATTGGTTATGCAATTGACCACGACAAGGAGTCATGCATGAGGATATCAATTGTCCAATTAGTTAGCATCTTTAAATGAAGTAGGCAGAAGTTGAAAGGGAATAAAATTTGTTAATTTTGCAAAATGTTGATAATAAATTAAAGTCTATTAAATTCATACACACTCAAATCATAATGAACCATGTGATCCATGACCCCCCATTGTAAAAGAAAAAAAAAAAATTAATTGAATTGATATCCTCGTTTCGTTCCGATCAGTTGTTTTTCTTTGGTTTTGCCACAAAGATCAAGGAAAAAGAAGGGGTCGGAGGTCAATTAGTAAATGACAGGTGGAACGAATTGAGTATAAATGATCAAATTACTCATCAAATTCATTCTTAAAATAGAAAGGATAACAATTGACTGAGACAGCCAAAATAGAAAAAGGATAATAAATGAGCGGGATAGAGGGAGCATTTTAATTTGTCTCTTTTTTGCTTGTTGAATTTCACTTTCTTTTATTTAAAGAGTTGTTGAATTAGTTAGAATATGATTACTACTTGCTAACCACCTTATTAAAAAATATTATTTGCTACAAATTTAATAATATAAGTTTTATATTTTCTCATTTATATTTTGGGTTTAATTAGTAGTTCGTCGACCGGCATCGATAATCAAGAATTAGCTAAATAATTAGACACCGTAAAATTGATTGAGGCACGATTAAATGTGAAAATAGCTAAATAACTAGGGTTTTAATTAGTTGTTTTATTTGGTAAATTGAACGAAAACGAGGTAAAATAAGCTGACCTTAACTGAGTTGGAGTACGTTGACCTAAAAATAACGAAGCTAAATTATTTGGACAATTAAGTTGAGTAGAGTTGAACTGAAGTGGATTGTACACCTGATACTGAACTGAACTGAATTGAAGTGAGTTAAAATTAGCAGGACCGAACTAAACTGAATTATATATATGAGATCGTAATTGAAACTAATGTAAAAAAACGAGATAAATAATACTTTATTCATGATTCCTCACAAGTCATAATCCTTATGTTTTCAACAAATTAATGATACATGTGAAGAGGGATTTAGATGAACAAGACGTTTTTTTAAATTATTAATAAAGGAAATCAATGTAGTAAAACTTATTTTATTGTGATATACTTTACGGAAATAGTTTTTTGAAACTATTTCCGTAAACTATATCACAATATATTTTACTACCATCAATAATGTCATAGTACGAGTATATGTAGATCGGTACGAGTACTAAATGTCCCTAGCTAGTATTTTATTCGTTTTACCAACTTTTGCACCTCATTGTGGTGAGAATTAATTATAAAGTTATGCTTTTAAAATTATTTTTCATATATTTATTCAAAATATCAGTTACACAATTTGAATAAACGTATGAACTAATTTAAAACGAGAGACAATAAATTAGATGAATTCAAACTAGCTAAACTCGCAAACAATAAAACCCTTTAATACAATAGGTCTATTTAAATTAAATTAATTGAGTTTTTTATTTAATTAAAATGTTTTGAAATATAAAATAGGGTAAAATCAAGAACATTAGAAGTATACATGAATTAACATGATACATACAATTCCAACAACAAAATAAACCGTAAATCTACCGTAAAACAATTAATTAACAATAAAATATTGTAAAACCGTATTTTATTTACCCTAATACCATGTAAAAGATTTTTAAACGACCAACATTTTTTCATGGTAATTTTAGTAAATAAAAATTTACGATCTTACAATACAATAGTGACATAAAACCGTCGTACCCGAGTATTTAATTAATTTGACCGAATGAAAATAAACGACGAATTCACTTCCTCTCTTCGAACCGAACCGGAAAACCACCTTGCATGATCGCCGTCAACGACACGACGTAAACCGGTTCGAACCCTTCCTCGAAAACCGGAACCACCCTAAACTTCTCTAAAACCCCGGTCACAACCCTCTTCATTTGCATAAACGCCATATCCTTACCAAGACAAATCCGAGGCCCGGCATGAAAAACCGGGAACGAATACGGGTCACGTGGAACGAACCTCCATTTCTTCTCCCCGGATACCGGGTCCATTTCCTCCTTCAACCATCTCTCGGGTCGAAACTCAGCCCAATCCGGACCCCAAAGCTTCTCCATTCTCCCCATTGCATAGGGTACGTACCCTACGGACGTACCCTTAGTTACCTTAGTACCATCTGGTAAAACATCGTCAGTTGTCGCTTCGCGGAAATTGATCGCTATCGGTGGGTATATCCTCATGCTTTCGCATAATGCGGCATGAGTATATACCATGTCCTTAATTTCCTCGAACGAGTCGTGGTGCTGTTGTTGGTGATGGTGTTCAATATTGGCGTTATTCACCCTTTTGGTTTCGATCTCCTTAACGATTTCTTGTTCGGCTCGTTTGTTCTTATGGAGAACCCAAAAGAACCATGTTAACGAGGCCGATGTGGTATCGCGACCAGCTAAAATAGTCGCGTTCACCATATCGACCAGGTACTTATCATTCAGGTTCGGGTCATATTTAAGGAGTCGCTCTAAGATGTTCCTAAGCTTATTTTCTTCGGATTTCGAAGAAAGAATACGTTCTTTTACAGGTTTAACGACGGACCTTCCGAAATCTTGCATGATTTGAATATCTTCCTTAAGTTTTTTTTCATAACCAATATTAAAAAACCTACAAAGTTTCCAAGTAATTGGATGAATTGCTCTGTACCTCATTTCGCTAATCATGACAGCCTCATCGAACGCCTCGGAAAACCGATCGTTCGGCAATGAGGCTGACAAATAACCAGGATCATGACCAAACGAACTCATGCAAATATTATCAAACGCAAACCTCTTAAGCAAATCTTGTAAATCATACACTTTCTTCGTCTTCGCAGCTGCCGTTAGCAACGGAATAAGTCTCGTCGTCAGCTCCAAATCGAGAAAATTATCGACGTATCGATGCAAATACTTGGAACTAAATCCATGACTAGCAATAGTTCTTTGTAATTTCCATGCATCACCATTAGTAGTAAACATACCATCTCCAAAAACGTCTCGAAACGAGTTTTTATGATTCGGACCCTTCTCGTATATCGCGAATTTAGTCTTGAGAATGTGTTCGACGATAGCAGGATTACCGGTAAAGATAATTTTCCCGCCGAACGGACGTCGTGTTACGAACGTCGACGACGGGGACGAGATTAACAGGTTCGATAGCCATTGAAATTTATCCTCCTTGTGTTGGCGCAAGGCAATAATTTGGCTAATTAATGGAAATGATTTAAGTATTCTAATGATATTACATTTAAAGGAATTTGCTATTTTTGATGAGAAAATTTTGTTGAAAAATAGTAAGATTAGTAATGGAATGATAAAAAGTGGAAGAAACAAAGGAAGTAATTTAAGAATTAGAACCAACATTATTAGTTAATCACAAATTACAGAATAAGACGGGTTTTTTCTGTTGTTTTGGAATTGTAGTCATTTTCAAGAGGAGAAGTCCAAATATATGGAGAGTGTGGGGGTGGTTGTTTGGTGTGTAACTTAAATGGGTGCAATAAACATGCATTTATGTAGGAGCAAGGGTAGATGTGTTTTTCTGTGTGAAAACATGCCTTTTATTATAGGAATGGGTACCCTATCTATGATCACTATTATTGAGGTAATTGGATTATTTGGATCGGTTGCGGAATAGAATGATTCGATAAAAGTAAATACGGGTAATAAAATTAAGTGGTGTTAGTCCAGTGGTAGCTGGGTTAAACTTTGAAGCTTGCTGAAAGACAGGAGTTGAGAGGTCTCAGGTTCGACTACTAGCTGGGGCGATGACCACTTGGCCACTGCAGCCCCCGAAGGGGGTGGCTTACATGGTCCATGTGGTGGTGTGGGAATGCATGGGCCCGGGGGGATTCAACCCCCTCGTCATCAAAAAAAAAAAAAAAAAAAACGGGTAATAATATGTAAGAAATATGAGTACTCTTTCTGTCTCGTCCTATCCATTTGTTTACTGTTGATTAAAATATATCTTACAAAGAATAAAAAAGGTAAATAAATTATTTGAGTTCAGCATACCGAGATCTAACTCAAATTATTTCTATAAACCTTATTTTACCTATGATCAAACTGTAAATCTCAAAATAAATCGATCACTATTTTATACCACAAATAAGATTATACATCCAGGTTTATATGAGGATCGTACATCCAATACAAATCTAATTGAGCTTTCAAAAATTTTGTTTTACATTTTAATTTTTTAGGTGTTAAAATTAAAATTTTATTGAGTTTATATGTATTATTTTTGAGTTTCAATATAATATTTTGAGTTACATTTTTTTAAGGCGTCCAGATTCTTTTTAATAAAGCTCGTAAAATGTAGATATAAGCTCAAATCCTTTGAGTTCAGCATACCGAGATCTAACTCAAATTGTTTCTATAAACCTTATTTTACCAATTAGTGGACTATACAACCAGATGTATACATCTGGTAATATAGATTTGGAGCTTTATAACGAAATATTTGAGTTTATATGTACATTTTACAAGTTCTATTGAAAAGAATCTAAGCGTCTTTATAAGAAAATTTTAACTCAAAATATTATATTAAAACTAAAAAATAATACATATAAACCCGATAAGAATTTAATTTTAACACCTAAAAAATTAAAATGTAAATCAAAAATTTTAAAAGCTAAAAAAATTGCATATGAGCTCAATTAGATTTGTATTGGATGTACGATGCTTATATATATTTGGATGTATAGTCCTATTTGTGTTATTTTACAAATGATCAAGCGGTAAATCTCAAATTAAATCGATCACTATTTTATACCACAAATAAGATTATACATCCAGATATATATGAGGATCGTACATCTAAATATCTAATACAAATCTAATTGAATTTATATGCAATTTTTTTGAGCTTTTAAAAATTTTGTTTAACATTTTAAGTTTTTAGGTGTTAAAATTAAAATCTTATTGAGTTTATATGTATTATTTTTGAGTTTCAATATAATATTTTGAGTTAATTTTTTTCTTTTTTGTAAGGCGCTCAGATTCTTTTTAATAAAGCTCGTAAAATGTACATATAATCTCAAATCCTTTGCTACAAAGTTCCAAATTTATATACATATATATACAACTGGTTGTATAGTTCACTAATTGATTTTATACGGAGTACTCCGTATCATACAACTATCTATTCACCAATTTATGGTCATAAATTTTTATTTTTTTTATTTTTTTCCTGAGCTAATTCTCACGAGTACGTAATTTTTGGGTCAAAATCACGATATTTATTGCCAACCATAATGGGTGGTAACTATAAACAAAGCGTCTCCCTTGTGACGGGTCGGTCCTTGTGACGGATAATGCCACTCACAAAACGAATAGGGGACAAGGTGGGGGCACCCCCACTTGCTTTCCTCTCTCCTCTATTTGGGCATTTTGTCTCACAAAATGGTATCCGTCTTCTCATTTGTGACGGATACCTTCCGTCACAAATGAGAATTGCTGAACTATAAATCTATTCCTACCAGTCTACTACAATACTACTACAACATTGCATATTTGCATGATGGTAAACTTGTATTTTGACGGGTAGTTATTATTTACGGAAAATGCACGCTTCGGGTTTGATATTTTGTTCGATATACTCAATTTTTTTATCCAGAGAACTTTAAGAGGTCATTACTCGTGTTTACAATTTCAGAATGAGATAATTTTTTTTCAAATCGATCATCTTTCCGAGAACTACGATTTGAAAAAAAAATTATCGTATTTGGGTCCCGTGGCTAGGAGTTATTGCGTGTCAAAGTTTTTTTGACCGAACAAACTTTGAGTGACCATATCTCTTGGTCACGAATTCCAAACTCACAATTTTTTTTTTCAAGTCGTAGTTCTCGGAAAGATGATCAATTTGAAAAAAAATTTATCACTTTTTGAACTCGTAAACACGAGTTACGGCCTCTTAAAGTTTTCCGGATAAAAAAATTGGGTATTTTTGACAAAAAAACAAATCTCAAGGGCACCGCGTACATTTTCCGTATTATTTATTAAACGCACGTCAAAAATACAAGTCACGGTCTCACAAATCGTGAAAGAAAAATGAGATGACATCATCAGATATTACCGAGTTTTAGTAGTACTTTCTTAGAGTCTCAGATACATGTAGGTCAAGGCCTCTAAACACAATGAACGGTATGTCGTGAAAGGGTGATTCGAGACTCGGTATCACCCGATAATGGCCTAACATTTATCATGCATGGTCCATAATTAATGAAGGAGTAACACAAATCAGACGTCAGTATGTACTGTAGTAAATTTATCTGGGTTGAAAGTTGAAAGAATGGAGTATTCTGTATTTTATTCTGACTTGCAGCAATCAACACTGCTTACAGTAAAGACTTCTGCATGGTATTCCAGTATGGTAGCCCATTGTTTGATATTCCCTCAGATTTTTGACCAAACTCCCTGTAATTATTGATTAGTAAATAATAGTGACGGAGCCAAGATTTGAACTTAGCGGAGCGAAAAAATTTTAGTGTGGACAAACATCAAAAATTCCTATAATCGAAATTCATATCCTCGAGGGAACCAACATGGGCGAGCGTCCCTACTTACCCTCCGGCAGAACATTTATACTAGAAGCGGTTAATAATAACTCAACACGAAAAAAAAAAATGTTCAATTTTACTCCATGTCCCCGAAATTAATTTGGGTTGCACCCAAAATGACCCGATACATCATACATTCATACAAGACATGAGGTCAATCCCTTCATCTATCCCGATTATTTGTTGTTTTTTTTTTATTCGGAAAATGCACGCTGGGTCCTTGAGGTTTGCTTTTTTACCCGAAATACCCAATTTTTTTATCCGAAAAACTTTAAGAGACCATAACTCGTGTTTACGAGTTCAAAAAGTGATAATTTTTTTTTTCAAATTGATCCTTTTTCTGGGAACTACGACTTGAAAAAAAAAGTTGTTGAGTTTGGAATTCAGTTTGTTCGGTCAAAAAAACTTTAACACGCAATAACTTCTAGCCACGTGATCTAAATACGATAATTTTTTTTTGAAATCGTAGTTCTCGGAAAGATAATCGATTTGAAAAAAAAAATTATCACTTTCTGAAATCGTAAACACGAGTTATGAATTCTTAAAGTTCTCCGGATCAAAAATTGGGTATTTCGGGTGCATTATCCGTTTTTTTTTTATTTTTGGGTGTCAGTCAATTATTGTCATTTCTATTTTAAGAATGAACTTGATTAACAATTTGATCATTCACAGTTTCACACTCAATTTATTCTACTTCTCATTTAGTAATTGATTTCCTCATCTTCCTTGATTTTTGTGTCAAAATCAAAGAACAATAATTGACGGTGACACGGAACTACATAAGTAGTTGATTTAAATGGTACAGTTGCCAAAGCTACTATAGATAGCTTTCAAATCTGGTAAAATGACAGTGTATATACCTGATTTTTGTGTACCTGTAATAAATTAAATTGAATGCATTAAATTACCACTGGTCTACTACTCTCCTCCTACAACGGTTTTTTATGGCTGACCTTCGATGTCCTTTAGTTTTGGTACAAAGATAAAAAAAAAAAAAAAAAAACGAGAGAGTTAATTATAAGATGATAAGTGGACTAAATTAAATGTGAACGATCAAATTCCTCATAAATGCAATCCTAAAATATTGACTGAGACACCCAAAAATGGAAAAGGACAACAAATGACCGGGACTGAGGAAGTACAAAGTAGAATTTAGAATAGACAATCTGCTTAATCGGGTTATCTTGTAGACCCATATATTTATTTTAAACCAGACCCATGTGCAGAAATGGCGGACAAGCGGGTCAGCCGTAGGTCGAGACCAGACATATCATGTTTAGTTAGGTTCGATATATATCAGGTCATGTTAGTACGGGTCGTTTATATCTAATGTGAATTCGATTAGGTCAAATCGAGTTGTGTAGGACCGTATATAAATCTTGAGTGCGTAAACTCATTTTACATGTTTTATTATTGAGATGAACACCTCCGTCTCAAGGAAAAAAAATAACTGATTTTCAATACCTTGTACTTTTTAAAAGGGAATCGAGACGACAAATATATTAACTTATTAAATTACATATTACTCAATGCAATTAATACCAATATTAAGGATTTATTTCCTCTAATTATTTGCATTTGAAATCTCAATGTGAACCAAAAAAAAAGGTTGAAAATTTTGGTTTTTATTAAAGTTGACTTTTGAAATTTTGCTCTACTAAGAATTTATTGAGTATACAAGTATTTATTATTCTCAAAAGTCTTATAGGACAATAGGTCCCAGGTTCGAATCCCCCTTCCCTCTATTGTAATGCGACCATGTGCACGCTTTATGAGACAAAAAAAAAAAAAAAAAAGTCGTATATTTAATCTTAATAGATCTCGGTATACAACAAAATCAGCGATATAAAACAACCTTATCTTATGTCACAAAATTGAAATATTAAGCGATATAGGACAACTTTATCTTATGTCGCAAAATTTATGATTATCGATTGTAAAATATTTTAAGTCAAAATAAATAAATGTAAGCTTTGGTATGAGAATTTACGTATTTTTTAAAACACATACGAAATCGACACAAGGTTCGATACGAAAGATATTGTTTTCCAATCGCTAGCCAAATTGAAAAAGTTTTCTTAAGAAATCTATTTTTTTTTTTGGTCGTACTTTTTCACATACGAATTTTACTCTTTCACATACGTATTTTACAATTTTACCCTTGTCATTTTTTTTCTTCCCTCACTTAATTGATTTGTTTCAACTCCTTTCCCTTAAACTTCCTTCGGTAATCCACTCTGTCCAACATGTACTCCGGTCGACCCGTACTCCGACTGACCATACCCCGTCTACCCTTGTTCGATTCAAAGTTGAAGCAACCAAGCCGGCAGCTAACTAATTTTAGAGGGATCAATATTTATTAGTGTCGTTGGAAAGAAGGTTCAAAAAAAGTGAATTTGGAACTCCAACGTCAACTATCCCATAGAAATGTCAGTTAAACGACTAAAGCATTTTACTCACAGTGAGAAAGCAACAACTACAACAAAGCACACCGCACAATTTAACCTCACATACACCCGTGTCGCATAATTTGGAGAATTGATAAACCATAAACCCTAATTAATAATAATTGATAAACAACTAAACATATTAATTTCAATAAACCCTAATAATTTCAATAAAACGTATTAATAATTGATAAACAACTAAATTATTTGACAAATCGGAGAATTTCGATCCATTGTTCAAGTGTTTAGATCAATTGGATTCGATTTTAGGGAAAAAGATATATGTAAAACTTAATCAAAGCGTCTCCCTTGTGACGGGTCACAAATGAAGACGGGTAATGTCACTCACAAAACGAATAGGGGGACAAGGTGGGGACACCCCCCACTTGCTTTCCTCTCTCCTCTATTTGGTTCTTTTGTCTCACAATTTGGTACCCGTCTTCTCATTTGTGACGGATACGTCCGTCACAAATGAGAATTAGTGAAACTTAATTTGGGTGGGGTTAGGAAAAAGGGTATGATGTGGAAAGTTAATGAAAAAGTGTATGTGAAAGAGTAAAATCCGTATGTTAAAAAATAATTCCGTTTTTTTTCTATGATAGGCAGTATATTGTTCATTATTGTTGTGCTTCTTTGTTGGGCTTATAAAAACACCATAAAAGCCCAAAACGGGTAAAAGGGCTTAAGCCCAAATAGTCACGAGCCAATTTAATTGACTTTTCTTAAACTTAAAAGTCAACTCAACACATTGAGCATATCCCGTTATCACAACATGAAAGAGTGCGGATTGGTTAGCAAATGTCGGAGTGAATCAAATTATAACAACTGATTATTTGGGAATCCGATGATATACCTAATCATCTATTTTGACCGATGCAACAAAATATTGGAGGCGTTTCGTGGCCTAGACTTGCTCCTTTTATGGCTTTTAATTTGTTTGTTTGATTTTCCATTTTTTTGGGATTAATCCGACTCCTTGTCACAAAAAAAAAAAAAAAAAAAAAAAACATAAAAAACTACTATTTGAATTAAAGGGGATTTGTAGGACAGTTGTATCTTCCGTTGAAGGAAAATTTTGAAAGTTAATTCTCCGAATCAATAAAAATACCCTAATTATCCGATCAATCACCTAAAACTGTTTCATAATATAATGAATATGAGAATATCTATACCAAAACTTCAAATAACACGAGTTTTTATTTAAGATGTCAATACTCGTGTTTATGATAAAATTGATAATGCCATCCTGATAGTTATCATTTGATGAAGGTGGTTAGTTATTTAGGTAATAGCAAACGGTATTATCATCAAACGGTAAAATTTTGATCCATTTTACCGAAAACAAATATACCACATTAACCGAGATTAGTAATAGGATTATACATCCAGATGTATATATATAAGTATCTTATATCCAATACAAATCTAATTGAGCTTATATGCAATTTTTTTGAGCTTTTAAAAATTTTGATTTACATTTTTATTTTTTTAGTTGTTACAATTAAAATTTTATTGAGTATATATGTATTAATTTTGAGTTTCATTATAATATTTTGAGTTTTTTTTTTTTTTTATAAAGACGCTCAGATTATTGTCAACAAAACTCGTACAATGTACCTATGTTCAAATCCTTTGTTATAAAGTTTCAAATTTATATTACCAGATGTATAAAACTGGTTGTATAGTCACTAATTGAGTAATTTGTGTACATTACAATATTACACAATATTACAATTGGTTGTATAGTCACCGTTTTTACGTATAAAACGATCTAAATACTAGCACATGATAATAATAATATGGACAAAATTTTTAACATTTTATAGACCACTTTTCATACTATTTAATACTATCCATTATTTAACCCATTTTAAAATTTATGACCGATATTTCCGTCTTATACGGAATCCCCTATATACTAAAAGATTAACACATCTCTAAATTCTCCCGCTCAAATTTCCCGCTTAAGTGATATTTTACTAGACAATATTTATTTTCTAATTAATTAGTTTTCACTATCTATATTTACAATTGAACAATATTTATCTCCTAATTAATTTTGTAACATCTATCATGGTTTAACTTTTACATAAATAAGGCTAATAAAATATTTCCTTGGGATTATATATACAAATTTCGACTCTTTTTAAAATGGAGTTAAACTCCATTAGTTTAATTAATTGTCAAATTCTCTAATATTTGTATCTAAAATACCGTGCAATTGCACGGGAGCTATACTAGTATACCGAGTACGTATATAACCTCCTATACGCCACGTTCCTTGCACGTACAATACCGAATATTTTGGAGATGTACCTTATCAATTATCATCTTTAGTCAAATAGCAATATTATAACAACACAAATTCTCATTTATAACGGATATATTAGTCGTAAATTTGCGATTGATCAAGTATTATCCATGTAGAATAGATAAGATAAAGGCAGAGTGTCTAGGAAGTAGCAATTTGTTTTGTGTTGCCAAAGTTGGCTGGTGTGAGTGGTAAGGGCTCTCATCTCTTAAACAAGTGGTCAGGGGTTCGATTCCTGACTCTTGCGAGTGAAAAAAGTCAAACTTGAGAGGGGTCAACCCATTAAATTGCCTTCAGTACCCCGAAGGTAATTGTCCCAGCTGTCGGTAGGGGATACTCCTGGTCAACACCAAAAAAAAAAAAAACATGGATAGTACTTGACTTGTCGCAAGCTATCGACCGATTTGCTAAAGGACATTTTTTCTTATAACAATACGTGCTAAACAATACTCCGTATTCCGTAGCACGTAACCGTAAAGGCTTAGTCTACGTTCATTCAAAAATATGTCTATATAAATATTTAAAAATTATTGGTTAAACCAAAAATAACAAAGAAACAAACATATTAAAACTCAAATATTAACGATCATTAATATTGAAGAAGCAAGAAATGGACTGCCAAGGTAATAAATTTCTTGATTTAAATTATCGATTATATTTCCTTATCGTTTTATTATGTAATTCATAACCCGTAAAACAAAAAGTAACCAAAATCCGTCTCATTTGTTTATTTACCTCATCAAAGTTACGAGAAAATGGAAAATTCACTTGATACACCTGAATTATGTCATTTTGCATGTGGTATCCAACTTTTTAAGTTTGTGCACAAAGTACTCTTGAGTTTTGATTTTCAAGCATGACGTGTCTTTTTTATCGTTCTTAAAATTTTCAATTGAGCATAAATTATAGACCAGAAATCGGATTTTGTTAATTCTTTTTTTCAAATTGATTAAATTTTCGAGATCTATAATTTGACAAAACGAAAATGGTTATTTGAAAATTTAAGATCAAAGTTATGACTGATATAAGGTTTTGGTACTAAAACAAACCCGACAAAACGTTAGTCGACATTTTTTTTCCTTCAAATCATAGAGTATGGCGAGATAATCATTTTAGAACAAAAATTGACCGATTATGAATTCCAGTCTAGGAGTTATGCTCAATCAATTTATTTTATAGCGACGAAAAGGCTACATTATATATGACAATCAAACGTAAAAGGCATTATGTATATAAACTTAAAATATTGGGTACAATGTGTAAAGCGGCAAAGTTCAGGGCTACCACATACTACATAACATAATACAACGTACGTAGTACATATGATTATTGAATGTGTAATTTTGATGCTGACGGGTTTGATTAAAATGTGACGATAAATCGATAATATATAGGGAAGAATGAATGGCCGGAGCTGGTAGGGACAAATGGGAAGTTGGCCGTAGAAACGATCGAAAAAGAGAACGGACTGGTGAAAGCAGTACTCGTATTGGAAGGCTCATTTGTTACTGCAGATTTTCGATGTGATCGGGTTCGGGTTTGGGTCGATTCTTACGATATCGTCGTTCGTCCTCCTGTCATTGGTTGATTCATTCATACGCAATACTACCACTGTACTATACGGGATACCTCGTATTTATATAGTATATACGCCGTATTTTTAATCGTAAATGTTGAATGATGTGAAAAATATATGTTCTGTATTTCTATTGTTATTTTTTAATAATATACGAGTGATAAGTTTATTGTGAAATCTCTTGTATTGTCGTATAATGATTTTTCGTTGGATGTTGCTAAATACGAAGTAGTAAATAGTGTCAACAAATTACTAAATAATTAATATCGTCGACAGTTAGTAATAAACTTTCAACTTTATCGTTTTATAATTACTCGGTATTTACTTAACTTCTCACTAACCTCCTTCAACATGCAATTAACTTTGAAGCCTTTTTTTTAAAAAAAAAAAAGAAAAAAAAAGTTTTTATCATGACGTCAACATAATCAAATAAACAAATCAAGACAACTCGAAAATTTACTCTTTTGGCGGAGCGTTTGATCGAAATTTTAGCCCAGCTTTGTCCAGATTATTTAATTAAGGAATATTTATTCTTACCAAGTTTGTTTAAGTAGCGTAAAAGTTATAAATAACTCTTTACAAACTCATGTAAATATTTATTGAGATTTAAAAGCGATGTGTACGTAACATAAATTATATCTACTAGACGTGATTAAGCATTCTAATGTTTCGATAGTTGTCTTCATATTTTTGGAGATTAATTCATATGCATTTCATCATATTTTGTACAATTTTATAAACTTACGTTTTTAAGGTACTGGTCGAAAGTATTATGCTCCTTATCTTGTTTGGTAAATCGAAAATTTTAGAGCCCGTTTACGCCCAAAAGTCGAATTTAGCCCATAAGGGCCGGGTTTGGGCTCACTAAATAAGCCTACTCACCGCCCATTTTTATAATCCTGCCCGGCCCAAGCCCATGATCTGCTCTAACTCGTGTTGAGCATATTACGTTATCCACCACATAAAATAGCAATTTATAGACTATATATATATATATATATATATATATATATATATATATATATATATATATATATATTCGGTCTAGAATGTTATTATACATTCAAGGTTAATTTTTTTTTTTTTTCAATTACAAAGTTAAAATCTAAAACCAAACTTCGATCCCATTCTCTCTTTAACTGCTTTTCAAATCTTTCGTCCTACGCTATGAATCCTTATTATGCCACTAAATATGCTTATTATATATTTTATTCAAAACCTTCAATGATATAACGAAAAATGTTAATCTTACATAATAATATACTTCATATAATTGAATAGGTTTAAATTTGAATTTTCTTTTTCCTCTCAAAGGAGTCTCAAACACTCAATCAAGAAAATATACCAAAATTATTCTATCGATCACCTTAATAAATAAAACTATTTTACAATAGCACATATGAAAATATCCTACAAAAAATTTAAATAAATACTTCTTTATATTATTATATCGTCCCACGACTACCACCTGCAATGAGAGGTGGCAATCGGGTCAGTCGGGCCGGGTCATATCGGGTTCGGGTCAGCCAACCCTTTCGGGTCGAGTCGGGTCGGGTCATTTTGGATCTGTATCGGGTTGGGTTGGGTTTGGGTCGGGTCATTGTCGGGTCCGGCTACTTCATCACATTACTACAATTTTTAACTATTAAATTTAGTTTTTTACCTATTAGTTCGTTTAATTACTTCATTATTAGGTCAAACGTATCAATCTTAACACAAAATCATTTTCATTTTGATCAAAATTAAGCTTAATAATTGTTGGGTCATCAATTTAATCGGGTCAGTATCGGGTCGAGTCAATATCGGGTCAGGTTCGGGTATGTGATAATCGGGTCACGTTGGGTTACGGGTTCTGGTCGGGTCAGACTTACCAGCTCTAGCAATGATGAAGTCTATTGATTCAAATTTGAGTGAAATTTCACGGGTCTCAATTGCAAGTTCAAGTCTATTCAAAAAAAAAA
>VHZZ01000004.1:142794-169108 GCA_009801015.1 Silene noctiflora
AATATTGTTTAATTGTAAATATAGATAGTCAACATTAACTAATTAGGAAATAAATATTGTCTAGCAGAATATCACTTGGGCGGGAAATTTGAGCGTGAAAATTTAAAGATGTGTTAATCTTTTAGTATATAGAGGATGATTATTTGGAATGTCGTGATTTTGATGCTGACGGGTTAATTAAAATGCGATGATATAATAATAGGGAAAAATGCATGGCCGGAGCTGGTTGGGACAAATGGGAAGTTGGCAGTTGAAACGATCGAAAGAGAGAACGGACTGGTGAAAGCAATGGTCGTGCTGGATGGCACACCTGTTACTGCTGACTTCAGATGTGATCGGGTTCGGGTTTGGGTCGATTCGTATGATATCGTCGTTCGCCCTCCTGTTATTGGTTGAATGAATTTTATTATGCATGTATTAAAAAACGCAATAAATAATTAAATAAAACCCAATCGTGAATACTATCACGTACGTACTATACGGGTTATGGACTACTAGTTTGTATTTTAATATTTGTTTTAATTATCGACATGAATTATTATCTCGTTTATTGAGTTCTGCTATTGTGAATCGTCATACTCCTTCCATTATAATCGTTAAATTTTAATAACTATATAGTCTCCTTCCAAAAGACGGTATGAGATACCACTTTAAAAATAAAATAGGTACGAATCACCGTTAAAAATAAAATGCGTATCATATTATGAAAATATGGTATGAAATTAAGAAATAATATGAGTCACGATAAACAAATAAATCAGCATGGAAAAATGGTCTCTCGTAAGTTAGAAAGACCGTTTTTCTAAAGTCTTTAACGAAGGAATTTGAATGTAACTTACTTTATTCCACGTTTCATACAATACGAATTTTCGATTATTCTTAAGATTTATCTTACGCTACAGTTGTCTACTTTCGTATGATCGACTATATATAAATTCATGCACATTGGTTAAGAGGCCAGGGATACATATTACATAATAATAATAACGACGATCCAGGTAATAAAGGTAATAAACATCTTGATCTAAATTATCGATTACTCCCTCCGTATCAATAATTTTTTTTTACCTTTTAATTAAATATTAATAAATAATTGAAACGTAGGAAATATATACATTTGTTTATCTGTTTATGATGTAATGCGACAACCAATAAAAAATAGTACTCGTATATGAAAGAATCGGAAAAAAAAAAAGATCGGCCATTAATTATAATGGTCGTAATTTTGATGTTGACGGGTTAATAATTAACATGTGCAGTAATAAGAGGTAAAAAAAAGTGGCCGGAGCTGGTAGGGACAAAAGGGTAGAAGCAAGAATCGTAAGGGTTGGCTCAATTGTTACTGCAGACGTTCGATGTGATCGGGTTCAGGTTTGGGTTGATCCTTGCGATAACGTAGTTTGCACACCTACCATTGGTTGATTGATTTTATGATGCATGTATTCAAACACGATATGCACTAGATACACCCACTTATTATAGATGGGTAGCATTGAAATTTAAAATATGTTATATGCGCCAAATACAAATAAAACGTACATTATTATGTATTTTAATGTTTGTTTTAATTATCGACATTATCGTATTATTTGTTTACTGTTTATTAAGTTGTAATTATTGCCAATGTCACATTTTAAATTATGTTTTACAAGACATAACTAGGTATCAAGAAATTAGGGGTTATATTGACGTTCGACTCTATTAATGATGATTAAATGAGTATTGTCAATGATTTTCATGTTTTAAATACTAATCATTAAAATATTATGTATCAAATTAACATTTTATCTTTTAAAGACATTATAAATTAGTATTGTCAATGATTTTCATAAAAAAAAAAGTCGTCTTATTATTTAAATGCATTTTATTTAGCGAAATTAAAATGTAATTGATACGTCTTTAATTAAAACTTGTTTTAGGTCTATTTCGGTCCAAGACCGGAACAGACCAGACTAAATATTTCTAGTTCGATCTGGTCCAAAACCGAAAGTTTTAGGTCCGATTTTCGGTCCGCTAAATTTTCCCGGTCCGGTTTGGTCTTGAATCGATTGCTAAGACCATATTTTGACTCAAATAACCGTGGCTAGGCCCAGCAAAACACGATCCACTAGACCCGGCCTGCCTCATCCCACCCAGCATCAGCCCATGATGGGAATCGGGCTGCCCGACCCACTGTCCCGCACAACGAGTCTATGACCCACTGAATAACACGCCTAATGGCAGGGTGGGGATGATCCATTGACATGTCTCATAAACAGAACCGGACATGACCCAGCCCGATGTACTTCTATCTCTATTGGCCCACTTTATAATATAAAAATATAAAATAGTCACTATTTATATAATACGTAGTACGCTGCAATTTAGCAATAAGACGCAATATCGGTCTTAAACATAAAATGAGTTAAGTACAAAACACTTGTATATATGCGTAGGAAGAGCAATATATTTATCTTATATATATAATAAACTAGTTTAGACCCCGTGCAATAAATGCATGACATATATACATAGTTTTTTTAGTTTGAATAATTATATAATGGTGGTATCTCATTAATTGTTCATATTGTTCGTCATTATATTTTAATTTAAAAAAAATAATTAGAACTAAAAATTAATCAATAGACTAAAATGTATTTTACATAAAATATTTTTATACCACAAAATTAATGGTTTCAATTAGGGCAGAGCACGGATCAGATATCCGATCCAAAGTGCTAGTTCGGATCGGATATCCATATTAAAAATTGTTGAAGTTAGATATCCATATCCAAACCAAATGTTTCGGATATCTAAAATAATCGGATCGGATGCGGATATCCATATTTTGGAATTTACTTTAAATTAAGTTTAAAATACAATCATATTCATCTTCTTACATGATGATTTTTTTTACTATTCTTAATCCAATGTTCTCAACATAAAATTTAAGTAACATTTACATGTTTTTGTAATACTTTAGACTTTAATTAAGTATTTGTATAAGATAAAATTGTATTTTCACGAAATTATGCTACAAAATTATAGTTTCGATCAAATCGGATATCCAAATGTTTTCATTCTAATTTCCATATCCAAACCAAAACCAAAAATTTCGGATCGGATATCCAATCCAAACTTAACTTTCGGATCAGATATCCAAAAATTCAGATTAAATACAAATCCGATATCGGATCAGTTTAGATAATCGAATTTTTTGCTCTACCCTGTTTCAATATATAAATTCTGTCAATATTTTTTTTCGGAAAATTCACGTGGTACCCTCGAATTTTGCCATTTTGTACGTGGTACCCAACTTTTTAAGTTCGTGCACATGATATCCTTGAAATTTGATTTTCAAGCACAATGTACCCTGTTTATCATTCTTAAAATTTTTAATTGAGCATAAATCATAGACAGGAAATCGGAATTGACTAATTTTTTTTCCAAATTGATTACCTCTTCGAGATCTATAGATTAATAAAACGAGAATGATCATTCGGAAATTTAAGATCGAAGATATGGTTGATTTGAGAATTTCGTTTAAAAAATCCTACAAAATGTCAGTGGACAATTTTTTTTTATTTTTTTTTTCTAAAATCGTAGATTATGACGAGATAATCATATTAGGAAAAACAATTAACCGATTATAAATTCTGGTCTAGGAGTTATGCACAATTGAGTTTTTGACCGCGACAAAAAAGACATGATGTGTATGAAAATCAAACATGAAGGGTATCATGTACATAAACTTAAAAAGTTGGTTATCACGTGCAAAATAACAAAGTTCAAGGATACCACGTGAATTTTTCGTTTTTTTTTTAAATAAAAACTGGTATAATATTTAACTCGTCTTAAAGTACCGTCTCAAATGAGAAATCGAGAATATCTGAATATGTGATAATTGACTGGAGTTGATAAGGTGGTATGGGTATATATCGGGATGATGTGAACATATCTTACCAGAAGTTCAAAAGTCATAAAAGTGACACGTAAACTTTATGTTAAGAATCACATGATGCATACCTTATGCTTATTATGCCCTTCACTTATTGTTCCCCACTCCCTCCCTTCTTCCACACATGCACCTCGTGTTTTATTTACTTTTGTCTCTTCAATTTAATATTTAATATTAAATATTAAATATTAAATATTAAATATTAATTCTCCCATTTTATCCAACCAACAACATTACTCAATTTCAATCAAAATAATAAATTAAAATTAAAAACCCTTAATTTTATCATTACACACCCTTTACTTCCTCAATCAAGGTAATTATTTGTATTACTTTTAGTTTATTTCTCTAAGTATTAATATTTGCTTAATTTTAGTTGGTTTTTTATATGGTATGTAATAATTAGGAGGAACCCATATGAAATATTTGTGATTTTTACATTTTTTAGAGGTTAGTTGAGAAATTAGAGGTGCCCAAATTGATAATTAGCAAAAAAGTTGAGATTTTTGTGATTTTTAGAGGTTATTTGAGAAATTAGAGGTGCCCAAGTTGATAATTAGCAAAAAAAAGTTGAGATTTTTATGATTAATGAAGTAATTAGGAGGATTTTGGAGGTAATTAGAGTAATTAGAGGTACCCAAATTGATATTTAGCAAAAAAGTTGAGATTTTTGTGATTTTTAGAGGTTATTTGAGAAATTAGAGGTGCCCAAGTTGATGATTAGCAAAAAAAAGTTGAAATTTTTATGATTAATGAAGTAATTAGGAGGATTTTGGAGGTAATTAGAGTAATTAGAGGTACTCAAATAGATAATTAGCAAAAAAAGTTGTGAATTTTTTGGTGGGTTAGTGTGAAAATGGCTAAAAATTGTATGTTGAATGAAGAAGATAAGGCTATGGTGGAAGGTGTTGTAGGAGTTGAAGCATATAATTACTTGATTGCAACATCTTGTGATAATGATGCATCTTTATTGGGTTTTAATAGTAATAATTTAGGTGAAAAAAAGATGAATTTGCAACAAAAGCTTTGCCAAATTGTTGATAATTCTAGTTGGAATTATGCAATTTTTTGGCAAATTGGTAGGGGTAAGGATGGTAGGGAAGTGTTGAATTGGGGTGATGGGCATTGCCGGGATTTGAACTCGGTTCGAGTTGGGGATAATGGGAATTGTGGGGATTGTAGATTAGATCAAGGGATTAAGAAAAGGGTTTTTGAAAAATTGCATGCTTGTTTTGGGAGAGCAAAAGATGGTAACTTTGTTGGGAAGTTGGATAAGGTGTCTAATGTGGAGATGTTGTATCTTACATCCATGTATTTTTCGTTCCGTCTAGACTCGTTGTTAGGTCCGGCCAAATCGTTTGGTAGTGGCAGAACTATTTGGGTTTCGGATAGTTTAGGTTGTTTAGATGAGTATCATTCGCGGGCGTATTTGGCCAAGACGGCTGGATTTCAAACAGTTGTATTTGTGCCGGTGAGAACTGGAGTCTTGGAGCTTGGTTCTGTGATTAGAGTTGCTGAAGATCAAAATTTGACTCATATGGTGAAAAGTATATTTGGTGAAGCACAGACTTTGGAGGCTAATAAGTCGCATACTAAAATTTTCGGGCTTGAACTTAGCCTTGGTGATGATAGTAGTAAGAGGAAGTTTACGGAGATCAATTTTGGGGGTTTGGGCACGGAAACCCATGTTGTACGCTCAGAACAGCCTATAGAAGAACCGGAGGTTCAGAAAGGCGAGTCTAAACCGAAAAAGAGAGGTAGGAAACCTGGGAATGGGAGAGAAGAGGCAATGAACCATGTTGTGGCTGAGCGTCAGAGACGTGAGAAGCTTAACCAACGGTTTTATGCATTGAGATCAGTTGTCCCGAGAATCTCTAAGATGGACAAGGCCTCTCTCCTAGGAGATGCCATTTCATATATAACCGAGATGCAAACGAAGTTGAAGGTGCTGGAAGCTGAAAAGGAGACTCGAAAGCAATTGAGTATCCCTGATATTGATTTTCAGGGAAGGGAAAATGAGGCACTGGTGAATGTCAGTTTTCCGCTGGATAACCACCCGGTTGCTAGAGTCGTAAAGGCAATTAGGGAACAAGAAATTTTAGGTGCCGAGGCTAAAGTTTCCATGATAGGTGACGAAGTTGTTCATACATTCACCATCAAACCGAAGTATGGCGGGGTTGAAAACTTGAAAGAGAAGCTTCTGGCTGCTCTTTCCAAATGACAGCCGAAAGTTCTTTACCTTGATAGGTGATGCTTCTTCTTATCTTTGTCGCCTATGCCGTTATGTATATGTTGTTTAAATGTTTAATTACTCAGATTTGTTTTGATATATAGCAGACTTGCATGTAGAAGCAGTTCCTAATCCCTGTGTAACTCAGAAAGAATTAGTATTAGCATGGTTTGAAGATGCGGGTTTTTCTTTCCATGTCGAACTTTTCATTCTCTCAATTGACAATCGATATGTTTTTGGAACAATATTTGTATGTATAACTTTCCATTCCGAAGGGAGACGAAGACTCTTTTTCGGTAGTGGAGATGATGATTAACGGAAAATGACTCGTTAAATTGTCATCCATGATTCGCTGCAATTCGTGATACAATTTTTATTATGCTTTCCGGAAATAGTGAATATGTGTTCTTAGCATATGAGCAAGGTTACAAATACCCGATCCTCATGTTGCTCTCGAGCCAAGGGGATCAGGCTAACCCACCTATAATACCAATCCGTTAAAACGCCAAAGCATAATTGCCGAGGCATCTCTCTTATTTCCGGCTATCTCGACCAAGCAAACCTCCTTACTGTATTCTTATCACAAGGTTTGATCAAATTGAAGCAATGAGGCCGTTTAAGGGAGAGCCATTAGTTAGGAGACCGTGGCCGTTAAAGGGAGAACCGGGAGAACCATGGGTTAGGGGACCATGGCCGTTAAAGGGAGAACCAGGAGAACCATTAGTTAGGGGACTGGGGCCGCCGTCAAAGGGAGGACCGTTAGTTAGGGGACCGGTACTACCTTCAGGCCCAAACCCATGCACCTACATCCCAAGCCAAGGGTGTTAGATGATGTTACGGTATATAGAAATATAAGTTTAAGACCTGTATAAAGTTACACGGATATACATAACATGATAACACCATATAAATTTGTAATTACAAAATAAGGAACATGGTGTTGTCAATGGAGTTGTCATGGTGATCAAATACGGGCTTGGATCGTATATGGACTTGGGCTCATGTCAAATTTCCGGGTTCGGTACGGGTTAGTAGGTCGAATACTTAAAATGTCTTGTCCATATCCGCTTATTTGGTGGAATGGGTCGGGCTAAATGATCAGGATAACACATGAACAATTTTAATCTCGATCGAGCAAACCTCCTTGCTTTGTACTTTGCCTAAGTACGAGCTAAGAGCCTCACTTGCTTTATCGTAAGAGAGATATTATCCGTCTTCAACTTGTGATAGATAGTGTCCGTCATAAGCAAGACGCTTTGTTGTAAGTTTGTAACGACACGAGTATGTAAGTTTGAACAATTCAAGTACCCTCCTTTACTAATCGTCAAATCTCTCATAATAGTCCTCTTAACCAATAGTCCTATTAAAAGTCACACCCTTTATTCCTTTCTTTTCATATTACAAATCTCATGCATTATATATACTTCTTCATTTCTCCATTAGTTGTAGGGCTGAGAATCGGTCCGAGATTGAACTGAATCGGACCGGGTTGAAGACCGAAAATAAAAATTTAGTGGACTGAAGACCGGACCAAAAATTTTCGGTCTTGGACCGGAGCGAACCCGAAATATTTGGTCTGGTCCGGTCTTGGACCGAAATGGACCTAAAAATAGTTTTTTCACTATTTCGTATACGATAATTACATTTTAATTCCGCTAAATAAAATGCATTTAAATAATTAAACGACGTTTTTTTATGAAAATCATTGACAATACTATTTTATTATGTCTTTGGAAGATAACATGTTAATTTCGTTCATAATATTTTAATTATTAATCTTTAAAACATGAAATGCGGTCCATCCGGTCCGGATCTAAATTAACCGGTCTTGGACCGGATCGAACCGAAGATAGAAACTTGGAAAAATGAGGACCGAGGACCAGACCAAAATAATTCGGTCCAGGTTTGGTCCAGACCAAATAATCCGGTCCGGTCCATTTTTCCGGTCCGAACATAAACTTGCTCAGCCGATAATAATTACCGTTTCAAGCACAGTAAACTAACCCTTTGTACAAGAAAATTAAAGTGCGTGTGTGATGGGATTGGCTCAAAGAAGAGGGTATTTTAGTCCAAGTTTTATAAAGGCAATAATGTTTATAAGGTTTGATCAAACTGAAGCAATTGGGCCATTAAAGGAAGAATGGAAGATCAACAATGATTATCATCGTACCCATCAGCACTTAGATGAACTGACAAAGGGTTGTTCTACCTTAACCAGAGGTCTCGTGTTCGAACCCTGAGAACGCAGCAGTGTTGAAACTCATGAGGGAGAGCTTTACCGCCCTAGTGGTCCTACCCGACTCAATTCCGGATTAAACCGGATGATTTACACCAAAAAACAATGGTTATCATCGTTAGCCACATCAGTTAAGGGACCGGTACCGCCTTCAAACCCAAACCCATGCACCAACATCCCAAAGAGTGGTGGAAAGGGTAATTGTGCGGTGCCTTGGCGGAAATGCACTTTTTCGGTCCCATGAGGCATTTGAATAGAGCCAAAATTCTCTCAATTCCCTAAAAGAAATGAATTAAGTAATATTCCGTATGAATTTAAATAAATCTAGTAAACGTGTTCCCTCATTATATGACATTTTATTAATTTCAAGTTTGTAACAGCAACTTTGAATAATTAAAGTCCCTCTTTTACTAATCGTCCTATTAAAAGTCACACCCTTCATTATTTTTTTTTTTTGACATTACAAATCTCATGCATTATATATACTTGTTCGTTTCTCCATTATTTGTATAAGCTATTATTGATTTGACTATTAACTTGATTAACGTAAATAAAAAATTATTATACGATAATAATTACCGTTTCAATCAAAATAAACTAACCTTTCTATGAAAAAGCAAGAAAAATACAACATATACATTACAAAAAGCAGTCTCATTGTAGACGGTCAAATCCGTTTAAAACTGGAGACGGGTAGTGATCCTCTCACAAAATGCAAGTGGGAGAGCTAGTGGGGGTATCCATTTCCCACCCACTTGCACTATCCACTTGCACTTTGTGAGAGAGACACTATCCGTCTTCAACTTTAGCCGGATAGTGTCCATAAATAAGAATTTTTGTACAAAAAGTATGTGTGTGTGAAATGATGGGATTGGTTCAAATAAGAGGGTATTTTGTTAGACCTGGCAAACAGGTCGAGTCGGGTCGTGTTCGTGTTCGTATCAATATTAAATGGGTCACCACTACCCCAACCCAATTATATAAACGGTTCATTTGTCTCAACCCTAACCCGACCCATTTAATTTTTCTATAACCCAACCCGACTTGTTTAACCCATTTATCTTTAAGTAGATCATTTATAACCCACCTAACCCGTTTAACCCAATAAACTAATACAATAAACTACGTTTTATAGCACTATTATCCAAAAAATGATGAATGGAAATGCTAATTTTAAGTTGTTTTGTGGAATTATTGATTAAAGCCAAATATATTATGACAATTTTAAATAAATGGGTTATTCGTGTCGGGTTCGTGTCAAAAGACATCAACCCTAACCCGACTCATTTAAATTTCGAGTCGTGTCKTATCAACCCAATTATTTAAATGGGTCACAACGTCTTGACCCTAACCCGCTAATTTCGTGTCGGATTCGTGTCGTGTTTTCGGATCGTGTTAGTGATTGCCGCTTCTATATTTTGTCCAAGTCTGATAATAATATATAAGGTTTACAAAAACTCTTATTTCATACATTTACTTTTTCGTCTGAGTACATCGAATGTATAATCTACTTGATGTTTAGTCTTACCTTAAAACGTCTTACAACATTCTTTTATCTCCACGACTCCATTTTATTTTGGTTTGGGCAACACCGTATGAAGAAAAAACGGTTTCAAACCAGAATTGGTAAATCCAAATTGGAGCGGTAATCATCTCCTCCCGAAACGTATAAATAAGAATCGAAGAGAGAGAACGTGTAAGAGAGAGAAGAGAAGAACAATGGCAGCCATTAATCTCCAAGAAAAATGCATCATTTTTAGGCTAATTACTCTTCTTCATCTTCTTCTTCGTCATCAACGTTATTTCTTTACATTTGATTTTCGATTTTTCGATTTTTCGATTTCCCCCCCAATTTTCCCATTGCTTTGATTTTTCCCAATTCGATCGATTCCGCGTTGTTTCGTTCAATTGAAAGTCTATTCGATTGAATTTCAGTGCAATTGAGCTATTTGATTCGGTAAATTATGTGTGCCAGCGATAATGACATAATGTGGTTAAATTGTGAATTGTGATTGATCTAGGGTTTGTGGAAAATGTGATTTTCTTGTTAACCGGAAATCAAAGGCGAGGCGAATTTTAAATGGTAGGCTTTAAATTGTGTTTTTATTATGATTATTAGAAAGATTACAAATTCTCATTGAAGACGGGCACTATTCGCCACCAGGCTGAAGACGGAAAGTACGCCTGTCACAATATGCAAGTGACACTATCTATGAGGTGCTCCATTTCTTCCCCACTTGCCTTATTGTGAGAGGGGCACAATCCGTCTCTAGCCTGTGATGGATAGTGTCCGTCACAAGCAAGACGCTTTGTAGAAAGGTAATTACCTCAGATAACATTGATAGGTAAATGATTTTTGTTGCTTTAAATAAATATAAGAAAGGTGGTTCAAAATCCGTCAACGTCTAAAAAAGCAGTTGCTCCCGTGTAAGACCATTGTGCACACTTCGACTTTATAATAGCTTGTGCATCTCTTTTAATGCATGATTAGGAAGAATAGTGGCTTATGCATCTCATTTAATGAATAGTGATAAATGAGGTGTATAATCTGTTATAAGGCTTTTGTAACGATCTTCTGTGAGAATTTATGCTACAAAAAAGGCGTAATTAGGAGGAATAAGCTTTGCACTGTGTTATGTTGGTGATCTTTATGTTTGTTCATGAATGATGAATTGGTGATTGGTTATAGGGTACTCAGGTGAATGTTACGGTGGGTTCTCATGTGTGGCTTGAGGACCCGGAAGAATGCTGGATTAGCGGGCAAGTATCGAAAATCAATGGTGATGACGTAGAAATCGAGACTACAAATGAGAAACAGGTTATAACTTAAAACTAGGCGGAATAACTGTTGTTTTGCTTCAAGTTTTAGACTTTATTTGTTCTCAATGTATACCACTATTTCTCGATACAATTGTTATCTTGGGTCATTCGGAAACAACCTCCTTGTGTTGCTAACTAGGACTGTTCACAAGGCTAATGTTGCATACTTTTTCCCCTCGGTCCTCCTACCCCTCAATTTGCGAGGTCCATTGAGGCACCGGGTTACCTTGTTGTTGTTCTTGTTGCCTGCTGTCGGTTTTTTTTTGTCTTATTGCAGGACTGTTCACTTGCATTCTTGCCTCAGTTTGTGTTCTTCACTTGATCTGGGTCATTTGGTCTCTGGCTCTCTGCTTTCTCTAATTTTCGCATATTAGCGTGCATTCTAGCATGATTTTGTATTTTTTTTTTGCATGCATATTTATCACCGCATGCTTTTTGATTGTCTTATGTGTACCCGGCATTTTCAATTGTTCGGCTATTGTATTCATAGTATGCTCACTTGTTTCTGATAGATTACGGCAAATCGATCGAAATTATATCCGATGGATATGGATGCTCCTGATGGTGGAGTTGATGACATGACAAAGTTGTCATACTTGCATGAGCCTGGAGTTTTACATAATTTAGCAACTCGATATTCACGTGATGAAATATATGTAAGTTCTCTTTCCATTCAATATCTAACTATATGGTTGTGTTTGTCTTTGAGAGAAGATCACCAGTTGTTGCAGCTATTGATCTTG
Organism: Silene noctiflora; assembly: GCA_009801015.1. Taxonomy (NCBI): domain Eukaryota; kingdom Viridiplantae; phylum Streptophyta; class Magnoliopsida; order Caryophyllales; family Caryophyllaceae; genus Silene; species Silene noctiflora. Next base: position 154,761 of record VHZZ01000004.1, read on the forward strand.
ACATCATGGCAGACTTACACTGGAAGTATACTCATTGCTGTAAATCCATTCCAAAGACTACCCCATATTTACGATATCCAAATGATGGACCGTTACAGGGGAGCACCACTTGGAAAGCTCAGCCCTCATGTTTTTGCAATTGGTGATGTGGCATATAGGTGATTTTGTTGTCCTATTTTCTTACTTTTTCGTTATAGTTCATGCTTAAAGATAGGAAACTCATACAACATGTATTGTATTGAATTAGGGCAATGATAAATGAGGGTAAAAGCAATGCCATTTTGGTCAGTGGAGAAAGTGGGGCAGGCAAGACTGAGACCACTAAAATGCTTATGCGTTATCTTGCCTATTTGGGTGGTCGCACTGATACAGAAGGGCGAAGTGTTGAGCAGAAAGTTTTGGAGGTAAGAAGCATTATAATATGTATGCATACAAATATTATATGCACTTCTGAGCGGTTGAGTAGGTAAGCAAGCTCAAAAATGCAAAATTGCCGAGGGTAGAAAAAAGTGTATCTTGTGAGCACTGAAGCTGTTCAGAAACAGAGAAATTAGTGGAGAAACTCTAAAGAATGGCAGCTGGATACCAAGTATGAATCTTTGAACAAGAATGGAAGATACACTGTTTTCCAATTTGATCCTGCTCGTATTGTTTGGATCCAATGCTTAGGTTTTGTTTGGACGGAGGCATTTGGAGGAAAAGGGAAGGTAGGAAAAAGGAGGAGACAATGTCCTTGTTTGGATAGAGTTCGGGATGGAGGGAGATGGAGGATTCATTTTCCTCCAGCCAAGCCAAGCCAAATTAAGATCCTTCAAACAATGGAAAGATTGGGAAGGGAAATGACAACTCCCTCCCTGTCCGTTCTACAATTGGATCCAAGCAAGGGGTTGATGTTAAATTTTTTGCATGTGATAGATTATCTCTTTCAAAAGTTACGAAAAATTTATTTACCATCTTAAGAAACATGGTAAACTCTATAGAGTGGTTTTATTTCTCTACTCCAGGGGATCCCAACACGAAAATAACGAAATGAATCTTCGTAGCATAAATGCTTTGTTTTCATATTCATCAGTGGTCACGGTACTCTTTACACACTGTCTGTCTGTACTTAGCTTATTGCCTGACTGAAAAGCTTTGATGTGCGTAACATTTTATTAGGATTTAATTTGCACCTGGTTACTTGATGAAATTCGTGTATCTTTTTTGTACAAGATGCATTTGGCGCAATGTATAGTAGGTTAACTTTCACATCCTGTTGGTTCTATGTACATTTACTAATGTTTCCACACTCCGCTATTTAGTTTAAAATGTTTAGAGGGTACTAAATTATTATTCTCTGTTGTCTAATCCCGACTTATGTAATTGCTTTGAATGTAGTCAAATCCTGTTCTAGAAGCTTTTGGCAATGCGAAAACAGTCCGAAACAACAATTCAAGGTTTGATTCTTCTGCTTACGCTGATTTTCTATAGAGCCCTCCCCCCCTCTCTTTTTTTCTCTTGTGCACCTCAGGCTGTAACTTACACTATGTCCCCTATATGTTGCTGTAGTCGTTTTGGAAAATTCGTTGAGATTCAATTTGACAAGAAGGGAAGAATTTCTGGGGCAGCCATTAGAACATATCTCCTTGAAAGATCCCGTGTTTGCCAAATTTCGGATCCAGAGCGCAACTATCACTGCTTTTATTTTCTTTGTTCTGCACCTCAAGAGGTAGTGCACCCTTAGCTGTATTTTTCTTTTAGCATGATAACAGTCGAGTAAATTTTTTTCTTGATCAGGAAGCTGAAAAGTACAAGCTTGGAAATCCTCCATCTTTTCACTATCTTAATCAGTCAAATTGCTACGAGTTAGTTGGCGTAGATGATGCACAAGAATATCTTGCTACAAGAAGAGCTATGGACATAGTTGGAATAAGTAAGCAAGAACAGGTATATTTTGTTTTGTGCATGGTCATTGCATCAATGCGGACGGCTTGAAATATCTAACATGTCGGTTGAATTACTCTCAAGGATGCCATTTTCCGTGTTGTTGCTGCAATTCTTCATCTGGGTAATGTAGACTTTTGTAAGGGCGAAGAAGCCGATTCTTCTGTTACTAAGGATGATAAGTCCAAGTTCCATCTTCAGACAGCAGCCGAGCTTCTCATGTATGTTCACGCGGCTGATAAATTTGTGGCCCATTTGATCATCTGACCTTGCTTTAATGGTTGATTTATCCCTTTTTATTTAGGTGTGATCCAGTGGGTTTGGAGGATGCTCTCTGCAAACGTGTTATGATCACCCCGGAGGAAGTGATAAAGAGGAGCCTTGACCCAGAGGCAGCTACGACTAATAGAGATGGTCTAGCAAAAACTATATATTCCCGTCTGTTTGATTGGTATTTACTGGACTTTAGGATAGCTTGTGGGCTGTGTATTAGTAATATGTTGCAGCTGATCATATCTAGATGACTAGATCCTTTTCAGAGAGTTTATTTTAATGTCTTCTTAAATTTACAGGTTGGTGGATAAAATTAACAATTCTATTGGTCAAGATCGTAACTCGACATGTTTAATTGGAGTCCTTGACATCTATGGTTTTGAAAGCTTCAAGACTAACAGGTAAATAAGGTGAACGATGAAGGTCTTATAATCAACATGAAGACTTATGTAGATTGCCTTGATTTAATATATTGTAAAATTACTTTACCTATAACCCATTTTCCCTATAAAATTGAGTTTCCCCTTATGTATTATTAGTGACCCTTTTAATGCGACCAATAGTTATCTTAGTTAGTGATCAGTTTCCTATTCTCGGTGACAAATTTGAACTCAGCAGTGATCCTTATTAGTTTGTAAGTTTTAAATAATTAGTGATTGTTTGACCATTTTAAGTGACCCTTTTATCTTCAATCGGTAATGTGGTCTTACAATAATTTTTTGCAAGCCCGTTTCACTACTATATAATTAATTCATTTCTTATCGAGAAGTCCTGCTGTTGTGCAGTTTTGAGCAATTTTGCATCAATTACACAAATGAAAAGCTGCAGCAGCATTTTAATCAGGTCATTTATCCATAAAGACCACAAAAGTCGAATCTCATTGTAGTCTCTCTTAGTGCTTTGTGATCTGTTTTGCGTAACTAAGCTTTGTTGCCTTCTGAGCTGCAGCATGTTTTTAAGATGGAGCAAGAGGAATACACCAAAGAGGAAATTGATTGGAGCTATATTGAATTTGTGGATAATCAAGATGTCCTGGACCTTCTTGAGAAGGTTTCTTTCTTACTGCATCTGCTTTAAAATGCACGCAGTTTTAGTGTAATGTCAAATCAAGGAATCAGTGAGAAAGATGACCTGCCCTTATTAAGTTTGTTTGGTAAAGGAAAAAAATTGGGAATTGTGATTGAAATCATGTGATGGGGCTTTTTCAAAAAAGCATGAAAGGTTATGAATGGCAGTGCGTGCTGCGTTTTCATAAATATTATGTTATGCGTCCAAACTGATTTGACCCCTGACAGAGGTGATGCATATATTTTTCTTATTCGCTAGTCATTGCATTACTCACTGGTGCATATTAGAAAGTTAAATTTGAGGATGGTGCCCCTAATGAAGGACTTTCTTATGGTATCAAGTTAAGCAAATACAGTTCATCAGGCTTTAGATGGGAGCCTTAAATAAGGATGATGTCTGAGTTTTCCTCATTATTTATGCAGAAACCAGGAGGAATCATTGCACTGCTTGATGAAGCTTGGTAAGATGTCCTGCATACTTTCAGACTTTCAGTTTCCATATAACTTTTTTTTATTTTCACCACACTTCGGTGCTACTCCTAGGCCATATCCCTTCCCTTGAGTTTCTGATGGCCAATATAGTTAAGAAATGAGCCTATAGCTCCGCAAGCTCGGTAAAGTAACAAGCAGTACAAAAGCAGTGGTTTGATTGTTATTTTCTGATCTCTGTTCTAATTATTATCAGCATGTTCCCAAAGTCAACTCATGAAACCTTCTCGCAAAAGTTGTATCAGACTTTCAAAACTCACAAATGCTTCATCAAGCCAAAGTTGTCTCGTACTGATTTCACTATTGCTCACTATGCTGGAGAGGTGACTTGGATTTTTTCCTCCATCATTGTTAAATAATGGGTTTTATGCTACTGGCTTTATAAATCTCGTTCACTGTTGTACCCTGTTATAGGTTCAATACCAATCTGATCAGTTTTTGGACAAAAACAAAGATTATGTTGTTCCTGAACATCAGGACCTGTTGGCTGCGTCCAAATGTTCCTTTGTAGCAGGCCTTTTCCCTCCAATTCCTGAGGAGACAACGAAGTCATCTAAGTTCTCGTCTATTGGTACTCGATTTAAGGTATTTGATACTCTAATTCACTTTATTGGCCATCATAATTGCATTTTTTTAAATTGTTGTACAATATAAACTAAGCTTTACTTTGATCCAGATGCAACTACAACAACTGATGGATACATTGAATTCTACAGAACCTCACTACATCAGATGTGTAAAACCAAATAATCTTCTTAAACCTGCTATATTTGAAAACAACAGTGTCATGCAGCAGCTACGTTGTGGTGTGAGTACATATCAGTTACAAAACTTGTTTTCATGCTTCTGTTAACTGTATCTGCCTTTATACTGACGCTTCTGTTTAGGGTGTTCTAGAAGCAATTAGGATAAGCTGTGCTGGATATCCCACACATAGGACATTTTTCGAATTTATTAACCGATTTAAGATGCTTGCTCCAGAGGCAGTGACAGGGACGTAAGTGTTGATTTTGTATCTAAAAGAAAATATTAGTTGTGCTTTCTGTTGAGATGGTGCAACCCAATGAATTCTGGTTCGTTTTACTTATACTCACAGAGATTCAGAAGAGGTCGTGTGCTCAAAGATTTTGGAAAAGATGGGGTTAGCTGGATATCAGGTTAGAGAAAATTTATCATTTTGCATTTACCTGTATTATGCTGTGGTAACAATCATGGAAACTTCTTGTTTGGTGAATGTTTCTTTGTGAGAAAACTATACTGTAAGGAGTGTCAATATCTGATTTTTCATATCAAGAGGAAATTATATCACAGAATGAATTCCTTGATGTATATCCAAGTTCTGCAGGTTTTGTTGATGTAGAGATTTTTTTTATTTTTTTTTATTTTTTTTTTGTTAAATTGAGTTTGCTGTACAATTTGTATGGATCCTAAGAAACAGTCTGGATGTTATGTTTCTCATTCACAGCTGGTATATTCTTTGATATATGTCTATCGTCCTTTAGCTTCTCATTTTGATATTTAATCTCTCATCAAAAACTATAGATAGGTAAAACAAGTGTTTTTCTGAGAGCTGGTCAAATGGCTGAGTTAGATGGGCGTAGAGCTGAGATACTGAACAGTGCTGCCAAGACTATCCAAAGGAAAACTAGAACTCATATTACACGCCAGCATTTTCTAGCTCTGTACAACGCTGCTATTATAATGCAAACATTTTGCAGAGGTTAGCTCTTGGGCATTTTAAGAACATCATGTTGCTCTGTTATATGTTATAGAGTATCTCCAATTTGTTTTGCGTTTTTCATATTTTCCAACTTTCCAAGGCATGTTAAATGTCCCATCTTCCATTTTTCCTTACCGCTCTTTTTCCTGGGCCTGATAGGTAGACTGGTTTGCAAAAAATATGAGAAAATGAGAAGAGAGGCATCTTCCGTCAAAATTCAGAAGGACTTGCGCAGACACTTATCCAGAAAGTCTTTCAGAACTCTTCAGTTATCGGCACTTACCTTGCAGACAGAGGCACGTGTCATGGCTGCTCGCAATGAGTTCAGATCTAAAAGGCAGGAAAAAGCAGCAGTGATTATTCAGGTTAGAAAATTCTCAATAGGAATCGTTTTGAGTTATCTTTCATCAGGGTACTGATATTAATTTTGACTGGATAATCGTAGGCTCATTGGCGATGCTATTTGTCATGTACATATTACAAGAAGCTCAAGTGGGCGGCAGTTTTTACACAATGCAGATGGAGGGGACAGTTAGGTCGAAAAGAACTAAGGAAGCTGAAGATGGTGCGTACAATTTACGATGTGTATGCTCATACTGTTTTCTTACACTCTGGTCTCAATGCAAATTTCTAATACCTTTCAAAATGGGAATTAGCAAACCACATCCTCCACTCAGATGTTTCTTCAGTTGCCTCTAATTTTGCTGGTTTTTGGAAGTATAACTTCTTTTAAAAAAAAAAGAACCGAATAGCTGTTAGTAGGTATAAAAATCATTGATTGGTTCTTAACCACAAGCTTAAGCTTTCAGTTGAGAACTTGAGATCGTATTACATGGTATCAGAGCTCTGATGATTGTTAAGGTCCCAAGTTCAAATCCTGGGAGCCTAAAAAATATCACAAGTGAAATTTCAAGAGCATTCGGGTGACTTGGTAATATTACTATGATGAAGTAACTTGGTAATATAACTACCAACATTTTAATAAGGATAATCATACTATCATATAACTTGTTAAAGTTTTTTACATTTTTAATTTAATTTGGTGTTTTTTGTGATTTTCATCAAGAAACTTATGCTGATAACTACAATTGATGCTCAAGGTCTTTCTCACTGATATCAGTAATTCAGGTTTGATAGTTGTGAATTTGTGATGGGCGCTATAAGTGGTGGTCACTATACAAGTTCTCTAGTCTCTACTCATGTAAATGAAGCTACATTGATGAGCACCAACATGAAAACCCAAAGAAAACATTTTTTTCCGGTTCTGGTTTGAAACTCTGGCTTAAGAGTGTTGTCTGAAAGAAATCAACACTCGTGTAACTAATTTTAGTCAGTTTAACTTCACATGATAAGTCATAAGGTTAAGTTTTAAATTTTTTTTCGTTGTTTGTTTATTGTCAACCTGTCTGCTATGCCTTGTTTTGCTTGCTTTCAAGTCTACCATTATATACACCTGCCAATTTTCTATTCAGGCTGCCAGAGAAACAGGTGCACTCCAAGAAGCGAAAGATAAACTCGAGAAAACAGTTGAAGAACTCACTCGGCAGCTGCAGTTAGAAAAACGTTTAAGGGTATTATTCTTGATACCTAGAATTTTTATTCTGTATGAGTGTTAGTTTCCGTGAAACCACGGGAGTTGCTGCTGCTTTTCTCCAGCCCATCGGATGGGACTTGGCAGCCGATTCTAGCTTTGGAAAAAAAATAGCAACAAACTTCCAAATGACTTATTAGACTTGTGGAGTAATGTTAAACGGGACCTGTTATATTACTCCACAAGAAGTCTACTCCAGAGCTGTTGTTGAAATTCCTTTTGCATTAACCAAGGTATGCAAGCTATAAACTTCTTGTGCAAATAATGCCCACGACTTAGTCGGAGGGCCTCGCTTGGTCCTGACTCCTGAGTCTTGACACCTAAATCACGTTGTTGATGGTGCTTCTGCTGAAAGCTGTAAGTTGTAGTATTCGAAGATACAAATGGCAAACTATTAGTCCATGTTCTGTTGAGATCAGATGAGTTTGGTCCAGAATGATGGTAAACCAGAAAGCTACTCCCTCATATACTTCGGACTTGCCCTATTTTTCAAAATTATCTAAAAACATATTTTGAAAAGGGAACCTTCCAAAGAATAGGAGGGAGTATTTCAGTTCCCTACATGAGAACGTCGATGCAAATATTTCTGGAGTATAATTGCTTTAAATGATCTGTGACCCAACTGCGCTTACTAATGCTGATGAAGATACCGTAAAAACAATCTCCCAATCAGCGTGCTCAACGTTGCTTAGGAAACATAAATTGCCCATCCCATATAAATATCAATGTTTTTGTAGAAAATAGATATATAATTCCTCTATGGATCTTCGTAGATGGACATGGAAGAATCTAAAGAGTCTAAAGAGCAGGAGATCGCAAAGTTACAACAAGCTTTGCAAGAGATGCAGAAGAGAATTGATGAAAAAGATGATTTGCTTGGCAAAGAGTCTGCGGTAGCTCAAAAGGCAATTGAAGAAGCAGCATCTGTTGTTGAAGAAACTCCAGTTAGTGTTGGAGATTCTAAAGAGAAGGAGATAGCAGAGTTACAACAACCTTTGCAGGAGATGCAGACTAGAATTGATGAAAAAGATGACTTGCTAGGAAAAGAGTGTGCGGTGGCTCAAAAGGCAATTGAAGAAGCAGCATCTGTTGTTGAAGAAACTCCAGTTAGTGTTGGAGATTCTAAAGAGTCTAACGAGCAGGAGATAGCAGAATTACAACAATCTTTGCAAGAGATGCAGACGAGAATTGATGAAAAAGATGACTTGCTAGGAAAAGAGTGTGCAGTGGCTCAAAAGGCAATTGAAGAAGCAGCATCTGTTGTTGAAGAAACTCCAGTTAGTGTTGGAGATTCTAAAGAGTCTAAMGAGCAGGAGATAGCAGAATTACAACAATCTTTGCAGGAGATGCAGACGAGAATTGATGAAAAAGATGACTTGCTAGGAAAAGAGTGTGCGGTGGCTCAAAAGGCAATTGAGGAAGCAGCATCTGTTATTGAAGAAACTCCAGTTAGTGTTGGAGATTCTGAAAAAATTGAGGCTTTAACTGCAGAAGTAGACAGGTTAAAGGTAATTGAACTGCCGAGTTGCCTTGTTGGTTTTTGTCTTTTTGTTGCCTGTGATGTTAGTTAAGAGGTACCACTGTTTTTTTGTTTGAAGGTTGTACCTTACTTCTCCTCAATTCACGGTTCCCTTCGTCATAAAATCCCCTGTTTGCTTAGCCTGTTAGAACATCTATATGTGGTCACATGCTTGATAACTTGGTGCTTGTTCTTTGGGAATTGTTCTTGGCAATTTGACTGTTTAAATCGATGGAGCTGTTCGTATTATGCAGGAATCATTAGAGTCAGAAAGACAACGGGCTGACGAATGGGAAAGAAAGTATACAGAAGCTCAAGAATCAAATGAAGAAAAACGTAAGAAACTAGAAGAAACAGAGAGAAGAGTTCATCAACTTCAAGATTCTCTCAATAGGTAATTATATTTCCAAGTAATTCATGCATCCGAAGTGTTTGCTATTTTAGTTTGTATCGTTCCAGTGTTTTCTTTTTCTTTCTGATAAGTTTGATGATATCTGTACATTGAAGTCACCCAAGGTCCATGGGTATGGGACCCGCAGACCGCAGTTCATTGAAAAAAAAGAAACTAGAACCAAAAGTCAAAGATGCAAACCCTCAGACTATGTACAAAGGCCACTGAATAATTTTCATGTAGAGTCATCCGGATACAGCTCTTAAAGCTCAATATACCATTTCCTCTAGTGCTCTATTATTGGCTACTCGTACTTAAGGAGTACAACAATGTCGAATGTTTTCTGCAGCTGGCTTTCCGTTGGCCTGAATATATACTTACCTTAGCCTTGTTAGGTTTGAAGCCATTTAATAGATCATTGCTATCATATTTTTGAAGTCTTTTCTTAGGCAAACCAAATTTGCAGGTAACTGTAGTTGAAAGAGTAAATAATTACGAATTGTTCCTTCTTTGACTAATGGTAGATGTAATTAGTATGTCTCAGGATGATATCCTGCATGTCTGACCAATTCTCAGAGCTGAAAATGATTTTGCATGGCTCAAAGTCGAGCTGTGCTTCAGAGTATACAGTCAGAGATGCCCGGGGCGATGTTTTTTCCTCTTCTTCTGATGATTCATCCTCTGATTCTGATTTATCTTTTTCGGCTCCTGCTTCAACTTCAACAAACTTTTCCTTCCTAAATCCTGATGCTCTCAAGTTAATTACTGAGGATCTTTCACATGCTGACACTACAGGTTAGTTCAGCTTTTGTAGTGTCATGTTCTCTACACCCAAACGTCGTGAAGCATTAAGAAAAACTGAAATAACATAGTTCTTCACCTCTTCACCCATAATTTCATTTGTGAATCTCTATTCCATAAGACACCATCTTTTTCATTGATACCTTAAAAGTAACTATGCCCTCTTTTTTCTCTCTCTTGATGTGCATTGTGCAGGATCTATCAACTGGGAAAGTGATCAGGAGGGGGCCTTCGATGACTTTTTCTGATGGAAATTGCTCTTCCTCTTTTATAATTCCTTAGATTGACCCACAGTACAGGTCCATGGCCTTGTACGAAAATGTTCATAAGATAGTGTAGAAGCTGAGTGATTGTACAGTCACTTTAGAGTGAAATCTAATTTCAAAGCTTTTAGATTATATCATGAACACCTTACACTCAATGTCCAAATTCACCATCAGTTAATTGAACCGGATTAACCCGAACCTAGGTGTCACAGGCGCCTTTCTTTATCATCCTGAAGGGCTTGTGAGTCCAACAGTGACTTATGTGTTAATTTGTCCAGAAAGCATCACAAATTCACAATCCTATCTTTGGAATTGCTCAGGTGGTTTTTATTAATGCTTGAGCAATCCATTTACTTTTGTGTGAGCTTATCTCTCTTGCCCTGAAAGATGACATTTTCCCCCTCCTACACCAGTACCAGTTGAAGGCCGCACAAAGCTGCATCATCTGATCCTGCCTCATCAGATTTTGATATCCTCCTCATCCAACCAATTTTTGGTAAGTCTCAATATTCTATGATCAACTTACTACTAGTAGTAGCCTATGGTTGTTTGTTCAATGCCCATTGTACCTTCATCTGTTCTCTTAATTCTGCAATGCTGCTCAGACTGAACTGAAAAGATATTCATATATTCAAATAAATTGATTGTCCACACACACAGAAATTCTGTATTTCTGAACCCAATTGAGCAAGAGTTGGCGGAATAGTTTTTGATTAATTATTTGGGTGTTTAACACATGCTCCAAACCAGGAAATGAAACTTAAGCCTATAATCTCTGAAGAATCCATATGTTCAGTTCAACTTTTTCCTTTATTGGTCAAAGAAATTCGTTTTACCTATAACACAGAAGATTATCTGTATGCACAAAAAGTTACGTGTTATGAACCAGCGGTTACGTGTTGTGTATTTTTGGTTTAGTGTGAGACTTTTTCCTTCATGAGTTGAGAAGAATTTTAGGTTAGTCTTGGCAGACTTCGTAGATACCTGCAATGCTAAACTGCTCGAAGACAGTGTTGAGGATTTGAGGTAACATATACGTTAATGGTTCATACATGTGTCGCATTAAAGTGGATCTATTGGTAAGGGAGTATAAATTGGTGGCATTTCTCATTAAAGGTCAATAGCCTATTTTTATGACGCAAGTATTCCTACATTCGACCCCCTCCTGCCAAGGTGAGAGGCTTTAGCTTATTAGATGCAGTGTTCTTCATAACTGTCCTCTAATACATTTTGCTTGACAAAGAATGTGCTGATTAATTGCTGGATGTGGGAGGAACTCCTTGAATTTGGATCCTTCTACAGATAACAACTACGGAAAAGTTGGAATTTAAGAGTGTATTTCCTGAATTCTATCAAATGGAATATTTCTATTTGAGATATACAGTGAGCTCTGATGACCAGTGTCTCCAAGACGCTTTCTTATTTTACGCTGTATGCTGTATCTACCTCATCAGCCATCCTTCCCTCCCACGCCACTTGTATTGATACGCAGTTAAAGATCAGTCCTACTGGAAATCTGGAAGTGGGTTATGTGGTAACAATTTGTACTTTTCTGCACTTATTATCTGAAAGCTGCTGTCCCTGGTTTATGTTTAAACCTCGATGTTGTCACCATGCAGTTGTGAACTGGAGAACTGTTTAAGATATATTGTTTGTTTTCAATGCTTTGGTAGTGCACTTTCATATCGCTGCTAGTCCATGAGCTTATGATGTGATCATATCTGAGAAGGAGCTATATTTATTTAGGAAGAATAACCAAACTGATTAACCTGTGTGATTTTTTCTCTCGCTGATTGGTAAACTTAGTTGTGTTAGCAAAATCCAGACAGATTTTCAAGTATCACAATTAAGAATTTAACACAGGGCTCAGTTGGTAATGCATAGAAACTAGTTTGAATTTTACTTAATGGGATTGAGATTCAGTGAAGAGCAATTCCACCGATACTTATCAGCAGGATCATCTAGCTTTGTTTCTTATATATTCCGCTGGAGTTTTGAATGTGCAAGGTTTGTCATTTGTGGTGGCTATACTCGTATTATTGCTACAACCATTAGCTTATTTAATCTTTAGTAGTCTGCAGTTGTTAATGATTCCTTCAGCGTTACAACCTGACGGACTAGGATTTTTATAACTGGTCATTTATAAACAACCTTGTTTTGCTTTCAATACAAGGCTAAGGCAGCATACATCTTACCTCCTTCCCCCCTTTACTCTACCATATGTCACGAGCCTTCGAGGCCCTGTTAGGGTTGTTGCTGTTGTACCACAGTTCATGGTAGTGAAACAATGATTCACAAATACAAGCATATCAGAATTGAGAAAATATTCTGATTTATTATGCTTGCATTTCACATTCTTTCGAACAATAAATGATGAGTATTCCTTAACAGTTAAAACATACTGTAGGCTTCGTTTTTGTATGATTTATAACTTACTATTTCTGTTTGTAATGGGATCGGATGTGAAAATTTTAACTATGGACCGATATAGAGTGCTTGTGGCTGCCACTTGCTGGTGATACTTGTGCCAAGTATTGTCTTTTTTGGTTGCTTATGAGTTATATTAATAATGCTGCTAGGCTTGAGGATAGGCTTACTTACTTAGAATCGGAGAATAAAATCTTCCGTCAACAAGCTATAACAATGGCACAAAATAACAAATTGCTGGCAGCACGCTCTCGATCATTAATGCAGGTAATTTGATTTAATTTACGTCTGAAACTTCTTTTATCACAATCTTACTGTGAAACCTTACCAATATAACGTTATCATTCTGACTGACTGCAGAGATCAGAAAGTAGCACAAGAAATGCGGTACTAATTCAACCCCTTTGAGTTTGTATATCAAGCAACACTTTGTTTTCTACTCTCAATTCTGTAAGCTGCACTGTAATTTTCAGAATTTTCGAAGTGCATCCTTAATTGTAAGGGATAACAGTGAAAATAGAGCGGAAAGCTCAGAAAGCACTCAATGACAAACAACAAGAAAATCAAGACTTGTTCCTCGAATATATATCCCGGTCGCTTGGCTTCACCAAAGAACGACCTATTGCAGAGTGTATTATTTACAAATGGCTGCAGCCTGGGGTTCATTTGAAGTGGAGAGAACAAGTTTCTTAATCGTATTATTCAGACAATAGGGCAGGCAATTGAGGTAAGTGATTTCAGAAAAAACTGAAGCATGATAATGTGCTATACATGTTTTCCAGCAAGAATACTTTTTCTAAACTAGCAAATGCCGAATATTTTAGCAGTATCAGCAGTGTTCCTGGAACAGCCCGACAGCTTAGGCGCTATTTTGCTGGAGTTTTTGGAAGGATGGCCCAGGTATGGTGAAGTTCATGAAAAGACATGAATAGAGCTTCTTCAACTTCTCTTCATCACACCATCCCTCGGTTTTTTCATGAAAGACGCAGTCCCGTCCAAGAAACGAAAACTGGGTTCGGTGTGCTCCTTTATTCTTGGTATCTCGTAATTTTGTAGGATTTCCTATTACTAGTAAAGCTAACTGACATTTACAATAGAATTAGTCTTATACGAACTTGTAAAGAATGGCTCTAACTTAATCAAATATCTGATCGGGTCCATTACTTAATATGATGCAATATCGTTTAAACTCGCCAGAGAAGTTTAATTTTCTTATGTGTCGATCTGGTTCAAAACCGAAAGATACAAACAAAAACTACTCCCTACATTTTAAGATATCAAAGTAATTATTTGATTTGAGAAAAAGGAACCTACATCGGATGTATTACCTCAGATTTTACTTATTTTTGAGATATGTGTATTTTTTCTGAGCTTATTAAATTTTACAAGTTAAATTTTAATTTTCTTTCCGTTAAAACTCAAATTTAACTAAGTTTGTATTTAATATTCTTTAATTTTATTGTACTTTTTTGAGTTTAATGTTTTAGTAAATAAACTCGGAAACTTTATAGTAAAACTCATAATTTTTAAAACAAAATTCGAAAACTTTATTATAATGTTCAAAAAATATAAAACTGGTGGTAATACTTCGGATATATAATCCATTTACTAATTTGATTCCCATGCCTACTTTAATTTGTCATATATAGAATTACAACAACATAACTCCAGTGTTTCAATGTCTTCCGTAAATGGCAAGGAAATAGGGGAGTCGAATGTACACAGCCTTACCACAAAGAGAYTGCTTCTAAATAACCCCAGATAAAAATTACGTTTAAATAACCCCAGAGAATGAAATTGGCAGAGAAGATAATAGATTCGGAGGGAAGGTTAAAAAGAGGGGAAAAAAGGAGGGAAATCGAAAGTTAAGAAGAAACTCCG
>VHZZ01000004.1:205254-219531 GCA_009801015.1 Silene noctiflora
AAATGAATAGTTTTCTTATAAAAATAGACCTTTTTACAGTATAAGACCATCTTCTTCTAAATTTTTACACATATTTGTCATTTAGTAAAAAAGTACGAGTAATTACCTAATATAGAGTAGATAACAAATGAATAATATATAAAAATAGATAACAAGTGACTGGGACGACAACAGTAGATTCATATTCATATTATAGTCGTATGAGCGTTTAGAACGGTGAGAATGTCGGCCCAATTGTAATTTGGGCAGATTAGGATTGTTGGTCACCATACTTTCGAGATAATATGTTGTTATGACTATACATTGAACATTTAATTATTATGACCTGTGCATTTTCTGTACGGGTTTAAAACTAGTGAAAGGGTATAGTTGTTAACAATGTACTGCAATGAGTAAAATGTATACTGCGAAATCAGCACAAAAAAAAAAATCAAAACAACTCCCAACTAATTTTCGATACAAGTTTACTTAGATAATCAGGTATGGACAAGACATTTTAAGAAAAATACAAAAGCCGCCCACTAATCCATCCCGAACCCACCAACCTCCACATCCGTGGACCAAAATTTGGAGGTAATTCCCGCAATCCCGCATTCAATTACCTTTACTAGATACTCTACCTGTGTCTGACTCGAGTGTGGTCAAGGCGTCAAGCTCAAGCTTGAGATTTGTTCGAGTTTGATCGAGTTAAATTAAAATTTAAACCGAACCAATTCCGAGAACTCATCGAAGGGCTTCGCTCGATTAATTGATGATCTCGTAATCTCGTTTCTTCAACAAGATCAGTATAACAAAAGAACCCAGATCAATGCAGTAAAGTTACACTCGATCTCCCATGGCTGATAACACTGCAACTAACCAAATGACGGTACTAATACTTCATAGTTCTTTTATATTTCTCAATTTTATGATTTATTACGCATTAATCAACAATTATTGAAATACCCACTTGATAATTTCTGTTAATTATGGTTTGTATTGATTTAATTACGCATTAATCAACAATTATTGAAATACCCACATGATAATTTGTGTTAATGGAAGTTTAAATTGATTTAATTAAGCATTAATCAGCAATTATTGAACTACCCAAATGATAATTTGTGTTAATTGTGGTTTGTATTGATCATAGGAGGTCTCTAATGGAGGAAATGTTGAAACTTCAATGGAAGTGCTTGATTTAGGGGCATTTGTTGGTGATTTGTCCATTGAGGATGACTTTGGCAGGTGTGTTTTTATGCTTTTTGTCCAGATAGTTTGCTGGGTAGTGTTCATAACTTGCGGTCGACTAATATGAATCATCCTCGCAATAATTGGAGCAGTAGGTATGATTGTATGTATCTTAGGTCGAGTAATATGAATCATCGTCGTAATAATTAGAGCCGTAGGAATGATTGTATGTATCCTAAATAAAATAGAAGGGCAAATCTTTGTTTTCCAAATGAATGGTTTGTGGTTTTTGTTGATTATTAGGTGTTGATGATAAGTAAGGTTGCGTGCATGTGACTCCCTTAGCCTTTAACAATTGAGTGAGCCCTTGAGGTACTTGGGTAATGTTCAATTGTTGTCCCGTTGAATTAGACGTTAATGATATTTCAATTTTCTAGCTTCTTAAAATTGTATATAAGCATCAATTCTTTGAGCTTGTTCTTTGCAAAGGATGCTTATATACTCCGTACTTTACTAAGGCTTAAGGAATTAAGGATAGTAGTTATGCAGTTTGCAGGATGAGTGAGGAGTGAAGTCTTACTATGGTAGGATTCTGGAGTACTCTAGTGGGTAGCATTTTAATGATCAAGTTCTTCACTTAACAGCAAGGTACCGAGTAGGGAATAGGGAGGGACTTGTAATCAGTGTTCTACAATCGACCGGTTAACTATTTTGGGGGAAATGAAAATATTTTCCATTTTTTTGGAATTACGAACACTTCTGTGGGCACCATCTGGCATAGTTATTTTCCCATTGAGGATGACTTTGGCAGGTGTATTTTTATGCTTTTTGTAGCTAGTTTGCTGGGTAATGTTTATAATTTGCAGTCGACTAAATCATCGTCACAAGGATCAATTCCTAAATAAAAATAGAAGGGAAAATCGTTTTATAAATGATTGGCCTCTAGTTCTTGTTAATTATTAGTTGTTGAGGATAAGTAAGGTTGCGTACCCTTGATCCCCTTAGCCTGCTATTGGGGTGATCTTTTGAGGTACTTGGGTAATGTTGTCGTTGAATTAGACGTTGATGATGATTTAAAGCTAGTTTCTTAAAACTGGTTGATGCATTATCTTGTTGGTGGAGTAAGAGAAAGCTTAAAACGTCAATTCCTTGTGCGTATTCTCAGCTAAGGATGCTTATATGCTCCGTACTTCACGAAGGATAGTAGTAATATAGGTTGCAGGATGAGTGAGGAGTGAAGTCTTACTATAGTAGGATTCTGGAGTACTCTCTTGGGTAGCATCTTAAGAATTAAGGAAGCGATCAAATTCTTAACTTAACAGTGAGGTAGCGAGTAGTGAATATTGAGGGACGTTTATTTGTGTAACCAATGGTCTTGAATTGGCCGGTTAACCATTTTGGAGGAAATGCCAAATATTTTCCATTCTTTTGGAATTATGAACACTCCTGCGGGGTCCATCTGGCAGAGTTATTTGTGCAAGGTATTTGCTAGATTAGGCTGAACTGTGGCAATAATGCTGCTCATTCACTGGTAGATTGCTGAGCAAGGTAGTTTATTGGCATTGTCTCCTTCACTCTCCCCCCATCCCTCTTTCACCTTCATTTCAGCTTATGTAACATTTAACTTTTTCTTTTAGTGACGATGTCTCACTTGAAGGACTCCAACATGAATTGGAAGAATGTAAAGATGATGACGTAAGTGCTCTCTCGGTCACTTCTCTTAAATTTGGAGATTTCCAGATTGTATTCTTTGCTTTTCTTTAAGTACTCGATATTTATACATCTTGGTTTGTCGTCACGATCTGTCTTCATCTTCTTATTGATATATACAACTTGAAGAAAACCTCGTTACCGTTCAGGTTATAGGACTCATGATTAACCTGCAAATTTTGTTGTTTAGCGGGAATAACTTGCTACCCTTCCCTGGGAAGCCTTTCCCCCCCTTTGTCCTAGTGTCTACTGATTTGGTGTCCTTTTGGAGTTTCCTTTTCCCATGGGGACAAAGACTCACCATTATCTTACTTTGATGCATGTTACATTGGAACTTTCATTATGGGTCATCTATTAGCTGCTTTTGTGTTTCACACAGGAGGAAGGATGCGTGCATCTGATCCATCTTACCCTGCAACACGTGGGCTAGGTGGGTCCCTTGGGATGAAAGTTCTTTAAGTTCAGTTTGCTTGTAGGGCTCCTTTTATATTACCAAAAGCTTACTAAATGGCATGCCTAATAGGCATAAGATGATGTTATGAGCTTCTTGTTGTTTTTGTTGGGGAAGATGATGATCATCTTTTGGTGGGTATTTGTTCTTAAGAATAAGGGGTTGGGGTCTCAATAGTATAATGATCAAGAGCACGACTTCTATCGGGAAATGGCTATTGCACTCCCTAACAAGGCATTTGAAATTCCTGCACAGGATTAGTTAGGTACCGATGTGCCATTTCTTGGAAAATTATCGAAGGCTTGTTTGTTATGCTGATGTGCTGTTAGATTTGTTATCTGTTCGTAAGAAGAAGATCGTTTTGGGGATATCACTTGGCTAAGCAGAGCTACCTTTTCGTCTGATATCTCCGTGGTGCTCGCTGTTGAACCTTGTTTCAGTTATTGGCGGTTGAAATCATTTAATTATCTGCCAATGGTTATTTGGCCTTTTATTTTATTATTTTTTATTTTATAAAATGTGTTGTTTATATAATGAACTCTCCTGTGCAGGTGGTAGCTAACATCCTGTCAAAAGGTATCAAACTACGCGATTACACAAAGACGGTTGAAAAAAACTTACGAGAAGTTGAGTTAGACTCTATTCAGGTCTGTGTTCTGTTAGTTTCACATTCTATGATTTATTTGATTCAAAATATCCCTGTATTTTCTTGAAAGGAATCTTGTTTATACTTGTGGCCTTGTGGAAGTTGTGGCACTCGAACAAATAATACCGAATACGGAGAACATTTTATGATTTGGTTGTACTTTATAGAAGTTCTTGCATCATTGCCTTGGTTTTGTACAACATCTTATTGCTCTATCTCCTTTTAACTACGCAGGATTATATACAAGAAAGTGACAATCTTTTGTCACTCCACGATCAAATCCGCGACTGCGATATCATCTTGTCACAGATGGAATCCCTTCTCAGTGGTTTTCAGGTATGTGATAACTATCTGGTAAAAGTTGTCCCTGAGCTTTGAACAAGGAATATTTGAGTAGGATTGCTGATTAAGTAAATATATTTGATGGTTAATAACTCGTCAGTGATGAGTCCCAGATCAGCCTCACCCTCGAAACTCCCTCCCCCGTCCCCAAAAACCCCATATCTGGTGTTTTTGGGGGCAGGGGAGGGAGTTTTGAGGGTGGGGCTGGGCCTTTTTGTTGTTGGGTTTGGTGTTTGAGGTGGGGATAGGAGAGTTCCACGCAGGCTGCGGGGTAGAGCATGGAGAGGTGTTGCCGCCGGGGGTGGTAGAGGGAGGGAGCCGATGCTGGCACTACCGATGGGGTCGGTGGGAGGTGTTGGTGGGTGTTGATGGTGGGTATTGGCTGTTGAAGTGGTGTATGTAGGTGGTGTATGGAGGTAGTAGGGAAAGGGGATGGGATACCCTTTGGAGGATTGGGGAATGAAAATGGGGGAATGAGGGGAAAACCTAAAATGAAGTTTGGGTCAAGGGTAAGGAAAGATGGGCTAACCAAACAAGTAAGGAAATGGGGGACCCCCATTCTCTTTCCCTTTCCTGTAACCCCCTTAGTTTATGCTGCTTTCTGGACTGTGATACATTTTTCCATTGCTGGTGGATGAGTCCATATGATCAGGTGGCTGGTGTTCATTGGTGCATTAATTCCTCAATTGCTGCATGTTTTCTTAATAATGTTGCTGATTTGGTCAGGCTGAGATTGGATCGATAAGTTCGGATATAAAAGTTCTCCAAGAAAAGTCAATGGACATGGGTTTGAAGCTGAAGAATCGCAAGGTATGATGCCAAAATGGTTTTGTGAGTTCTCCTTTTTGCGTCATAACTACATCACGTGCTTCTTGAGTTTTACCTTCTTGCTATGTTTCCCTATATTGGCTGCGAGTGCCGGAAATGACGCGTTGTCGAGTTCGGACATGGATATTTTGTGAAAAAGTTTTTTGTCTTCCGCTAAAATGGAGTGTTGTATGGAATATCGGAATGTGAGACGTGTCATATAGCCAAAGTAAAGTGTTAAAGTAAAGCAGCCTGCTTAGTCGATACTTTTGCGTTCTGAATGTCTAAAACTCGTCATCTACTAGAAATGTATATATCTTTTGCATCAAGTACAATATACATCTAATGTTAAAAGCTTGATTTTTGAGGAAGTGATTCTGTAACCATTTCTTATGTATGAAGGTGAGGATAACTTATAGATGGGTTGATGTGTCTCTGGTGATTTTTTTTATTTCCTTTTCTTTAGTAGTAAATTAGTTAACGATCGCGAAGTTTGTCCGCAAATGTTTCACTAATGGTCATAACTCCTAATCAACTTAATCTCCCCCTCCCTTCTTTGTGATTCCCATTCTAGCTAAAATTTATTGTTGAGGGTCAACAATAATGCTTTCTGTTTCTACACCATTTATGCACCAACTGCTTAATGGTCCTAATGTTGTACTAGGTGGCAGAATCAAAGTTGGCGAAATTTGTCGAAGATATTATTGTCCCACCAAGGATGATTGATGTTATTGTTGATGGTGAGGTAATTGCTGATCGTGGCAGCTTAAATTTCCAGGATCTATAATTTGATAGTTTAAGGAATGATTATATATTTTTTTAATTTTTTTATTTTTTTTATTTTTTTTTATGGTGGGTATTGTACATGACTGTATTTTCTAGTGTGGCGTGCTGACTGATACTTTTAATTTTTATCCAGGTCAATGATGAGTACATGAGAACTCTGGAAATACTCAGTAAAAAGTTGAAGTTTGTGGCTACAGATTCTTTTGTGAGTACATCAATGGCTCTGAAAGATGTCCAGCCTGAGTTAGAAAGACTTCGCCAGAAGGCAATTTCCAAGGTGACCAAACGATCGCTAAGATTAAGCAGATTTGAGCTCTTTATGCCAGAATTTTACATTTTGTGCTTTTGCATCGTTTTTACGCCCAGTACTGTCAAAAAGTTAATGGAAATTCATTGTTCTATCAATCTGTCATCTTAGCATCTTGGTTGTGTATTAATCTTGCCACTTATTTTCTTATGGCTGAGCATCAGATTCATGGATAATTTTGTAGGTGTTTGAGTTCATTGTTCAGAAGCTTTATGCATTGAGAAAACCCAAAACAAACATCCAGATTCTACAACAAAGTGTGCTCTTGAAATACAAGTGAGTACTGTGTGTTAATGTTGCCTTATTCATACAATTAGATGATCAGTAGGCCTTGTTTAAGACCGTCTTAAGTTAAGACCTCTCACAACCCTCCTTTTATTTTTGCGCATTCTAATTGGTCGTGAGTGCCGCCTAAACTTAGGATGGTCTTAACCGAGAATTTAGTGTTAGATCTGGTTTTATCTTTTCTAGTCTATTGTCCACATTTTCTTAGTTAGGCATATATACCGTGATTACTTAGTCAGATACTATTTATGTATTAGTTTTGTGTTCTGGGCGGTATATTCAGTTTCAAGGCTTACTGACTGGCATTAATATTTATAATTTACTCCCTCTGTTTCTAGAAAGAGTTATTGTTATCTCTTAAAGGGGGGAATCCACGCATCTATTTACGGATTAAAACAATTCTTCTTCTTCTTAACTTCCTTATATTATCGTCTTTCATATTTCCAGTGTTGTTCTCCTGCTCCAACATTGCGAAACCAATAACCAATGTTGAAAAATAATGAAGCAAATATAAATTTTACAGATTATTTGTTATGAATCAGAGGAGCATGTTTCAAGTCTTTTGAAATTAAGGGAGTTTTTATCGTACAATTTGCAGGTATGTAATATCCTTTATGAAGGAACATGGCAAAGAGGTGTATAGCGAAGTGCGAGCAGCTTACATTGATACGATGAACAAGGTAATTTCTATATAAATACTTTGACGACTGAGATATCAAAATTAACGATAGATGCATAGACAAATAATGGTCATTAGAGGTGCATGATGTTCAGTAGTCGTTGAACTTACCCTAAATTCGACACTATGTGTCATGAGGTTCTTTCATGGTGAATAACTGTATGCCCTTCTCGCATTTTTCTAGTGTACATTTATAAATCACTTGTGAAGGCTACAAAACTCAATTGAGCAGATGGAATTTTGAGTTCTGGTGATCCTTTAGGGCGGGTAGGTTACTGGATTTAAGAGTAAAACAGTTCAATGGGATAGATCATCTATTTTGTACCTTAGATCATGAATAATGTTGATGTTTCAGGTCCTGAGTGCACATTTTCGGGCTTATATTCAATCCCTGGAGAAATTGCAGCTCGATATTGCGACATCCAGTGATTTGATTGGTGTTGAGGCTAGAAGCAGTGGACTTTTCTCCACCAGAAGAGAACCTCTGAAGAATCGTTCCTCTGTTTTTGCACTTGGGGATAGAATAAATATTTTGAAAGTTAGTATGTTTATACCTGTCTGCTTATTTTCTGCATTTGTTTTTTGTTAAGATAAGAAAGAAAAATGGTTTTCTAACTCAGATTCATATTGTTTACCTACATTGTTCATAGCTTTCATTTCACTCAAAATACTTTTCCTAGTTACTCTGATTTTTTTTTTTTAAAATGATTCGAGTGGTTCATATACTACAACGGTATTCCTGTTTTTCATCTTAATCTTATGCATGGAGCATCGTGGTTTAGTTTTTCAAATCGACATCATGTGATCAGGCTTAACACTGCTAGAAAAGCTATGGTTTCATGGGTTCAGTAGAACAATGATTTAGTAGTGTTAAACTAGTAAAAAGGCCTGCATTATGGCAAAGTGAAATATCTGTGACAACGCCAAAGTTCATGCTTGAATATGCCCTTAGAATCTACCTTGCATATGAAGTTATATGTGTTGCCAACTTGCCATTAGCACATCATCCCTTTGAACTTGTCCAAAGTTAGACATGCTCAGCTGGACAAATTTCCCATTTCCACATAAGCTGGTCACCTGTCGACATATATTTTTTTTTGAATGTATGGACTTCCTTTCGCCTTAAGATTCTTGAGTCTGGTTGTGAGTCTTCTGACTTCTTTCGCATCGATTCTTTATTTTCACTGACCATTCTTTATTTTCACTGACCTCTTTCGTTGTATCCAGGAAATTGATCAACCTGCACTGATTCCCCATATTGCAGAAGCTAGCTCCCAGAAGTATCCTTATGAAGTCCTTTTTCGGAGCTTGCACAAGCTGCTATTGGATACTTCTAGCTCTGAGTATGTATGAGAATCCAAATTTGATTGTACTGTTATTGCCTACATGATGAGGGCAATATTATTAATCTTATATATATAGTATTTGATATTGTTGATATCTTGACCTGATCTGTCTTCGTTTAGGTATCTTTTCTGTGGTGACTTCTTTGGGGAAGAGTCCTTATTTAATGAGATATTCGCAGGTACAGCAGTTTGCTCACCACTCAAATCTCTCAATTATGTTCCCTCCGTCTTGGGTATTTGTTTGCATTTGGTTTTGGCACGAAGAGTAGGGAAGGGGAGGGGACCATTTTTGGCTATTGCCTTTGAATGGCAAGTGGACCAGTCGGTATTCTAATGTAAATGGATGATTATTTACAGATCAATATCATTCTCAAGATAGGAATGTAAACAAATGATCGAGACTCTTGAATAACAAGCGGATCAAGTAATCAGTGTTGCGGCCAATATTTAAAACTGTGATTCTAGAGAGTCAATGAAGTCAGTTTGCCATGCTTAATCTGTTGGCACACTCTCTAGCATTATACAACTAGGTCAAGACAATTTTTTTTTTTTCAAAAAAGCAATTGTTCATGAATATATTATATTATTTTTCTTGAGTTAAATATTGGTCGTTAGTTTTAGGTCTAATCTTTTATAGGGCTCGATAATTCTGGAAATAATTTTGTTGCATGGCTTTTTGAGCAAACATTGATATTCTTATTATTTAGTGGGTAATGAGAGGATTTATTTTGGTATGTTAAACCTAAAGTCTGTGCGGAAAATTACCTTATATGATTGCTGTTCACAGCGTTGTGAGGAAGCTTGTGATATCACAAATCATAATTGCCTCTTTTCTTTCAGGCCCATTTGCAGTTATTGATGAGCATTTCAATGCAATCTTATCAAATTCTTTTGACGCTATTGGCTTAATGCTTATGATCCGTCTTACTCATCAGCACCAGGTGTGTCTCGTACTTGTCAGTTACTTCTCTTGATTTTTACCGAGAATTGTTGATTGAATTGGGGTGTTCTTTCAGCTTATCATGTCAAGGAGGCGCATTCCTTGTTTGGATTCATATTTGGATAAGGTATGTGTATTTTTTGAGTCATTTTTTTTAATTGAGCCATATAGTTTTGCGTTTCTGCAAAGTGGAAGTAAAGATGTAATCTGCAAACTTCAAAAATACCGTCTTTTTACTCTCTTGCCATAACATGTACATTCTGGTGATTTGGTTAATTCTGCCAATTTAGCTTTGGGGACCTTCAATCTTAAGAATGTGGGAGTCTCATCAAAAGGGTTGCCGTGTATGTTGCTAGATTTAACATTGTACATATTTTCCATATACGACAGTTAGACTGACAAATATGTCATTCGGGTTGGGTAGGGTTTGGAGCTCGTCGAAAAGGTCCAAGCTAATAACTTGTGTGCTCTTTCAGCCATCTGTTTACTTGAATTCATAATGTATGAGCAGGCAAACATTTCACTGTGGCCGCGTTTTAAGATGGTCTTTGACATGCACCTCAGTAGTCTTCGGAGTGCTAATGTGAAAACATTGTGGGAAGATGATGTTCATCCTCACTATGTCATGAGACGTTATGCTGAGTTTACCGCTTCCCTCATTCATCTCAATGTTGACTATGGAGATGGCCAGGTCAGATTCCTCTATTCCTATTATCCTTTTGCTTTATACGTATGTCTCTCCGCTCTTAGCACATGAATCAACATCATTTACTGCCTATCTTTCAGTTGGAGATGAACTTGGAAAGACTTAGAATGGCAGTTGATGATTTGATTATGAAGCTATCTACACAGTTTCGGAAATCTAAACTGCAGAGTGTGTTTCTTATCAACAATTATGACATGACGATTTCCGTCTTAAAGGTCAGTGATTAACTGATTATATCCTTAAATGCACAAGCTACAACATTCTTATTTTTATTAATAAGCTTATTTATAAATTATGTTTCTCTGAATTTTGTAGGAAGCTGGTCCAGATGGCGGAAAAATTCAGATGCATTTTGAGGATGTTTTGAAGAGCCAAACTAGTATATTTGTGGTGAGTTTTGCCAATATGCTTGTCAATGAACGCGTGTCTAATATTAACCTGTTAAGAATTATTTATGGGTAAATTGTTAAATCGTCAAACTCAAACAATTGGTTTTACATATGGCCCATAATTATCGAGAATTTGTAAGATTATACTACTGCTGAAATTCCAAACTAGATTTTGAAATTTAAAACAAGCACAAACAATTTTTTTTTTAATCCGAGCCTTCAAGTTTACCAAGCTCGGGCCTGGTTTAGATTAGTTCAAGCATGGCTTGAGCTCAAGATGGATTTGACATAGCCTAAACCGAGCTTTGACCAAACTAATTCAGAGGGGTTATTGTTCGGGCTCAACAACTCAAGAACTTTATTGTTTAAATACACGGGACTTGTTTGTGCAGGAAGAGCTATTGCTGGAGCACTTCAGTGATCTGATCAAGTTCGTGAAAACAAGGGCATGTAAGGATGTCTATCGGATAATTCTGTTTTTTTTTTTTTTTTTTTTTTTCTGTTATAATTTAGAATTAAAATGATTTTATGGTAATCATTGATTAGCCGAGGACCCGAGTGCAAGTTCCGAGAAGGCCATAACGGTTGGTGATGTGGAGCCACTAGTAAAAGACTTTGCCAGCCGATGGAAAGACGCAATAGAGTTGATGCACAAAGACGTGATCACTTCGTTCAGTAACTTCTTGTGTGGCATGGAGATCTTACGAACTTCATTAACCCAATTGTTGCTCTACTACACTAGACTTTCCGAGTGCATCAAAAAGGTGCCGGGAGGGTCTGCACTTAACAAGGATCTGGTTTCTATACAATTAATCATACACGAGATCCGCAAATTCTCAAGGACATTCTAGTCGAAACTACACTTAGAACTTCGAGAGGTGGTATTTGTCGATACAAGCTGGAACATCCGAGTTTGATCTTCTTGATGCGAGAGTTACCGGTATACACGAGATTAGGCTTCGGGCTTGTTCTGTTTACTGTCTAGATCATTTTTGTATCAAGATGAGCATATTATTTACAGTAAATTTCGAATCGCAGTAAATAACCCTTGAAACGTTGTTCATCCAATGCTATATTATTTTTATCACTTCACAGCTTTGTTCTTATTATATCCTCCGTCGCAATGATTTGTTTACCATTAAAATACTCCTCATAAATTATTTATAGAAACAAAATATAATATCCAAGTTGTCCGACTTATTGTTGCCTCCTAGGAACATATGTTATCGTACTATACAAATCACACCTATTAATAGAGATGATTAATTGCGGATTTGAGATCTGAGGTAGCTGAGAGATGGTAAGTCGCTTACCCAGTTTTTACTGTCCGTCTGTATGCTAGTATGTTCCTAGGTCTTCTAGGGAGTAATAATTTAGCGTATAATGTGACCCAATAATTAAAAAAAAAAAAAAAAAAAAGGTAATGTAACGAACAAATCTCCAAATTAACGTAATAGACTAGAAATTAACTAAAAAGAAAAATGAAATTGTAATAACTTTACCTATTTAGATCGCCAAAATGAGGATTAGTCAAAGAGTATACCCGTCTAATCCAATCCATTGGTAATACTTTTCGAAAGTCAAACTTTGTAAAATTCCTGACCGTAAATATAAAAATAAGTATGGAGAATGGCGCGCAGGCTATTGCGTATCCCTCGTCACCAAACACTGAATATATTACTAGTGGAATTTATAAGAACATAACAATGACGTAAGAGATAATACATCACGAACAAATTTCTTAATTGGTTAGGTTATTTTTGTTAAATTTACCTGTTACGGAAACTAAAAAAATTGTAATCACTTGCGGAATATGGAGTAATGGGTGCCCGTCTACATGAGGATTAGTTAAAGGGAATATATATATTTTTGTCACTAATATCAACAACAATCCATCTGAGTTCCGTTGTCGTCCAGCGGTTAGGATATCTGGCTTTCACCCAGGAGACCCGGGTTCGATTCCCGGCAACGGAATTTTTTTTTTTTAAAATTTTCAACCTCAAAATTCTTCCCTTATTAAATACAGACACTAATAATTTCTGCTACAAATTTTAACCATGCTTGAAGAAGACGTTCATTCATTCAGCATTGACTCTCAAAAACATATATTAAAAAAATTGTAATTTATTTTCGCACGATTTTTATTCGACATATATAGTATTCCATATCATATGTTGTTATGTTAACTTCATTGTTCAACAAATATACCTTCTTAATCTCTCTACCCTCTTACATAATTCCCAGGAAAACACCATTTTTATTAAGCCGCCATTGTTATACTCACTCAAAAGCTCAAGCTTTACATAAAAGAGAGGAATTTGGGAAAAGGGTAATTGAAAAAATGAAGTATGTGTTGGTAACAGGAGGTGTAGTAAGTGGTTTAGGAAAAGGTGTTACTGCAAGTAGTATTGGTGTTGTTCTTAAAGCTTGCGGCCTTCGTGTTACTTCCATCAAGATTGGTTAGTTTCTTTAATTTGATTGTTCTTTTGTTAAATTTTCAGGGTTTTGCTGAAAATTTCATCTTTTTGTTGTTGTAGTGTGTGTTTGTTTAATGATTATGTTATGGACCCCTATTGGAAGCCCTTGACGGTTTCGGATTATGATTCATGTTAGCCGACCCCAAATTATTTTAGGACTAAGGTTCTGAGGTGGTGGTTGTTGTTGGTGTTTGTCTGATGTGTTAATTGAGTTTGAAAATGTGTTAATTTTTCAAGGTTTTGCTAAAAATTTCATCTTCTTTTGTATTGTTTGGTTGTTTATTGTGGTAATTGAGTTTGGAAATGATTGATTTTTTCAGGGTTTTGCTCAAGTTGTCTAATGTTTGTATTTTCGAGCGATATTGGGAGCTGTGGACTAATTGAGTGTGAAAATGGTGTATTTTTCAGGGTTTTGCTCAAGTTCTCAACTTTTTTTCGGTGTTGTCGATTTGTCTAGTGTGTTAACTGAGTTTGGAAGTGTTTAACTTTTCAGGGTTTTGCTGAAATTTTAAACTTTTTCTTTTCTATTATCTAATGTGTTTATTGACTTTGAAATGCTCAATTCTTTCTTGCTTATTTACTGTGATTAGAGAGTTTTGTGTTGAATTGATTTGTGCCCTTTTGGTTAACCCTGTACGTAGGCAAGTTATGGAGTATATCTTTAGTAATTCCCATTGAAGAGCACCCTTTTCCTGTAAAAGAGAATTGTTATCGCCTTATTGGTGATTTTCCACATTTGTCTCCAGTAGTTTTCATGTTGGCAGATAGTATACATTCAAAAGTTTTCGTTTATTGCAGATCCTTACTTAAACACAGATGCTGGCACTATGTCTCCTTTTGAGCATGGAGAAGTTTTTGTACTAGATGATGGGGGAGAGGTTTGCTTTTATCTATACTTGGCTTCATACGGAAAATGACCCATATATAATAGTCTCTTTAAGGAGTTTGAGCTGGTGGTGTATTTTGCCGACACTTATGAATGGCTTTCACGAGATATCTTATTCTTGTGGTTTCCACCGGCTTGCAGCTTCACTTACTAGTTACAGTAATAATTAGTCATCTACTTTCTACAGATGAGTTGAAAACCTTTCACCTGCTGGTCATCTGTGCTATGAAGATTGGCAGGGCACTAGTAATCATTGCTTTTGTGTGTCTTGTTAAAGTGCTGCTGAAATTATGCTGAATTTTTTTTTATAAATTTTCCACTTGCATAGCATGCTCAGTTTTCGCTGTTTA
>VHZZ01000004.1:254974-285250 GCA_009801015.1 Silene noctiflora
ATTATATGTATATATCAAGTATAATTGTTTTATAATTACAATTTTTTCGTAATTTGAATTGTTTTTATTGTAATTGAATTAATAATTCAAGCTGGTTTGATATTGTATTATAATTGAACAATTTTGAGTGATGAACATTGAAGTGATCTAATTAAATTGATATTATGAACGTGGTTCCTGAAATCCAGCAAGTGCAAAAGACCTTTGAATGGACCTTTGAATGGTTGACTTTCAACCACAGAGCGACAGCTAGGCTCTATGGTTGTTGCTTTAATAAAGAAGATGATATTGGGCCGGTTAGTATGAATTATCTGAGACCGTCAATGATGAGTAAAATAATGAATTATCAAGGTAAAGAATGATGATTTTGGGTTGGCTAGTTACTAGTATGAATTATCATCTGAAACCGTCAATGATAAGTAAAATAATGAAATTAAATCAAGTAAAAGAGAAAGGAAAACATGATATACTTCTTTCTGAATCAAGGTTAAAATTTTATTGCAAGTGGGTCGTATTTTCTAGTGGTTTCATGTATTGTTGGCGGTTGCTGACATGTATTCAGTAGAATTTTTTTTCTGGAGTAAACCGATTGTCTGTTAGACTGATTCGCTATTTTGTTGGCTGATTTGCTGATTTGTTGGTGTGTTTGCATGCATTTGTGTTAGTGTTGGTGGTAGACTGAAGATTGGTGTGGTAGCAGGAGGACAATGCTTCAAATTCGACTTAACAAAGGGTCATCTGTAGATGGAGGCGTTGGTGCTAAGTCTTTGCCGGAGGAGACAGTGACTGTGGCATGTCCTGATCACCTCGTTCTTGCTGATTTGCCTGTGGCCAAAGGTCTTGGTTCTGCAACTTCTGCTTCGATGGTGAAAATTGTTGGTCGTAGGTCCCGACGACAGCTTGCAGAGCGGGTCCACTTTTGTGTTCGTTGTGATTTCCCTATTGCAGTTTATGGTCGCCTGGTATGGTCTTTTTACTTCTTTTATTCCTTTCTTAGGATGATGACATGATGTGCTTTAGAATCTTTAATTTTATGGTTGTTGGTATACTGCTGCTACAATTTGGCCTTGCACCTTATATAAATTGTACTCCGTATATATTTGATGCATGCTATGAATATCATACTCATCGTTGATGTCTGAGATCAGTGTCTGAGCTCCTTGTTCAAATGTGGTGACCTATTCATTTCATAATGTTCTGAAAGCTGAAACTCTAGAACTTTATTGTGCCATAGTCAGTTTGTCTTTTATATCTTAATTAATTTTCTTAATGAATTATGGTCAAATGAGTACTAGACTACTGCGGAGTATCCATTAACTTTTTTTCTATTTATTTGCGGATTATCCTTTAAGTCTCTCATCTTTTCAAATTTCTCTTGCGTATTCTTCTAAATTGTTATAATCCTTGAAACCACCAATTGGTTTCAATTTTGTTCCTCTCTTATCTAAACAGCCAGGAAGATTTAGCTGCACTGTTTTTTCCCTCTCATTTAAATGTAATACTGGACCAACCTTGTTAGAGAAACTTAATCATGTAAATTCCCTAAGGAATTGTTTGGAATTTTGGATTGCAAAATAGGAGGGAAAGGGAGGGAAGACCCTATGGTAGATACAATTTCCCTCCAAATCTTTCTCATGGGGGAGGGATTTTGATTTGTCTTGGAGGAAGGAAAATGGATCCCTCCAAATCCTTTCCCCTCTCTTTCTGCCCCCCTTATTTTCTAACCAAAAAAGGCATTTTATTTCCCTTGCCAGCGTTGCTTCCCCTCCCCCTCCTTTCTCTCCAAATACCCAATCCAAATAAGCCCTTAGAGAAACTTATCAATAGAGCGTTTGTCATTTTTTTCTCTTCCATCTTTGAAAGGCTTCTATGTTCTATCGATTCACATCTATCGAGGAGGATGGTACAACACTTTCTTGCTAGTAAGGCCGTAAGGACACCATGACGCCTTCTTGCCATGTTCTATAGTTTGTTCGATTCTATGCCTGTGTCAATGTGGTGATGATGAACTCATTGATGATGCTCCGGAGATTATCTGGGCATTATTCAATGATGAGTAATAATGTTGTTTAGACTGGATCGCATCACCACATTGCATCTACTTTTTACTGGTGTAAAGGTTTTGAAGGTTACTGAGACTGCATTTTGAGGTAGAATCTGCCGATTTTATGGTGCAGCGGCCGAAATTATGACTGACTGATTTCATGATCATGACTAAAAACGATATGTGACAACTACCGGTTATTTTTACTCTGGTAATTTGATATATAAATTGATCTTTAAGTTGGGTATCAATAGATTTAGTTCATGCTTTTATAGGCAATGCTGAAGATTCTATCCATAGTGGCAATGCCGTTGTTTGATGTGTAGAGCTTTTTGTGATGTGAACTATGATAAAAATGTTCTTACCAATATGCAACCTTTTAAAGCCACAGTTACTTGGTTGTATACTGCGATCACAGAACTTAATTTTTGATACTTCCTTAAAATGATATTATTGTGGTTTGATGTCAGCAAAATAATTGCATTGCAGGTTAAATACAAAAACATCTGCTCTGAGTCTATTCAAACTTGACAATAATTTTGTGATACGGGTAGGAGCCTTATAGTGGTTTAGAATGTGTATCTTGGTTGTATTATGGTACAAGTACTAGTGATGATGATAGTGTTACACTACTGTGATATTTGTTACCTTAAAATTAAAACGGCTTGGATGGAAATTGTAAGAAAGTAAGAAACATAGATCTAAGAGAATCTAAAAGGGACGCAAAGTATTACATTGTTTGGGCATTTCATTATGATGAAATTAAACGAGAAAATAATGTTATCTGTGCTGAATTCCTGATGCTGATTTAGTGATTTGATTACTTTTCTCTTGCTAAATTTTTTTACAATTTTTGCAGAGCCCTTGTGAGCATGCTTTCTGTCTTGATTGTGCAAGAAGTGACTCAATCTGCTATCTGTAAGTAGTTCCTCCACCATATTTTTCTTTATGCTTGAACGTGAACCCCAATAAATTTCATGTTGCTGAAACTCTGGAAGCTATATACTGAATTGTTAAGCGATCCTCGGTTTGCAACTACAGTTTATTAAGCCATCTTAATAAATTTTACGAGTGTATGTGTGATCATTTTTCTTTTTATACCTCTATTGGTGCACCGCCTATCCTGAAAAAGATTTTCACGTTCTCTCATGAGTCTACTTCTGAATGTTACTGTTGAGAGTATGGATATGGTTAAGG
The DNA here is from genome assembly GCA_009801015.1 of Silene noctiflora. NCBI lineage: Eukaryota > Viridiplantae > Streptophyta > Magnoliopsida > Caryophyllales > Caryophyllaceae > Silene > Silene noctiflora. The sequence continues at coordinate 258,216 of VHZZ01000004.1, forward strand.
GTAAGGCTGAGGCTGAGGCTAACCGGAGAGGACAGAATTATGTCCATAACTATGCTTAAGTTTTCCTGCTGTTTCAACCAATTTTTCTCCTTTTTCCTAACTGTTAGTTACTCTGACCCTTTTCTTATCATTTCCTTATTCTTTTTTATCCTTCCTTTTTCTCGTTTCTACGAAGCCTTAGGGTATGTTTAGATAGATAAAGTGGAGGGAAAGGGAGGGGAGGGGAAATGAAGAGGTGGAATTTTCCCTCCAAATCTTTCCTATGCTGGAAGGATTTTCATTAGGCTTGGAGGAGGGAAAATGGATCCCTCCAAACCCCTCCCCCTCTTTCCCTTCTACCTCATTTGTATCCAAACAAGGGATTGTGTATCCTTTCCCTCCATCCAAACACACCCTTAATTTGCGTGGATTTAACCTGAATAGCTGGCGAAGTCATTGACAGCTTGTACTCAGGACGTGGGCTGTAACCAGTCAGCATCAAAACTACCCCTTTACGTCCCTTCACTCCAAAATAACAATGGCTTAGTCTGTACTTTAGTTTGTTGATCTGTTTGTTACTCTTTCGACTTTTGAATGAAAAATTGCAAGGAAATTTTGTGAATGAGAACATGTTTCCTCTAGTTTCTAGCTTGTTACCCGCCCTTTTCCAATGTATTTGTAGACTGTTTGTTGTCTTTGTACAGTCCTAGTCATGTTCTCAGGGGTATAGTCAATCGGGAGGGTGCTTTGAGCCTTTGAGTACAAAATTCACAGTTTTTGTGCGTGGCAGATGCGATGAACGGATCCAGAAAATTCAAACAATCAAAATGATGGAAGGGATCTTTATTTGTGCTGCTCCTCATTGCCTCAAGTCTTTCCTGAAAAAGCCCGATTTTGAGTCTCATATATACAATAGCCATTCTGACTTGCTTCAGCCTAATATGAAGAAGGAATATTTTAATGAACCCGAGGTATCAGGCAGTAAACAGGCTCCAACAATGGATCTTCGGGGTCCACCAAGGCCTGGCTGGCCGTCTAATTCAGATCCTCCGTCCAATGATCGTGATGATAAAAATCGCCGCCCACAACCGAGAGACCAACCTCCTCTTCGACCACTTATGCATCCAAAACCGCCACCTCAATGGCAGCCAAACCCGTCTGAGCCTCAGCCTGACCACTGGCCTATGGGTATGCAGCAGCAGCAAAATCCTGACCCACAAATGTACCCTCAGCAACCTCCTAATTTTCAGATGCATGGTAATCCAAATCCAATGATGATGGGCCCGCCTCCATTTGGTTTCCCTCCTTTCCCATCTGATGGGGCTCCACCGTTTTATGGCGGGCCTGCCCCATATGATCTGACACGATCAGACTCGACACCAGATGTTGGATCAGATCAAGGATCAGTAATGGGCTTCATACCTGGACCAGGAGGTCCTGTGAATTTCCAAGAAGGTTATTCTCGTCCTTGGAACTCAGGACCTAACAACGCTCCTTTTGAAGCTAGCCAAAACGGACAAGGTCTACTGGGAGCACCCCAAGGCATGCCTTCAGGCGCACCACCACCTCCACCAGGCCCACCACCTCCTCATATAATGCAGCATCAAAATAATTACATGTCAGCTGATATGAATAATGATGGAAGGAATTACGGGTGGCAGTCTGAGAGACGTGGTAGCTTTGGAGGCAAACAGGACTGATGCAAGCCTACTAGCGTTATTTCATTGCACGCCCATTTTTTTTCCCTATTCCCGTAAGTCTTGTATGAAACGGTTTTACATGTAACCGTTTCATATAATCTGTGTATTAACTATCAATAACTGGCTGTTTCTGGAAGTATCTCATATTGGTTCGCGAAAGTTTTCCCCAGAAACATGCAAATGGGGTACGAGACCCGAGTAATGTGAGTTATTATTCTGCATTATCTGCCATTATCTGCAACAGGAAGCTTCCAGTGTAGCCAACATATGATTAATAAAAAAACATGAAAGGGTAGACCTGGCAAATCGGGTCAACGGGTTGGGTTCGGGTCGGGCCAGTTCGGGTCTTTTATTGATTTCGGGTTAATTCGGTTCGCCTCGGGTCTATTTCGGGTTTCGGGTCTATTTTGGGTTTGTTCGTCGGGTTAGTTTCGAGTAACCGGGTTGGGTCATTTTCGGGTCAATGAATAAGAGAGAAAAAGTTATTTCAAGTCTTTTCAGTTCAATTAGAGTTGTGTTTTGTCGGGTCATTTTCGAATTGGGTGGTTTCAGAACCGGCTCATTTTCAGATCGGGTTAGTTACGGGTCAAGAGCTCGGGTCATGTTCGGGTTGGGTCGGGTCGGGTTTTCGGGTTACATTCGGGTGATGTAGTTCGGGTTATTTCGGGTCTCGGGTCGGCTTTTTCGGGTCGGGTTACTTTTGCCAGGTCTATGAAAGGGTAGGGGACGGGTTGGGTCAAATCGGGTCGGGTCACATGGAAAAGAAAACAAGAATCTGAAGGCAATGAGTCAAGCCACATGTAGAATCTGAGAGATGTTGAAGAATTCCAAGTCCATATAACTATTCTGGTCTGGCTAATGTTTGTATTATAAGGAACACTTGTTAGCTTCGTTGAAACTCTGCTCACATGAATCAATTAATGCAAACTCAATCTCAGATTTATAGTTAATCGAATAGCTTACTTTGTATCGCTCGGGATATTGTAACTTATTACACTCTGTCAAAAAAAAAAAAAAAGATATCTTATGATCTATTCCCTCTTTCTCCAATTATAATCAGTTTACTATAGATCGGGTGTTTAACGAAGAACAAAAGGTTAATGTTAAAAAGGAAACGGGGTTGTGAGATGTCACATATTCACAAATCACAAGTAAGACCTGATGTTGACAGTTAATCTCGAGAAAAAAGGAACATACATCGAATGTATTACCTCAGATTTTATTTCTTTTTGAGCATATGTGTATTTTTTTTGAGCTTATTAGCTCAAATTTTATTTGTTTTTGAACTTATTAAAGTTTATAAGTTAGAATTTATTTATTTTTTCCCGTCAAACAAATTTAACTAAGCTTATATGTAATGTTTTTAAGTTTTATTGTAATTTTTTGAGCTTGATGTTTAAATAAATGAACTCATAAACTTTATAATAAAACTCATAATTTTTAAAACAAATCTCAAAAACTTTATTAAAATGCTCAGAAACTATACAATTGGTGGTAATACATCAGATGTATCATCCACTTACTGGTTAATCTCGATCTAAGTGATATTAAACGTATGCTTAACTTATACTAAATCAAGTTCGACTTTACCTCTAAATCTTAAGTCGATTTAACTAACCGGAAGAGAAAATATACTCACCCATCCACTCGTTTTGTAAATGTACTATTTTTCCTCCCAAAGACTTTCGCTCACATTTCGACTAAACTACCAACAAACCATTTAAATATTTCGGAAAATGCACGCGGTGTCTTTGAGATTTGCTATTTTGCCCGAAATACCCAATTTTTTGATTCGGAAAACTTTAAGAGGCCATAACTCATGTTTACGAGTTCAGAAAGTGATATTTTTTTTTTCAAATTGATCATCTTTCCGAGAACTACGACTTGAAAAAAAAATTGTTGAGTTTGGAATTCGTGACCAAGAGATATGGTCGCTCAAAGTTTGTTCGGTCAAAAAAACTTTGACACGCAATAACTCCTAGCCACGAGATCCAAATACAATAATTTTTTTTTTGAAATCGTAGTTCTCGGAAAGATGATCAATTTGAAAAAAAAATTATCACTTTTGGAAATCATAAGCACGAGTTATGACCTCTTAAAGTTTCCCGGATCAAAAAATTGGGTATTTCGGGCAAAATATCAAACCTCAAGGGCACAACGTGTATTATCCGTAAATATTTTAATCAAAACGTAAACAAATGATTGAAACGGATAGAGTAATAATAAAGCGGGACCCCATGGCCCCATGTGATAATGAGAAAATAATAGCAAGAGAAAAGATACTTAAATTTCCCCCCAAATTTCATATTCATAGTATCATGCGGACAACAAGAAATACTCTCCCGCATTTTTCGCTTCCCTCTCATTCTCCTCTTTAATCTTCCGTTCTTCATTATTTCCAATTTTTCTCAAAATTTTATCGGTTTTAAGATCATCATTGCAATCGCTTCTTCGCTAGGTGAATTGATCACGGTATTCGATTTAAATTCCGCTTTAATTTCCGTCTTTTTGGTGTTTTTCGACTGTTTTTTTGGTAATTTGATGTGTTAGGGTTTAAATTTGGGGAATAATTGAGTATTGTTATTAATTTGATGTTACTGGATTGTATTTCGATGCTTTGTTTACGGTTTCTGGAATAATGTTATTGATTGTAATGTTGTATCAAATTTGTTGATGTTTGAGTTTCTTTGTTTAGAATGTTGTGTTAAAGAACGTAATTTACTAATTTGTATCGATTTCGGTTGAATTTGATGTATTGTGTTAGCTTAGTTTCTTTGAAATTGACTGATATTGTGTGTAGGATTGTCTAATTTAGCCCCGAATTATTGTAGATTTTTTGGTATTGGATTGTGATAAGATCGGATCAAACGTCGAGGACAAGTTTCCACATTTATTTGTTTTGGTATTGTAAGGATGTTGAGCTGGAATCGCGTTTTTGCAATGCACATAAACTTGTAAAAGCTTGTACCTTTGCAATGGTTGCAATGCACTCAAGCTTGCAAAAGCTTGTACAATAAATGGATGGACCGATAATGTGTGTAGGATTGTCAATTTTAGCGCATTAACCATTCATTGTGATTTGTGGTTGTCCGTTGGTGCCAACTATGGTAGATTTGTCAGCATTCTATTGTGATAAGATCGACTCAAATGTCGAAGACAAGTTTCTTCATTTTGTTTGTTTTAGTATCATAAGAATGTTTGTGGTTGTCGGTTGGTGCCAACTATGGTAGATTTGTCAGCATTGGATTGTGATAAGATCGACTCAAATGTCGAGGACAAGTTTCTTCATTTTGTTTGTTTTAGTATCATAAGAATGTTTAGGGGGGAATCACCTATTTGCCATGCACTTAAACTTGTAAAAGCTCGTACCTTTTCCATATTTGCAATGCACTTAAACTCGAAAAAGCTTGGACTAAGCCTTTTTTATTGATTTCTATGGAACTTTAATAACTAGTTGAGGCTCTAGTTTCTCTAGTCACCAAGTCACTCTGCATTCAAGAATTTTGGTTTGTCACAAAATAATTGATCAATTTTGATTCTAGGTATTTGATCTTCATTTATTACCTTCTTTTAGAAGGAACAAAGGGTCTGAAGGACAATTTCATCACGAATGAAGATGTTTAACGAGGCTGTTTTTGCCCATTTTCTCAGAATAAACCTGTATATAATATTCAAATATGTAAATCTGCGGTTTTATTGTTCTTAAGAAATTTTTCCATTCTATATTAGATTTCTGCGAGGTGAAGGTTATTTGGATATGATTTTTGGGGTTTGGAATCCAACCAGTTGGCTAATACCCTCTCTTGATTTACTGTTGCAGGTAATGTGAGACTAGGATTTTTACTTTTCTGCCTAATGAAGTTGGATTGCCTTACTTCGAACAGTTTCAGATGAAGTGGTTTACGGTTGGCTACTTGAAACGTCTTTATAGCTGATGTTGATGTCCTGACTACCCCACTAGACCGTTGAATTTTTGTGGATACTTCTCAGTGATAAGAATATGAGTTCGGCTAAGAGTTGGTTCCACAAACTTCAACCTCGTGATAAGTTGAGGTCTGGTTCTAAAAACAAGGATTCGGGAATGGGGGGCAGGGAAGGTTCGGGTTCAGCGTCAGATGATGAGACACCATCAAATATTACAAAAGAAAGGGTTGCAGCCGCAAAGCAATATATTGAGAAACATTACAAGGAGCAGATGAGGAATTTACAAGAGAGGAGGGAACGGTATGTTAAAAAATCTTGGATTATATGTGATTTGTGTTCTTTATGACTTTGTGAATGGTTGACTTCTATATTGTGGTTAGAATCTGCTTCTATCTGCCCAACAAATGAAGGTCATGTGTTTATTACCGAAGTTGCTGCATTTGTCATAATGACTGTCCACTGTAGGAAAAACGGCGTCTTACCCGTTTTCATTATTTATTCTGTTTTGCTATTTTTGCATTGTGGCTCCAAAGGCATATATGCTTGATTTTTTTTTTTATATTTATCTGATTATCTCTTCCTTAATCTACACTTGTCTAGAATTTTTCGTAGCTGGTGTTTTTTTCTTTTTTAATCATTGCATGTTTTTAAACACTTGGCTAGAATTTTTATTGTTGACTATAATTGGGATGTCATTTAAAATCAAAAGGATAACAGTTTGGAGCCAATTTAATCATACAATGAAGTATGTGTGAACAGTCGGAGTGAATTAGAGAAGAAGTTGGCTGATGCTGATGTGTCTGAAGAAGACCAGAACAATCTACTTAAGTTTTTGGAGAAGAAAGAGACTGAATACATGCGTCTTCAAAGGCATAAAATGGGTGCTGATGATTTCGAGTTATTGACTATGATTGGGAAGGGTGCATTTGGCGAGGTATGCAATTCTGAACTTTTGTAACTCACATATTTGATTGTTTCCTTTGTCTTTTGATGGTATTCTTATTTCTTTTGTGTGAGTTTCTATTCTGTTGATATCTCGTCATGTATGTTTGTTTCCTGACTCTTCTAGGGATATTTTTTATATATTATGTTCGCAAAGCATATTGAAGTTCTTGCCCCATGGCAAGCATTCTGAACTGGATTTGTTGACTTGTGATGTTTTAATACTCAACAAATAGAAGCAATTCTGCCTTACTGTTGCTAGTATGACTGTCTTGTGGTCTTGGTTTTAAATTTGTTTTCTTGGTGAATAGCTTGGTCGAATTTTTGTTCATGATATTGACTGATAATTGTGCCATATGCCAATACCTGGAAACGAGTCTTGATTAAAAAAATGGCTATAGGAATCACGATGGTGTAGTAGAATGGGCCTATAAGGAAGTGCACGACTACATGTGAGACTTGACTTCAAGTATGATCAACAAAACGGGTGAGGCGGGTAATTCTGAAGTTGAGCCTACTGACTTTGTCAATCTTGCTAAGGCCTATCAATATTGCTTCTGAAATTTCTTGATTGGCTTTTAGTTGGCATTATGTTTGTTACTGGAACTCTTAAGCATCGTGCTAATTGCTAAGATATATCTATCTCTGTACAGATATATGTGGGTATGATTAGACTGTCTTATCTTTATGTGACAGGTCAGAGTTTGTAGGGAAAAGACAACTGACCATGTATATGCCATGAAAAAGCTCAAAAAATCAGAGATGCTTCGTCGAGGACAAGTATGTTTATCTGTACTGATTCTGACTGGCTTAATGTGTAGGAAATATTTTTTAGTTTCGTACAGATTACAGATTCTTTGCAAGGTCAGGATATGTTTCTCTCTCCATTTTTTTTTTTTTTTTTTTTTTTTTTTTGTGGTGGGCTGGGGGTGACTATGTGAGTATGGCGGAAGCACCTTATGGCATTCGGGGTCCCTGGCCATAGGAAATAAATCTTTGTGCATTTTGTCCATTTTTTGTGTTGGAATATTTGTAAATTTATGATTTTTGTATAATAATATTTCAAAAAAACTCTCAGGGACTCTGGAAATAAAATGTATGGGTCTATCACAATGTGAATGCATTCTGTATTGGTATATTACTATATTCATAAAACAATTATTAGCAAGATCTTCAATATTTGTTGCATCACTTATTTCCTAATGCTAGTGTTTACAGTGTTACAACTTTCATGTAGTACGTTAATACATTTAAGTTGATGTGAATTCTAACAAAGAGAGATCAATTTCACGATTTGCTGACTTGAACAATAATTTGAACATCAAAGTTACTTGCCTGTTTCATGATTTACTCAAAATACAGCCAAATAACTTTTAAATTGCAGGTGGAACATGTGAAAGCGGAAAGGAATCTGCTTGCTGAAGTCGACAGCAATTGCATTGTTAAGCTTTATTGTTCCTTTCAAGATGATGAATTCTTGTATCTCGTCATGGAGTATCTTCCTGGTGGTGATATGATGACGTTGCTTATGAGGAAGGATACATTGACAGAAGATGAGGCAAGATTTTATGTTGCAGAAACTGTATTAGCCGTAAAATCGATCCACAAACACAACTACATCCACAGGTTTCTGCAAGAGTTCTCTAGTTTTGAATTTTGATTATCTTAGTAACATTAACCAGTGAACAGTGAACAGTGCTAACCTCCATGTGTATCTTTTCAGAGACATTAAGCCTGATAACCTGCTACTTGATAGACATGGGCACTTGAGGTTGTCCGATTTCGGCCTCTGTAAACCATTAGATTGCAGTACATTAGAAGAAAATTTTGAAGTTACAAGTTCAAATGGAGGATCACCCACCGACGATGGCTCTTCAAAGCCAAGGCGAACTCAGCAAGAGCAGCTTCAGCACTGGCAAAAGAACCGTAGAATGCTTGTAGGTTCACTTTGTTTCTTTAAAGGACTAGTTTTTAGCGGTTTTACAATATTTTATTTAAACGCTTGACGAGTTTTCATGCATGCAAATATTACATGTTTTCTCATTTACAGCTGTTTTTCTAAATTATATGGCTTAATGTGCCGGAGATTTCTTTTGGGATGGCTGTGAGCCAATCTTCTGATGCTGGTATATTGGGGAATTGCAGGCTTATTCCACTGTTGGTACACCTGATTACATTGCACCTGAAGTACTGCTGAAGAAGGGTTATGGAATGGAATGCGATTGGTAAGGATTCCAGTTAGTTCTGCTCACCTAATGGTAGACGTATTACATTTTCCCTTTCCAGGCTTGTAGTTATGCTGATGACGTATAAGAATTAGACAAGCTGATTTTCGTTGAATCAATGTAAATATGGTAAAAGTGTAAAATACTTGCCAATCCACCCCCCACCCACCCCCGTCTCTCTCCAATCTTCCAGTGGCGAATGATGCTACATGCAGAATCCTTTTTTTTTTTTTTTTAAGGAACCAATCAAATTTAATAACTCGTGTTACTCTAACATGTGGCCAATCAATTCTGTTCTGGTATTTGCTAGTTTCATAAAGTTTTTTATTTTTTTATTTTTTAATTTTTTTAAGGGAAACTAATTTCGTAAAGTTGATGATGCCTTTAATATATTTCTGATGATTTTACTCTGTGATTTGTGGCCTTATGAATATTCCCTGATTGTTCTTTTTACAGGTGGTCGCTTGGCGCAATAATGTTTGAAATGCTAGTAGGGTATCCACCTTTTTATTCAGATGACCCCATGACAACTTGTAGGAAGGTAAATACTGAAGTTCACTCTTTTGTTTCACTTTATCAGTGTCACTCCCTTGGTCTGAAATTGTAAGCATGTACATGCCAATTTTCTTGGCATATGGGAAATTGTAAGCTTGGAAAATTATCTGTACATGCCAATTGCCATATAGAGTTAGAGTCTAAGAAGGGTTTCCTCTTCCATACTGTGCAGATAGTAAATTGGAGAACTCATTTAAAGTTCCCTGAGGAAGCGAAGTTAACTCCTGAAGCAAAAGATCTTATCAGTAAACTGTTGTGCAATGTCAATCAGAGATTAGGTTCAAATGGCGCTGATGAAATACAGGTGTTGTATGGTCTGTCCTCTTCAACAATCTTGTAGATTCTGTAGAAATTTTGCACGTAAATAAAGGAGTTATCTTTGTTTTTGTTGACATCAGGCTCATCCCTGGTTCAATGGTGTTGACTGGGATAGAATATATCAAATGGAGGCTGCTTTTATTCCTGAGGTTAATGATGACTTAGACACGCAGAATTTTGAGAAGTTTGATGAGGTAAAATAATTACTTGTATGTTGCAAACCTTCTTTAATGTATATTTTTCATGGACTTACTGCACTTTTTTGGACATGTGAAGGCTGACCATCCATTGCATTCAACATCAAAGTCAGGTCCTTGGAGAAAGGTGAGCACACTGGCTTTGGTTTTGCCATTTTGTTTTCATTTGAGTGTTTATTTTAATAATTATACCTCAAAAGAGAAGGGGTTATTTGTCTATTTGGATTAAGGTGCTACCTTCATGCTTTGTGAAACTTGCATCTCAGAAAATTAGTTTGGGCAGTTACTCTCAGGCCTCAATGAGAATATTTTTCTGAAATTATACTCCCATCCACCAAATAATATAGTCCCCTTTTAACTTTGGTGGTCAACCGATGTCGATCTTGACAGTTAATTCACTGGCTTGGCACACCTAATTGTTATTCTGATTTGTCCTGGTTCTACAGATGCTTTCGTCCAAGGACCTCAATTTTGTGGGCTACACATACAAGAACTTCGAAATTGTGAATGATTATCAAGTTCCTGGCGTTGGTATTGTTGTCTTGACCCTCTGCCTGTCAGCACAATCTACCTATTGAATTTCATGACTGGTGTGTGACATTTCATCTTCTGATGTCTATGCAGCTGAAATAAAGAAGAAAGACACCAAGACTAAGAGGCCATCGATTAAATCACTTTTCGGTATGTTTAAACCTCTTGTTTGTTTTACACTTACTTTATGCCCAATGTGAGTTTCATGCTACGAATGCTCTGGGGTCGTGTTAAATCGGCTAGACATGAAACTTACAGTTAGATTTGGAAACTTTGGGGTTACAGAACATAGAGAAAAAATGTATACTCTTATAGTTATACTTTGCTAGAAGAGCAGAAAACTTGGTTTCTGCATTTTGTCGATTTGATGTGCTTTGTGGTGGTCTACACCTTTTATATATCTGGTCTCACTTATCCCTTAAAACAGTCGTCTGCAATTTGCTTTTTTTTTTCTTTATTCGGGTTTCTCTTGGAAAATATGTCACCACTTTGTTTACAGTGTTGAGTGTTCTGAATAATCGTGGTATAGTTACACTCGTAAGGAAGTGACAAAATTTTCGGCTAGCTAATGTGGTGAAGGATATTTTGTTTGTTTCGTATCTGGTTAGTTTATCTCTATCTAGTATCTACCTACCTGAAATGGATTTATCTTTTAGAGGGGAATTGAATGTCCAATCTAGCTCAAAGGATACATACAATTATAGACTTTATAGGTCTGTCTAGAGCGTCATCAGCTAGTCGTCTTTTCTTTCCCCTTGTTGCATAGAGGTCTATCTCTACGGCCTAAGGGCTTATATGCGTTGACTTCAATGTTACTCATACCCGTTTAGAAGTATCCAACTTGGGTGCCTATCCAAATGTTGGACTCGGTTAACTTTATACAATGACTAACAGTCTACTTGAATGTTCGTCACGTATTCCGTCTCTTATTGCAGAGGAAGATTCATCTGATTCATCGGAAGCTGCAACAAGTGGTGACCAATCTGTTAAAGGGAGTTTTCTAAACCTCTTACCTCCGCAGTTAGAAGTGGCCGACGATCAAACTGACGCCTCACTTCATAAAACTTCCTAAGTGAATACGGAATAGAGTTTAGGTACATTGTGTTTTTTCACAATCTTTTAACACGGGAAAATTCTGTGATAGCCTATAAAAAACTTGTAAAGTGAACGCTTTTTTGGTGATTAAAACCCATTCTTTTTTGTTAATTTTGTAATGTTAATGCCGAAAAATGTATTTTGTACAATTGATTATGTTGTCTTGTCTAGAGCTTGAAGCTTTCTTCACACAAAGACGGACTATTCAAATATGTAAAACACACAATCGGGAAGATCACTTACTCCTCGGATTGAGGCGGTTCATTTATAAGTCCGACTCTTTTGCTGGCTTGGATTTGGTCACTATATGGTTACCTTCTTATTTGGTTTGTGAATTAGGGTCAGATTGTTCAAACATTGATGAGTTTTGCGCTGTGCAAAGTTGTCGAGTTTGATTGAATGCACAAATAGGATTATATATCCAGTTGTATATAAGCATTGTACAACCAAGGTATAAGAATCCGAGCTTATATGTATTTTTTCTGAGCTAATGCAAAATTCATATTTTTAATGTGTAAATGGATGAGATCAGATGTTTTCTAATAAAGCTCATATTCTTTAATATAAAGCTCGGATACTTTATTACAAAACTCAAATTCTACATCGTACAACTAGTACAACTGGTTGTATAGTCCATGAATTTGATTGAATGCCACTGCAAGCATATTTAGGCTAACTCATTCAACGCTTAAATGCGTTTGGGTCAAGATATATCAATGACTTCACCGATGTCAGCTAACTTAACTAACAAAATTACGAGGTATGATATTTTGAAGTCGATTTTTTTTATAAATTGTTCGTGAAGCACTCCGTAACTTTTAAAGTTGGAGATGTGTACTCGATGCATAGTTTACGTTTTGTTTCATGTCATTTTAGTAACCGCGCGTCTTGTTTCAAACGGGCTGTTTTCCGTCTGAAATAAGACGGACAATATGTTGCCATTTTATAATAAAATGTTGTTATTTTCTGATAATATGTTACCATGATTTTTCACATCATTTTCAGGGTAAAAATGACAACTCTAGTTATAACATTTTGTCATTAAATAATTACATTTTATTAAAAAATGCCAAATTTTCTCCGTCTTATTTCAGACAGGCTATGAATTTGCGTTTTAGTAAAGATCACAAGTTAAGGACCAGCAAACCGTCACTTTGGTTCGAAAATAGAGAGCAGACAATCAGACAACTACAAAGTACAAACCCCATCCACACCAAAACAACTCCACCTCCTTTCCACTTTTTTTTCGTATTTTAGTAAGAACCGATTTTTTGTCCCATTTTGTGTCCCGTTACCTCTGTCTTTAAACATATTATCCATTTACTATATAACTTACACAATTCTTTTATGATTGGGAAACTTAATAAATAAAAAAGAGTAAATTAGATTTTACTCCCTTTTAAAATCAAAATTTTTAAAATTACTCCTTTTTAAATTTTTTTGCTAAAATTACTCCCTTAAATTACAATTTTTTTGCTAAAATTGCTCCCAAACTCCACTTTAAGTAACTTATTTCGTCTGTTTTTGAACTTATTCCGTTTGTGTCTTAACCAATCTATATTTTGAAAGGTATAACTATGTAGACAAATAAATGTAGGGGGAGTTCAAAAATAGAGGAAATAAGTCAACTTAAATTGGAGTTTTGAAGCAATTTTAGGAGAATATGCAATTTAAGAGACTAATTTTAGCAAAAAATGCAACTTAAGGGGGTAATTTTAAAAAATAATTTCAAAAGGGAGTAAGTTAAAAAAAAAAAATGGTTTAAAAAGGGAGTAAAATCTAATTTAAAAAAAAAAAAAAAAAAAAAAAGAGAGAGAGATGTTGAGATATAGTAAAAGTATTATAGATCTGATGTACTAGCACCAGTTTTATAGTTTTTGAGCCTTATAATAAAGTTTTTTATTTTTATTATAAAAATTATGAGTTTTACTATAAAGTTTATGAGTTCATTCACTAAAACATTAAACTCAAAAAATTATATAAAATAAAACTCAAAAACATTACATAAAAACTTGGTTAAATTTGATTTTTGACGGAAAAAAAATTAAAATGTAACTTATAATAAACTTTAATAAGTTCAGAAAAAATACACATACGCTCAAAAACAAATAAAGTTAGACGTAATAAGCTCGGAAAAAATACACATATGCTCAAAAACAAGTAAAATCTGAGGTAATACATCCGATGTATGTTCTTTTTCTCGTTGAGATACCGTATAAAACATAAAGACAAATTCTCATTTCAGATAGGTATTTTCGAATTAAGACTAATAAAATGTGACCTCTTTATGATAAAATGTAATTATTTCTTGACAAAATGTTATCATCGGTTTATTATTAAAAAACAAATTTTAATTATAACATTTAATTATTATATTTAATTACATTTTATTATAAAATCTTGACATTTTCTCGTCTTAAGCTAAAACCGCAACATAAAAACGAGGCAAAAGATTCGCAATCTGTATTTGTGTTAATTAATCAAAGCGTCTTGCTTGTGACGGAAACTATTTTGTCACAAGCTGAAGACGGATACTAACCTCCCACAATAAAGCAAGTGGGGTGAAATGGAGCATCACATGGATAATGCAACTTGCATATTGTGAGAGGGACACTATCCGTCTTCAGCTTATGACGGATAGTTAATACACATAGTACATACTGGTATTATTTGTCTTACACAGTCCCCAGACAACTTTTTATGACCTTTAACTTTAGAAAAGATAAGCATAAAAAATACTGTTTTTTTTTTTTTTTTTTTTTTTTTTTATGGTAAAGAAGATTCAAAATTTGAGAGCAAAAATGGCGAACTATTCTCCAAGTTTACTAACTCAACTCATTCATTTACTAATCTTATGTCTTTTCACATCTTCTTCAATGGCTGCTGCTCGACCGGGTTTCGTCTTTACTAGGCACAGAGGTCACTGCTCTCCCCAGTATGTCTCTTCTTTTAATTCTTTCGTTCGTTATTTAATCCGTCACAAACTTGTAAAGTATACTTCTTTGTTGCCATTGTGACAATGTGACACCGTTTTATTATTATTATTAACATAAAATGAGACACGAGATGAGACACTGATATCCCAATATTATTAAGTTTTCGGAAAATACCCAATTTTTTTGTTTCGGAAAACTTTAAGAGCTTACAACTCGTTTTTACGAGTTCATAATGGTACGATTTTTCTTTTTCACATTGATCATCTTTCTGACAACTACAACTTGAAAAAAAAAAATTTGTCGAGTTTGAAATCCGTGACCAAGAGATATGGTTGCTCAAAGTTTGTTCATTCAAAAAAACTTTGACATACAAAAACTCCTAGCAACAAGATTCAAATATGATAATTTTTTTTTTTATCAAATCATAGTTCTCGAAAAATAATCGATTTGAAAAAAAAAATTATCACTTTCTGAACTCGTAAACACGAGTTATGTCCTCTTAGAGTTTTTCGAATAAAAAAATTGGGTATTTCAGGCAAAAGTTCAAAGTTCAGGGGCACCGGTTCTGGTAGGGGTGCAGGGGTTCATCTGCATCTTATTTCCCAAAAAAATAAGTATAGTATTCTTTAGTAAAGAAACACGTAAATTATGTGGGTCTAGTGGTTATTAAGACTATTTCTTCATTAGAGGTCATGGGTAATGTAATATATCATACATTTTGTCCAACTAAACAATATTATTTTTCATATAACTCGATATTTTCATTGTTAAAACTTTTTACACACCCCCTTCCGTCAAATTCTAGAACCACCTCTGCCGCGTGGATTTTCCGTTGAGTTTTTATATAGACTAATTTGAGTGTGGACTTAAACCATAGGTATTGGGGAAGTAGGAGGGAAGAATGGCCAAGGATGGTCCCACAGAAATCAACGGTATCAAAGGTGTTCGGATCGAGAGCAGTTGAACGGTTCAGATCCGATCTCACCTTGTTAGAAGCAGCTACACGAAACGACGACGTTGAGAATGCTTATGTGAGGCTGTTGAAGCATTCAACTGCTGCATTGTTGAACTCTTACAGCAGAGTGGGTTACTCTTATAAGGCCTGGGAGGTCAAGTCTCTGTTTCTATTGGGCCTTGTCTCTGAAACCGATGCGACCCACCAGGCCCACCTTCTTAAGCTGGCTAATGATGCTTGTTCTTAGTCGCGGAACTATATATCTTGGTTACGTCACTGCTTGTAATTAATAGGTAAGGAATTAGTTCATGGACTGTCTTTGTAGTATAACATGAAGTTGATTTCATGTTTTAAGGAATTAGTTCGTGACTGTATCGGTTCCGAAACCTGTGTGTTAAATATAAGTTGAACCTTCATCATCTTTATCGTACTTTTATGATTCGGAAAGTTTACGAGATATCCTGGTTGGTGTTTTATGTGGCTTATGAAACAACTGATTGAACCCGATTGAAGTGGTCATCGTCATTCCTGTCCTTAGCCGTGCTATTGGGACAATGGGTTGGTAAATAGTTACAGGCTGAACCGGGAATTCATGCGACACTGGGTCGCCATACAGTCGGCATGGCTTAATGGAACGCAATGTCGGAACTGAACAAAAACTGACGGGAAAATCCACCGCAGAGTACTACATTCATCATAGGGTACCAATAAGTTGGTGTTCGGAAACACATTTCATCTAACACTTGCACTTTGGATGATCTCGGAAGATCTATAGTCCAGGTTTAAGACGGTTTTAAGAAAAATGGTGTCGAGACTTGAAAGTAACTAGTAACAAAAGAAACGAAACCAAAATTTATTCACACTGAACTGAAAAACCAGAGTTTTATTACAGACAAACATGTTATTCTAAGTAAACTCACTACCATTACAGCGATCACTCATTTTTCTGGCATAAACATACAGAGATCTCTAACATAAGTCGAAAAAAACACTAGCATTATTTTATTTTTCAACCTCGAGCACGAAAGAGGCTGAATAAGTCACAGTACAGTTTCTCTAAGACCTCCGGCCACTTTTGGCTTGTGGAGAAAGGAAGAAAGTCTGGTGCTGCCTCCCAAACTTCAGCTCTTGAGCCTGTGAAGGTGAGATTCGGTAGGAGTTGGAAATGACCTGCAGCGGCATTCCCCTAAAAACGGAGGTATACCCTACAAGAGGGCTCTTCATTGGACTGCTTGTTGTCTTGAAGGAGACGTATTCAAATCCATTGTTTCCGGCCTTGCAGATTGAGGTGAAGAACTGTGGGATGACAAACATCTCGCCTTCACGTACTGTATCGTCCATGATGGTTTCACCATTGTTTCCGACAATTTGGACTTGTGCATCACCCTGTGTCACGTATACTGCACTGTGGCTGTTCATTGCCCAGTGTGGTGAGTAGATTGTGTTCTGTTTCGCATGAGAATTGAGGTTAGCATTCAGATATCTGATCATGTTCGAAACAAGAAATAAAGCATAAAAACAACATATACCGGGAACATATGTCCTTTCTCGACACTCATGTCCAACTGCCTGAGAATAGGAAGCTTGTGTTCATTGACAATGTTGAGCCTTCCACCACGTCGTGAGAAAACATCAGCCTCACGACGATTGTCAAGGTTGTGGCGCAACCTCATGGTGCAGACGGTCTCCTCCAACCCATTCACGTCGAGTCCCATGTATTTTTGCCTCCTCTCGTATTCATCTTTCTCTTCCTCTTCCAAAGACCGGGGGCTAAGGATCCTCATCTGTCCTTTCTCAGCTCTGACAATGAGAGATCGGTCCTGGGTTTGTTGCATCCTCCTTATCAAGTCCTCTGGCACGTTAAAGGCCTCCGCCATTAACTCGCTGTCGAAAGCGCTGAGGATGTTTTGGAATTGTTCGAATTGTTGTTCCTCTCCCCTTCTTTCCCTTGATCCTCTTTGGGATGATCTTCCTCCTAGTCCGCCTGCCAAGAAGGATGCCTACATACAATAATAAACAATAATAAATTATTTCCGTCCTAGCGTTATCTATCAAACTAATCACCCTCAATGGATTCACGTCTCCTCCTGTAATTTTATTTGAACCCAGGTCATGAGCATACCCTAAAGTTTTGGTCAAGCTGGTTAGCATGGTTATTAAGGTCATTAACCGCGATGGAAACGATTTCCTCGTTGCCATCATTGTAGCACCAGTGAACGGCACCAGGTGGAATAGCCAAGATGTCCCCTGCACGGAACCGGTGAACCTTCTGATGAAGGTCACTTTGGTCTCCGGACTGCCATTCCTCGCCCTCGCGCTCTCCTCGTCGACCGGACTGCCTCTCCTCGCCCTCGTGTTCTCCTCGTCGACCGGACTGCCTCTCCTCGCCCTCACGTTCACCTCGTCGACCGGACTCTTCTCTCCTAGAGGTTGAGTGGTATGTCTCTGGGCATCCTGGGTAGCTTACTCCCAATATTCCTTCACCTGCATGAATTATCGAAGTATTACAAATTCCTGTCTAAGACGGTTTTACATTAAATTATTACATTTTACCTAGACGTCCTCCCCTAACCTTTTTTTTTTATTATTAACTACTCCCTCCGATCTAGACCAAAGGTAACATTGACTTTTTGGCACTATTTATGGCTGTAGAGAATCTTTGATATTATTTGTAATACAGTATATAAGAGAAAATATAGTCATGTGGGATTTTGTTTAATTCATCGTAATGAATGCTATAAGGATATCAAATTTTTATAATTTTTAATAATCTGTAACTAAAGATATCCACGTTGCAAAACGCGTCTCGACAAGTGTGAAAAGGTCAATGTTACCTTTGGTCTGGATCAGAGGGAGTACTAATGTTTTAAACTCTTAGGTTTATAAACGGTTTTGTCTACAAATTTCAAAAATTCTTATTTAAAACGAGTCAATATGGTAAATGAAAATTTCAAAAATTCTTATTTAAAACGAGTCAATATGGTAAATGAGAGTATGAGACAGGAGGATGGCTGGCGACTGACAAAAGGATTATCCTATATATGTAAGTGAGAGCATATTTGACCTGTTTTTATCTTAAAAAGGATAATATCGTCTTAAGACAGACTTGTTGGATTTTTTCAGCATCACACTTTTTTTACATTTTTATTCATTTGTCAGGATTACTTTAATCAAAAAGGGTTATCCTAAATTCTCACATTTTACTTAAACATCCTATATAGGGGTGAGCAAATTTAGTTCCAGACCGGAAAAATGGACCGGACCGGACCATTTGGTCTGGACCAAACCCGGACCGAATTATTTTGGTCCGGTCATCGGTCCTCATTTTTCCAAGTTTCGGTCTTCGGTCCGGTCCGGTCCGGTCCAAGACCGGTTAATTTAGGTCCGGACCGAATGAACCAAATTTCATGTTTTTAAAGATTAATCATTAAAATATTATGAACGAAATTAACATTTTATCTTCCAAAGACATAATAAATTAGTATTGTCAATGATTTTCATAAAAAAACATCGTTTAATTATTTAAATGCATTTTATTTAGCGGAATTAAATTGTATTATCGTATACGAAAATTGAAAAAACTATTTTTAGGTCCATTTCGGTCCAAGACCGGACCGGACCAAATATTTCGAGTTCTGTCCGGTCCAAGACCGAAATTTTTAGGTCCAGTCTTCGGTCCACTAAATTTTTATTTTCGGTCTTCATATATATATATATATATATTTGAAGACTTGCTGAATTTCTTCAGCATCACACTTTTTTTACGTTTTTATTCGAGGAGTATTTTAATCAAAAGTAATTAACAGCGGTAAATAAGATACCTTGTTGGATATAGACAAGACGAGGGAAAGGGTGAAAACTAGGAAGAGAAAGGGAGTTAGGTTGAATAGTAATCCTCCGAGCATCAATTCCACTACATTGGAATTGTTCATCATTTTCATCCCAAACTTCAATCAACCCTCCTTCACATTCAATCCTCCGACTCGGTTCGTTCGACGTAATTCGATTAATCCGGCATTGTTGAGCACTATAGCTCAGCCTCCTTTCAACACTCAACTGCCCCAAACAACACCCTGCCATCAGACATACCCATAATGCTACAGACACCTTTCTTGTACTGCTACTACCCATACTTAGCCAAATTCAGAGGAATGTGTTAGTTTCTGTGGTATTGTGAGATGGGTTGGATTGTTCAAGGCCCATGGGTTATATAGATGCATGAAACGGCGTCGTGGTTGCCACATATCAAGAACAGGGGCATGCATGCATGCATTGTTGTGTGTCAATGTGAGTCTGATTTTGCCGTACATTTGTCTCATGGTTTGGGTTTTGTGTTGGCTGAATAGTCCGATAAACCATGCAAGTGTTAGACAGGAATATTTTTTCGATTAGTCTTGTATAAGACGGTTTGATATAAAAATAAAAGATTGTGTAAAACGGATTTAAATCATAACAAAATTACTGTGTTTGTATTGGTGTAAAATAAATTACTCCATCAAAGACTTTAATTTGTTTTACAACGGAGACGATTCTGAAGGGGTGCACCTGCATCCCTCTCGATTTTCAGAACAAATAGATTTGAGTGCAATAAAATATCATCATATGTATGTTGTCTTAGTGGTAAAAAGACTTTTACTCCCTTCCTCAACACCTAGGTTCGACTCAAAAATGTCAGCACTTCATTAAATAGTTTTAAATAGTTGGTAACTTGCAAACATTTTCGTACAAAGCATATCAAAATAAAAAATATACAGAGTTTATGCCTATTAAAAAATAATTACCTAGACTAATTAATACTACGTACTTCATATTGACTATAAAATAAATACGATTATCATTTTGGGTTACGTTAATTTTTATTAACTTCGTATTGTAAAAAAAAAAAAAAATCATAACTTCAGCTTTAGAAAAATATTTTTGTCCAAGCTATGACCTTCATCGTCATAATCTTTGCTCTACAACTACCTTAAGGTCTCGGAATTTGTTGTTTTCCGCATCCCCCAGATTCAAAACCTAGAATCGCCCCTGTTTTACAATATACTTGTGTAAGGCTGTTTCACGGTTGCCACAAGATTAATTAAGTTATTAACAGTTTTATACTTTATTATTATGACGAACGACAAATTTAAGATGAGTATTATCCGGCTTAAATTTTACAATATATGGCGGAATTGATGTTTTTGTAGTAGGGATTATAGTTATTTGCCTTCTCTGTTGAGCTTTAGTTTCTCAAACAAGACCCTTTTTTCGACCCCCGACAGTCGCTCCAAAACTCGTCTGAACTTGAGTTGTGAAGATTACTGACCATAATTTCCATGGGACTAGTGAAGATGTTTGGACTCGACATGGAAGGAGCGTCTAACGTAGAGATACCCCTAGATGCCGGGGTTGACATAAAAAGGAAGCATACTGAGGAGTGCAGTGGCCTCTGTGAAGAGAAAATACTACACTGTTTTTTCAAAGGATTCGATGCCCTCAAAAACGATTTTTTGTGCATATCAACACGAGGGTAAGGTTGCCTATATCCAACAAAGTGACGTACACAACGGTCTACTTGGTAAAACCATATCAGATGGCTCAAAAAGGATGACTTGATATTCCTTCAGTTTAAAAAAATATTACACATGAGTTTACAAGGTATTTATTTCGTTTTTATTCAGAAAGAAATACTCCGTAAGAACTAAACTAGAAAAATCTTCACTCGGAAAATTAAACTTTCAGCAAAGTATTATGCTGCTAAGATGCAAAACGGCTTCCTGTCCCATCCAAAAAACGATCTGTATGCCATCCTTTCTTTTGGAGTTCAGTCAGAAACTGTGGAAACACGGTCTCCATTTTCTCGTAAGCCTGATATAAACTATTAGGGCTTAGTTCATTGATAGATGGCTCACTGTTTGATGCATAGGCTGCAATTAGCCATCCCCGTAAGGCGTCTTCCCCTGTGGCATTTTGGTCCAACACCATGTCAGTCCATTTGTTTCCCTGGCTTAAAACAAACTTCTCATCAGGGAATATTTCTTTCCATCTTCGGAATTTTGATGGTGTAGCAACCTCATGTAGACCTCTCCCAATTTTCACTCTCCCAGCATCCTCTATGAGGCGTCCCGGGAACAGAAGGTCTTCTTTGTATCTGAGGTCGGCTGGACTCGATATCTTGCCCATCTGTGTCAAATTAACGGATAATCAAATTGGTTACATGCTGTACAAGGTATTACCTCCATTCGATTTAGATTCAACTTTGACTATTAGTTTCTCCAAATAAATGTGAAGGCAAGAGATTTAATTCGATGTTATCGGTTTTAAATAGATGTATATTCAGATTGGTCAAATTTGTCCTTTGATAACCAAAGTCATATGGAAATGAAATGTGAATGAGCAAAAGTATCACACATTGGGCGGCTGATGTTCACCATCTATACGTTACCTTAACAAAATCGGCCACTAACATAGCAGTTCTCTGTGGATTTAGAGTGTTAACGGGAACAGCTCGCATTTCTTCTACGACACTGTATACATGCAAAACCGACAGAAGAGGTGCAGCAATCATCTGTAAACAAGCATATTTCACTCAATCAGAGCAAGTCTAAGGAAATAAGATTGGCTGCCAACAATCATAAATGCAACTGTCCGGAAAAAAAAAGGGTGTTTGAATGAATCCTGTGAAAACCTTTGTTAAAAGTTGATAAATAGAACCACTAGGTGTATGATGGTGGTTTCATGAGAATCAACACATGAACCACAACGCAATAACTACACAAAAACTTATACGAGACGTTCTTAAATGTGGGGAGACAACCCATTTACCCTATAATCACACGAGGTATACATAAAGTACTCGTATTTGGGTTGATCTCACATGTGAAATCGTCTCATGTAAGAGTGAACGGTAATTACCAGTACACCTGGTTCCTATGAAAGGAACAGCAGTAAAATGAGGTTCACCTTTCCTTGAATGGTTGAACAGACAGTGGATGCGAGAGAAATTCCTACACCAATTCCAGCAACATTGAAAAGCGTAGAAATTGCCTCCCCTTTAGCAAACAAATCACTGAGGTTTCCTTCTTTTGCAAATGAAGAATACAATGGCAACCTCGTTGCTCTAGCAGCAACAACTGCCATTCCCTGTCATTAATGATTGAGAATTATCAAATTGATTGTTCTTGGTAGTTTTGCGAGACAAGCTGCTCCACAGCTAGCAAAGTGATTCAGTTTGCACAGCCATTCAATAGGAGCTAGGAGTCTAAGAGCAAAAGATAGCCGGGAGAATAAACCCTACAGCTAGCATTTCTCTTAGTCGTTGAAAGAAACAAGATTGATACCTTTGCAAAATTTCCAAGGCCAGCCATTTGAAGAAAAAGATGTGGGCATAACGGAGACATAACTTCTAGACCAGTGCCGAAATCATACAAAACATCAGCTGAAAGAAATGAAAACCAACACTCATATGAGAAACAATAACAATATTACCCAAAACACAGAGAAACTGTCTCCAGAATACCCATATTCATATGGCCATATGGGAATCATTGGGAGATAATGGCAGAAGAAATAGGTTAAAAAAAGGCAACACTAGGCCACTAGGGTACTTCTCTATTTACGTTTTCATTATTTGAGAACTCGAAAAGATGAAATGCTTACCCAAAATTCTCCAACGTTTCGGTTCAGAATCCATTCTTGCACCAAGATTGCTACAAATCAGTTTTCCAACATGCTCCATACCATCTTTCAGTATCTGCAAAACAAAGATGATGTATACATCTAAATAAATATTAAATTGGTTTATGAAAGATAAGTTGTTCTGAGAACAGTGGCTCACCCAGCTTACAACAGTTGCCTGAGCAGGTGTTGGTCGTAAACCTGCAGCAAACAGCAGTGACTGCAGAAGAGTTAGAATATGATGATACAGAAGATGCATGACGGAGCGTCGAAACATATTTAACAAAGAAACCCCACAGTCAGAAGTCAGAACAATATGTATTTCTGCAAGGTACTCTCAATAATACAATGCTCTAAAGCCACTAAATTTAGGGTTTCTTTTTCTCCCTCCAAACTACCCATACACCAATGGTGAAAAACATGTCATATACCAGTAAATACTCGACAGGGTAAAGACAACACAAATACTTTTGCCAAATCTCCTTACATAAACGTTGTTGTAAAACAAGGTATCGTTCCATTTTTAGTGATCTACCGTTATGGCGTTAACTACCATTTTTTTCCCTTAATGACTGGTTTTGTAATATATTATCGTAAAGCCCCCTTAACAGAAACTTATCGCTAGGGACACTTGGAAGCTTTAACTTATGCCCACATGATGCAATCACATACCCTCGACAAAAAAAATGCATGAATGCATCAGTTGAATGTAATACAGTCTACAAAATGAGGGATCTCGTCATATCTATGACAATTCATCAGCAATCTTGGCACTAATCATAAGAAATGAAGTCTACTTTAAAAAAATTAGCAGCAAGAAACAAGAGATGACCTGAGTTGAAAGGACAGATAGCGTAGCACTTGTTAAGTGTTGAAGCGCTCTGAACTGTGTATACCTGAGATAACCCTCATTCACACTGCAGTTACAGAAAAATTTGTGAGACACAGGACTGCCATATTACGGCAACAAGGATTATGACTTGAATAAATCCTACCTGTATGGATAACCAGAGGGGAAGAATGTATTCAAGAAGGATTCAGTAACCTTTTTGAATGCAGGCCTTGAATCCTCAAGCACCTTTACCTGATAAAACCCACATGAACTAAAACTTAGTATACTAAAACAACCTAACTGTAGAGTACAATATAGTGCAGAGTAATAACATCTTTTAGAAATTAAATATTTTTGAATATATCACTATATATCTAAGTACCATAGACGTGCCCTCACAACTAAAACCTCACTTTAGGACAGCGTCCGCACTAGTTAAGTCTTAAAGCTGAGTGGCGGCAGAGTCCGGCAATTCTAATAAGCAAATATCAAAAGATTCGATAAAAAGAGGGCCTTACCAGTTACTCTCTCTCAAGGGACAGCATAACATCAAAAACTTAGAAACTCTAATAAGCGCTTGAACCAATGATGGTATAATGCATAACAGTTACAGTTTATGAAGCAGATCGAAAATCTAAGTTCAAATACCCCTGAATTAACTAAAAGGAAGTCCATCTCATTTCAGTTCACTCTCGATTCATCGGTACTAAAGTAGAACTACAAAGAATATCACTTTGCTCAAATGCTCAGCAAGCTTGTCACATAAACTGATAAATATGATGCCAACTGCACTTCATTTTACTACACAACGATACAAATCGAAAATTATGAGCTTTGCCAGCCAATAATTTATCAATGCTTCTTATCGAATCGAGAATAAATCCTCAGTGCAATGAACAAATTGCAGATTGTATAACACTGTAACCGTCATATAAACATCAAATGAAGCACAATGACCCTTAGTTCTAGTAATTAGCTAATATCGCTTTTGAACCCAAAGTAATTAAATTAACATGCTACAAACTTGTCAATTGATTACCATTACCACTAGAAGTAACAAAATACCCGTGTCCAAAACTCGACACTTGAACAAGTGTATGACACTTGACACTTCCAAACCTCATTCTAACTCAAAATATGCATACTTTTCATAAAAACAGCAAGTCCGACACTTGGACACGCAGCCGTGTCCAATACTTCCAAATAAGTCTAAGCAACATAGCTCTGATTCTCTGAATAATTATAAACTACATCAAATCATATAATTAACAAAATGAAATCCAACCAAAATCTACAAATTTCCCAATAAACCCATCACAACAAATTCTTCAATTCCTCAAACATCAAAATTACAAAACACCCATTTGCATAAACCCTAATTACACCACCAAATTCCACAATTCAAAATTAATTACAAAAAACAAGAAGATTAATTCTTACAGAAAGATTGGAACTTTGATGTGGGTCAAAGCAAAATCTGCGACTAATTGAATCTGCAGACTTTTCAACCCAACAAATTGGTTCTTGCAATTCATCTTCAACCTTAAGTTTATCATTATCTGGTTCTTTTTTCTGCAATGTCACAATTTTATTCTGAAACTCAACAAAATTAAACAGAAGAAAAATGTCAGCAAAAAGAGAAGATTAATCAGTAAGAAATTGGTGTGAATTTGTGTGAAATTATGAACGTACCAATAAATCCATGTTCATAGAAGAACAATTGGAGACTGTCGAGCTACTGTTGTCTCTTTCTTTGTAGAAAGGAGCTATGGATAAAATTACTGCTCAAAAATGGTCCTTTTTCTATGAATTTGTTATAATACATTTAGGGGTAAGTATCGGTTCAAAATCGGTGATTCGAATTAAAATGAATCGAATTAAATACGGAAATTAAAACTTTTGTGAACTGAAGTCTTGACTTAAAATTTTTAGTCTTCGACCAAATCTGAAATATTCTAGTCCACCCGGTGTCATACAAAAATAGAATTTTACACCGAAATAATTTAGAGGTGGCCAGCAGACCAGCTGAATTAGATTCGTGCGCCATTTTTTTAAGAGCCTACCCTGTCCAGCTCGGACCAACCCGCTTCTCCAATTGGACCATGCTCGATTTGAAAGTCTGCAACTCGGCATGACCAAGGCTAGCCAAAAAGCAAAAAATATTTAAAAAGATTTATCAATTTCTCATACACGAGTTGGGATTATAGCTCAATCAGGAGAGCGCCATGGGATTATAACTTATAAAATAGTTGAATATTATATCTCATGACCTTATTAAATAAGTTGTCGGTATCTGCTGTCAAAACTTACCCAAATAAACTAAGTTTTTTTTTCAACCTAACCGCATATTTAAAATGTTCTATCCCCGCAATCCGTATAGTCTAAGCTGATTTTCAACCTAACCGCATATCTAAAATGTTTTTCCAAACTTTAATCTCATAGCCTATTACTTTTTTTCCAGTTATTTTATTTTATTTATTTATTTATTTGAAAAGGATGAACGCTGAGCAGTAATTTTAAAAAGGGGCAAAAAAATATCTTTGTCCATATGTATGCGATTGAGACTTATTACATTGCTCCGATATTTATAATGACAAAGTGACAATGTTACATATTTCTATTAGCCCTCCTCGATCCACCACTGTTTAGTACTCCGTAACTATTTCAAGGGATTCCCGGTTTTCTTGTTCTTCAACTTCAGTTCATCGGCGTCAATTTGTTGATGCCTGCATTTATCCGTGCAGTAAGGATTATCCCTGCATACAAACACAACACAAGATTCACATTTTAGTGCATTTTTTTTTGTCAAAAATTGTAAAATAAGAAAATAATAATCCACCTTATTACTAAGAGAATAAAAATTCTCTTAATTTTCCACCAAAAAACATCTAGCTAAATAAGGTAATAAGTAAATTTTTATTCATTGCATTATTATTATCTTTTCAATGAATATATGCCTATAATTAAACTCTAATCATTTAATAAAATTCATAATTATGTTTTTTTCCCTCGAATATGCATCTATTTTCATAAGGACATAATTGATTTTTTTAATAAACTACTCCCTCCGATCCAGACAAATGGTAACATAAGGAAAACACAAATTCTCATTTGTGACGGAAGGTATCCGTCACAAATGAGAAGACGGGTACCACTTTTACTCACAAAAGACCCATGAGAGGAGAGAGGA
>VHZZ01000004.1:349575-374379 GCA_009801015.1 Silene noctiflora
ATAGTAAATATAGATAGTGAACACTAATTAATTAGGAAATAAATATTGTCCATAGAATATCACTTAGGCGGGAAATTTAAGCGGGAGAATTTAGAGATGTGTTAATCTTTTAGTATATAAAGGAATGTGCTTATAATACAAAGCTTTTATACCATTTTAAGTCACGTTCTTGTAGACCGTTACTGTCTAAACTGAATTAAACCAAATTTATATACCAAAATTGAATTGAATTGAATAAAATTGAAAATAAGTTAAAAAAACATAGATCCTTTATTTTTACTCAATTGTTGTCAACTGTCAAAATGTGAATCRGTATTTGTTAGAGTATAAAATCAATTTTGAAATTTCAACCACCAGTTAAAAATTTTGGTTGAGATGATTTCTTATCACGATGTCATGCTTGCTTTTGGACTTAGGAAAACAAATTTTGACTGAGCCTATATTTGCTCAATGGATACAATCCGCTTTTGGTAAAACTTCATATGGGTTCGACGTACTTTTATCCTCAACAAGCAGCTCGGCATTTAATGCAGGTCGAAATATATGGTTCCTGGCTGGTTAAATACAATATTCTGCTTATAATACAAAGCTTTTACCATTTCAAGTCACATTCTTATAGACCGTTACTATCTAAACAGAATTAAACTAAATTTATATACATTGGAGTAAACTTAATGAATTGTCTCAAAAAAAAAAAATAATAATAAACTTAACTGAATTGAATTTATATACCAAAATTGAATTAAATTGAATAAAACTAAAAAAAAGGTAAAAGGCGTAAATCCTTTATTTTTGCTCAAATTCGAATTTAAAACTAAATTATTCAGAATTACATATAGAAAAACTGATCACTTCTAAACTAATATTGATGGAACACGGTCGTGGCGGACCACTTTTCCTTAAATGAATAATGGCGCGTCAAGGGCGCGAGGATGTAGTATATGGGCCGTGTCGTGCCGTGTCATGCCCTATAAGTGTTTCCCAACCTTAGCACGTTGGGTCGGGTCGGGTCATGTCATGATTGGGCCTTTGTCGTCCCAATTCGGTACTTCACTTGGCCCACAAGGCCACAATTGTTTTTGGTTTTTACGTTTTGGTCTTTTGCACGTTTGGGGCATGCCAAATTGGGCTATGGACTATGTTGGACCGTGTGAACCCGTCGACACGCATACCCATTTTAATCTCTACTTCATGTATACAACCAGTTGTATAATTTACTAACTGCAAAATGATGCACGAGTATATGATAGAACTGTTTTATCCAAGGCATCAAAAAAAAAAAAAAAAAGTGAGAATTATTTTATGCCACCACCAGTCCACCATTGTCGACTTCTCGTAACAATAATTAAGAACTTTTGGTCGAGATAGTTTTCTTACATAGTATTAGAACCTGGCGACACATGAAATGAGAAAGCATGTGCACAATACACGTGCACTATCCACTTTTCAAACTCGAAGGGCATTCAAGAGAGGGAGTATATATTAAAATATAGAATCGGGAGAATTTTATAGCCCCAACGGTGCACTATCCATTCTTGAAGTTCAAAGAGCATTCGAGTAAGGTGCATATTGGTAGTTTCTCAGTTGATACACATTTTGTCCCAAAAAAACAAGAAATTAATCCGAAAGAACAAAGGATGAACAGTCACTCAAACGGTCTAATTCGTAATCACAAGTTTACATGAAACCTCGATACTCAGCAGAAATGAAAGCAAGTTACATCTCAAGAAGTGAAACTATATCAAAGGGAAACAGGTTGGGTGACTTGGGTCTGGTCGGGTTGGATCAGCCATTCAGACATTAGGAGGCGGCCAAATCTTCCCAAATAAATCCTCAACTCTATTTGCTTGATTAGCATAACCATCGATGCCAGCTGCAAGAAGCTCCACCGCAGCAGGCCCCATTGCTGATGCCAAGCTTTTCTGGTCCCACTTCACAAGCTGATTCAAACCGACAAATTAGCATCCCAGCTTAAGACCAAGGCTATAAGTCTATAACTGGTAAAAGCTAATTTGTGGATATAAGAAGGGAATGCATAACAAGCAGCACTCGTACAGGACTTCTCGATATTCTATATCAAATGTAAACTCATATAAAATGAGGCTGAGTCACACCCGCAATGAGAAAAGAGAGTTACCCTCATATGTCCAAACATGGTTCAATCCCAAAACCAAACGGCATTATGAGTAACTACTCGTGGTTTACAAAGTGATCAATCCTCTCATATTTAATCAATATAAACAACTCACATAGGCACATGTGGGATTTATATGTTCTGAAATCAGAGCTCTTTTTCTCGTAAATGAGCAGGAATACGTTACCCTATTTATTAATGTATGTTCCATTTTTTCAGTCTCTGAGTACTCACACCTCAGCTTAACAAGATAGAGAGCGTACCTCTTCTTGACTAAACTCAAAAGCCGCAGCAGATTCAGGGGAAAGTCTCCTCACAAATCCATACTTCTCATCTGGGGAAGTCGTGGATTCTTTAAGCGACTGAAGAACTTTTAGTGGTGCAATGATATAATCAACACTGAATAATCATAACAAGAAGCTTAGTGAGTACTTGAGTACTAGGAATTCAGTTGGACTAACTTGACACAACGAAAATAAGAAATGAATGTATTACCCAACAAGACTAAACAGGTCCTGCTTATTGCGAACTGCTGCAGCCATTAGCTTTGATTTGTGGCCGTATTTATGAATGTAATTGTATGCTTTTGTAGCCTGAAAATTATGCAGACAACAAAAATTGTAAGATATCTCTTGCTATACACCTCAAGTCGGTTATAATGTTTGCATCTTCAAATCCAACGGAAACTTGTTATTTGGGATGCTGCTAGAATTGAGAATCCAGAAAGGCTGTCTATTCACAGTATTATTCCTTACAGTTGCAAACTACTAATACAACATGAAGATGAATTCATGTTCCAGGCTTTAACCAAAATCGAACAAGCAAAATACAGTAAATTTGGTTCATTTTAAAGCGCACCTCAAAAGAGAGTAACCACCGTAGAACATTCATGCAATTATATATATAATAGAACAGTAAAATGACCCACCAATGCCAAACCAGGATCCTCTCCTCTTTTTAGAGCAGCTTCAATTTCAGGGTCACCAGTGTGATTGCGAGCCCAATCCTAAAAAGGCACATAAACTTTACTCGAGAAAATAGACAAAAAGTTGAACAAAGCACTTTTAAATTCTAGGTGGTAAAAAATTACCCTTATGCGACCAACAAAGATTTGAATGACGGATGCTCCTGCTTGTGCTGCAGCAGCAGCTTGAGCAAAGCTGCAATATCACAGATAAATCATCAAAGTGAAGATAGAAGTATATCAGGGCCATTATGGAAATAAAACTGGTGATATATTATATTTGAATGATCATGATTACAACGCATTTTCCCACTGAGGTATTTCCTAGGTGCAAGTGTCATGCAACCCCTGTTCATTTTAGCTGGCGCAACTTTAATCTCCTACGTTTGTTCATGAGGGACATATCATTGCATCCGCTCTATCTGGTCTGCTTGTCACTGGGTCACAAAATTCATGTTAGGCCCGCCCAACATCCGCCCCAAGGCTGCATTTCATCACCTCTAATTTTGAATTTTTTGTTACTCGGTATTAAATTACTTCTATATGACAAGTACAAAAACAAGAGTGTAAGACTACATCTTACGCGTACTGCCACCATGTCATAGCACGCTTTCACGATCTAAGACTGTTACTATAATCATGAGACTACACAAGTAACAAAGATTTACTGCACAATACCTATAAACAAACGTTAGGTGAGTTTGTATGCCTTCAGATTCCAACACCCTTGCAGCCTCTATACCCTGAAAACAAAAGCAACAACTGTAATACAATCAACTGAAGTATAAAAAGCAAGGAAACATGGCAGGAGTACTCATCATCACCAAAAATAAGAAAAAAAAAGTTTCATGCACCTGCCATGTTGAAGGAATTTTGAACAGCAGACGCTCTGCCGGGATCTCGAAATCATTGTATAGCTTTAACAGATCATGCACCTATAATTCAGGAACAGAATAGCTGTAATACTGATTTAGGAATTAGGATGATCATATCATGAGAAACAGTAGAGGAACAGGCTTTGATAGGTTTTATGAACATTACTATAATACAGGCATACATCAGAGTATAGTCTACAGCGTTAGTTCATCGAGACACACCTTCCATTTACAATCGATGTCAGCTAAAAAAACTGAACTATGTTGCATCGTACCTTTCATGCATAACATAATGATTGAAACACAAATGTCAACTAAATGGACTTTAGTACTGACAGATCCCTGATAAAAAGAACAACTCTTCCTTGCACTGTGAGTTATCAACTCCAATTTTATGATGTGTATGAGTGTATCCATATGATTCTGGCAGCTTAATTTCTAAACAAATTAAACCTATGCTTTCCCATCATCCCTCATCATATCCCAAAAAGAGAGACAGTCTTGTAAAAATTTATCGCATGACTATTTTACTCAGAAGTCAATGTAACCCCTTATATGTCAATATGACCCGTTAGCAAGAAATCACTAAAATAATGTTAATAAACATTTTGACGTTAACAATGAACCTTTTCATTTAGCGAGTCTATATCTTTAGTGACCATTTTATGACTTTCAGCGACTGTTTTACTTCCAACTTTGATATGGTCAGGCACTAGCTTAATATAAGACTGTTGAATAGGAGACTTAAGCGTACTTTCACAAGAAGCTTTAGTAGATTTTGATTGAGAAACATGAACAAAAGGATCCTCGGGTAACAACTTAACCTTTTCATGTCCTAGAATCATATCCTTCCTAGAATTACTATTATGGAATTTTCCGAGCTTGCCTACCGGGGCTACCACCCAAATCAACACATGGCATACACTCGATAGAACAATGTGGTGGGCTTGTGGCAGTCTAGAAACTGTGTTCCTTATAGTTTTCATCTTTACTGAGGCCAATCTACAGGATAGCAGAAGAGAGATTACACTTTGTCAACTACATTCTCTGTAGCTTTCTAAGGTATGCTACATTGTGACTTGTGTCTACAACCCCCTTAAGCCAATCAACATAGACAATTCCTCACCAAAATGCAGCCGATAACTTAAAACTTGTGATAATTTTGTATTACTCGGAATTTAACATTCTACACGCATAGTAGAGCTTGCTAGCTTAGAATAAACCTATCAGCCATTATACAGAATTGCTCTAATGTTGGCCGCGGCATCAAGCTGTCAATCTTAGTTAAGCTAACAAATCATCTTTTTGTAATGCCCTTCACTAACTGTTATTAGGCTGGTTGGAGTATGTTGGTCAATCTTGCATTGATAAGAGATTATTTCATAATGAAAAATTGAAAATATGAAACTACTTGAAATCATCAAAAGAACTGAGATTCCCGTCAAAATGTCAAATCAAACAGTCCTTGACAAATTTGAATTTGACTATGCCCCATCATAGATTCATAGAAGCAAAACCAGCTCAACTTTTGTGATCCATTGACATTGATCAATATGATCTAGAGACAACATGTAACGGACTAACTGTCGTTTTGAAAAGTGCACATACTGACATACATATCCATAGCTATGCATCCTGCTAACCAGGAATACTACTTACCAGTTGCCATACGCTTATCTTTGGACAATACATCATTACCGTCACTAGCATGACAAGACGTCTCATTTACCAAACATCATAGACCAAACTTCGTACAGATTTCAACTAAGAAAAATTCAAGAAAAAAAAGATTCACCATTACCTTGCGAACAATCCCATGAGTGTCATAAGCTAGGCGAGAATCCACCTCAGTCGACACCCTACCAGGTACTAGCTTAGCCAAATCAGTCCCAACATTTACTAGCGCCTATTAAATCATCAATGCATTGAAAATGTCACTTCTCTAATAATCGACATTCAATCTTCCATAAGAAAAACTTTACTCTATGTATTGGATAACAACTGATAAAAAGAAATACAAAAAGAAGAGGATAAAAACCGAACCTTATTGAAAAAACATGACATTCTAATATCAGGCCTTTCAATTCTAGCACACTCATTATCAGCCAGCGCAGTGTCGACTGCACTCTGCATATAACAAAAAGACCGAGATACATCACGAGTAAGTTACGTATGTAAACTAGTTTTAAAGGTCAATGCGACTGCAATATCAGCCGAATGAATGGCGCAACAACTGCAATATAATTAGATGATTATAATCACCTTGAAAATAGTATCAGGGAGGCTCAAAATGCCTAGCAAAAGCGACGAGCTAACCGTAGCTGCAGTTGGAGGAAACCTATAATACCGCATTATGTAATTCAATTACGGTGTGTAAATTAACAGTCCAAAATTGCAGAGAAATTAATGTCAAAATTCATTGTTTGATTAAAGCAAATACCTCTCAAAATCATCGAAAATGACAGTATCAGGAACTATCTCACTGAAGTTTGATACAGCATCTAGTTCACTACTCAAACCTTCAAAAAAACACCATTAAAAACACAAAATAAACATACAAATAAATTTGTATAAACAATCAGAGATCAGGTAAATCAGGAATTCCTATATCCACCGGGTAATCCGGTACCGTATTAGCAAAAGACTTGTCCCACCTATGCTAATTACTGCAGTCCCGTTCTTTAGGACCGAAACTGATAGATGAACCATCTACGCTAGTGCACAGACTCCCGTACCATGTGCTGAGGTTCCACTTCGTGAGTTTTTAAGGGGTTTTGAGGTTGCCAGGATTCGAACTCGTGACCTTCGGTCACACTGGCTCTGATACCATGATAGATGAACCGCTCAACCAAACCCTGATGGTTGAAGCCCAAGTATTATAAATATTCCTATTAGAAATTTGTTGATCTTAGCCTAAACTTAACCCAACTTATAGCACCGGAACTGACCTGAACCGAACTAAAATCAAGTCCGTAATAACAAGCCTGTTTTTTTTAAACTTTCTGATCTAAACTAAACCGAATGGGAGTGAATAAAAAAGTCCAAAAGAATCGGGCCCAAATAGAATTAAAAAAAATGTATTTTATTGGTTAAGGGGTACGGTAACATGTGAAAAATACCAGAGTCCACGGAAGAGAGGTTGTTGGGCAAAGCGCGGAGAATAGGAAAGGAAGAGCGATGTTGGGAAGTGAAGGTGAGATTAGACGGTGAAGAAGATCGGACGGTCAGTTGAGGTCCAGTCACCTGAAATAGATTTGATCGAACGGTCAACTGAGCAAGTAAAGGTAAACAAATGATCGAGACGGAAAGATTAAAATGGAGAGAAAGATACCTGAAGAGAGGGAGAGAAGGTGGTTGGTGTAGTTGTAGCTGACATAGTTGGAGGTAAGTAGCAATGGTGTAGTGTAAAATGGTAGTGCAATGGGGCAGTTGGACGGAGTATCAAATGTAATCAATTTATAGTTTGTAATTGTAACACTATATCTATTAAGGGTGGTAATAACGCTACTCGAAAATCAACTGCGCTGCTCAATATACGTAAAAACGAGTATAAGATTATGGAATTACATTTTAAAACCTTTAGGGAGACTTTGTTATCTTACTTGTTTCTTATGGTCGGCTTATTGAATGGTGGGCGGGACTCGAGAGCTAAGGTGGCCGTGTGGGGTTGATAGTGGTGGTGGTGCAGAGGGTCCAGGAGTGAAGGATAGGGTTGAGGTTGGTCAATGAAGCGAGTTATTAAGGGCGAAGTGGATAATTAACCATGAATAATATTAAACCTTGTGATTTAATTTTGGTAATTGTAAAAAAAAATTGTCAAAAGAAAAAAAAAAAAAAAAAAACCAAGTTTTTCAAAAATGTTAAAGTGAGAGAGGCGGAGTCATAAAATCGCAAAAAATTTACTAGTAACTTCTGATTTTTTATTTTCAGCGTTAGCGATCAGGTTGAATTAATATCGTTCATTACCATTTTGACCCAACTTCAATTCAGGTCAATTTAAAACAAATCCAACATTTATCCATTATCAAAATATAACCTCAATTTTCCGAAATAATCCGATCAAATTTCACCGATCCAGTCACGAGTAACCAGTTCTATGCCCAACAACAAACCCCAAATAAGCCCTCTCATCTCCAACAACTAGGGGTGAGCAAAACCGGATATCCGATACGGTTTTAGAAACCGTATCGGATATCCGGTTTTTTAAATCTCCTTTTTTAGTATCCTTATCCGATACGGTTTTACCGTATATACGGAAACCGTATATCCGGTTTTTCCGTATATCCGGAAACCGTATATCCGGTATCCGGTTTTCAGCCTCACTTATGTAATTTAATATTTTTTTTTCGTTTATATGTGTGATTGTTAGTTTTTTTTAGCAACTTARAAATGTTTTAAAAAGTTATAAGAGTAAATAACATATAAAGTTAATACTAATAAAGTTTAATCACCAAGATATTGGTTATTTTGTGATTTATGTATATATTTTAATATTTTATTCTAGAAAAAAAGCAACCGTATCGGATACCGTATATCCGGTTTCATATTTTGCCGATCCTTATCCGATACGGTTTTTAAAGAACCGTATCGGATATCCGGAAATTCGTATCGGATATCCGGAAATCCGTATAATTAAATTCGTATAGCGTATCGGATACGTATAATAAAACCGTATCGTATAGTTTTCCTCACCCCTACCAACAACAAAATCAAACCATCATCAATAATGCATCATATCCAACACAAAATTTCACAATTCTAATCATATTTTAAACCCAAAAAATTAACCATAATCTACTCCTTAATCCACCTCCCTCATTAATTAATCTCCATTTTTAACACTTTTATTACACTAAAATGCCTCCACTCATCTAAAACCATCCCCAAAACAATCTTCAACAATGGCACCCCAACAAAACCACCATTTTTTCACCATTAAAATCCTTACCATCACCATTATCTCTCTTCTACATCAGATCTCAGCCGTTGATCAAACCCAAACCCAAACCCAAGATACAGACTGTACAAACCGTTGGATCCATATCCGAAAACTGCCCACAAAATTCAATACAGACCTTTTATCAAATTGTTCTTCGTATTATCCGTTATTCGACGACTTTTGTCCGTATTTATCGAATCATGGGTTGGGTCACAAGACACATAACCGTTCGCATTCATGGTATCGGACGGATTCACATATGTTGGAATTGATTTTCCACCGTCGTATGCTTGAGTACCCTTGTTTGACATCTGATCCCAGTGCAGCAGATGCGGTGTACGTCCCGTATTATACCTCGCTGGATGCGATGAGGTATTTATACGGGGACGAGTATAATTCTTCTCATTTACATGGGATGGAATTATACTCGTATCTTACGTCCCACGACCCCGGAACCTGGGAGAGGTTCCGCGGACATGACCATTTTCTGGTCATGGCCCGTACCGCGTGGGACTTTTCGCAGCCCCTCCCGCCCGATCGGGCGGGAGCGGGAGGGGATGCGAAAGCGGTGGGGTCGTGGGACGGGGATGGGGACGGGGAAGGGAGGTTATGGGGGACATCGTTCTTGATGTCCCCCGAGTTTTTTAATGTTACGGCATTGACCTTAGAGAGTCGGGCTTGGCCTTGGCAGGAACAGGCTGTACCTCATCCGACGTCGTTTCATCCGCCTAGTTTAGCGTTGTTGGAGTCGTGGGTATTGAGGGTGAGACGGTCGAGGAGGAGTTCGCTTATGCTGTTTGCTGGTGGGGGTGGGACGGGATCTTCCGGGAACCCGAATATTAGGAGGAGTATTAGAGAGGAATGTGGGGTGAATTCGAGTAAGGTTGATATTTCTGGACGGTTTCAGAAGGTTTGTGAGATTGTTGATTGCTCTAACGGCATTTGCGAGCATGATCCTATCAGGTAGATCTTTGTTCCGCTGACTGGGAAGTGGGAAGTTCCAATTCGTGTGAATTGTGCCAATCTAATAAGTCATCGCGTTTATAATCCTCATGAATTGTAGTTCGTGTGTTTTGTGAATCGATTTTGATGTTCCAATTCATGTGAATTGTGTGGGAATTACTCCGTATCAGTTTGTGTTTATGTGAATAACCAAACAACTGGAAAAATTTAAAAGCGATTTGACACTAATTTTGTGCTTAATTGTTTTCGTATTAGATGGGTTTCGAGGTAAAATCACTGTATAAGTAGTAATTTCTTGATTTTAGTGTTTTCGTATCAGGTGACTGGGCTGATTTTAGACTGTGTGTTTGTTGTGCTGTAATTAGGTACATGAAACCAATGCTGGAGGCGAGTTTCTGC
The DNA here is from genome assembly GCA_009801015.1 of Silene noctiflora. Classification (NCBI taxonomy): domain Eukaryota; kingdom Viridiplantae; phylum Streptophyta; class Magnoliopsida; order Caryophyllales; family Caryophyllaceae; genus Silene; species Silene noctiflora. Next base: position 359,850 of record VHZZ01000004.1, read on the forward strand.
TTACAACCACCAGGGGAAACACCAGCAAGGCGGTCAACATTTGACGGGATGATTGCAGGTTGCATACCGGTCTTCTTTGAGGACCAATCAGCAAAAACCCAGTTCAAATGGCATCTTCCGCCAGCAGAATTTGGGGAGTTTTCAGTGACAATACCAAAGGAGGATGTGGTGTTTAAAGGGCTAAAGATAGTGGACGTATTGATGAGGATACCGAAAGCCAAGGTGAGGAGAATGAGGGAGAAGGTGATGGAGATGATACCAAAAGTAACGTATCGGAAGCATGGTAGTTCACTCGGGTTGAGGACTAAGAAGGATGCCTTTGATATCGCTATTGAAGGTACATTGCAAAGGATTAAAGAAAGGTTGAACCAGGTTTTTGATGCTAACTCGAATGATATCAAGTAAACTACTGACATTTTGTGTACCAAATTTCATTTTTCGTCGTTTTTTTTACATAGGTAAATATGTTGTAATGTAGTACCACTAAATCTACCTGCAATTCTGTATATCAGATTATTTATGTCATTCATTTTTTCCTGATAAATGGCAATGCATATCACCTTCATAGTGATGGTCAGTTCAATCTTGTGTTGCGATTCTCTGCTGTATTGTCGAATCAGAAGGTGCAAAAAAAACATGTTTTCAAGTTTCCTTTACAATGGTGATACTGTCATGCCCCACAGTTACGGATATTGCAGAACTGGTAGTCCATATATTGGGTTATCATCAATTTGGCTATGTTAATTGACCATAGTTGGCGCAGCTAGGGGTCAAGCGAGGGGTGACGACTGTCAACCACCTGAAGTCGGTTTTTTTGGCCATTAAATTCTTTTTTCACTTGCCAGTTTGACATGAGCTTCACTGTTGCCAGTTTGACAGAAGCTTCTCTGAAGAGAATTCTCAGCAGGTACGGGTCACAAGTCACAACTGTACAGATGATCCCCTGGTTTGTCTGCAGTTCCAGTTTAGGCCACTATATCGGCTAAAATGACAGTAGACAGAACTCAAACAGCAGCAAGCTATGACCCAGGTCCTGAACTTAAAAGAAGGTCGACTCGCAGCATCACAATGCTGAGCTATTAGAGGCAGCATGCTTCATGTAAAGACATTTGATACAGTAGAGAGAACAATGTGAAGATCTACCAGAGGAGCATACAAAGATCGAGGTCCTCGGGAGTCGGGAGTATATGAACACATTACACACCGAAATCAGTGTTCGAGTGTAAGATCTGAATGTAAAGAGCAACAAAACCAGAATGTTATTCTAGTCTTCGAGTGTAAGATGTTTTACGCATGGTGAATAATGGGTATAAAACCGTTTTACATAAGAATTTGTGCGCATTATAATGTTACTGCTGAGCAAGTTGAAGTCTGGATAGGATAAATGAATAGGACTACTCCTACAGTCCTACACTCCTACTGGACCAAATCTGAAATCGAATAAACTTAGGCCTGGTCCTCAGTCAAAACTTTCTAAAGCCGGTTTTCGATCATGTCTGGTCCAAGATTGATCAACTAGTCTAACTCAACACATTTAAAAACTTGTTTTCAAGATTTATCTTTACACTTTACGATACTAAAATTTTTACATGATTTGTTCTGCTTAATTCCTTTTTTTCATTGTATTAGCTTTTCCTTTCTGTCTCGCAAACTTAATAAGGTTGCCCATACATAACCTAGCTAGAGCTAAATTGGGATTGTAAACCTTTTCTTTTACCGCCGCAAAAAAAAAGAAAAAAAAAAAAAGAAAAAAAAAACATTATAAACTCGATATTAATGGTTAATTAAACTGTAGTCTAATTAACTTTTTTTCGAAAGTTGGTTTATTAATTATTTAATTTTATTTAATGAAAGTTAAAGTTAATTATTGTATAGTACTAAATTGGTTAAAATTTTAGTTTTCAATACATTAGAAGACTGGACTAGATGGAAAATTTGGGTTCAGTTCAGTCAATATCGACTTCTTAGGTCTAATCTTTACACTTTTTTTTTTTTTTTTTTTTTTTTTGGTGATATAGGGTTTGGGGTACAAATTTAGTACCAAATTTAGTCACAGATTCGGTTCAAATCATTATTGAATAAGGTTATAAATTTTCAAATTCGAACCCATAATTCCACGATGTTAAAATGATTCTTAGATGTATTTACATTAGTTTACATTAGTATCAAGTTACAACAATTAAAAAAAATAGTCAATTTTATCTTATCTGGTCATATTATTAAGCTAATTCATGATCAAATTATTTATCGTGCTTGATTATTATTGAATCACTCACTCACTTTTTATCTCCAATCAATTTTGATTCAGTTCAAACTTTATTCTCAATAACATTCATATCAGTTTTAACCTTAAACTGATTTCAACACTAAACTCTTCAAGATTTCCCGGTCAAATTCCAAACAGTCCCGATTAAATTCTTTATATCCCATAAATGTGAAATAAACTCAAATAAAAGCAAAATAATACACCATATGGCTAGTACTTGACTCTTCATAAGCTTGCGACTAAACCTGTCAAACGGGTCGGGTCATACAGGTCGGGTCAGAATACGGGTCGGGTTAGGGTCAGAATACGGGTGAAGAAATATTTCTAACGTCTTTTTAACAATTTTTTTCAAATATAATATAAAAATATTAATATTTTAATAAAAATTTTGATTTATCTTTGACCCAACGGGTCAAGACCCGATCGTTCGGGTCGGGTCTTGACCCTAAAATAACGGGTCATTTCGGGTTCGGGTCACGGGTCGAAAAAACCGGGTTTATAACCCTAAAAACCGGGTCGAGTTTTGACAGGTCTACTTGCGACGGATATAGCCATTAATTTATGCACACACAATCATCAAAACCCAAAAAAGGACCAATTGGGAAATACTCTAATAAATGAAATAAATAAATAATAATACATAGAATTAAAATCATGTCCTTATCCATAAATACCAACCAAAATCATTTTATTATTTTGTTGCACACACACACATACATACAAATTGTCATAAAACGACAACTTTTTCGTACTATACTCTTCTGCCACTACTCTGTACCCACCTCTACACCATTTCCCTACAACATTCCTCTGCAATTTCACTCTAAACATGGTATTTTTTCCGTCTCAATCATTTATTTACGTCTTTTTATTACCTTTCCGTCCTAATTATTTATGAAATTTGCAGGTGGGTTATAGTTCAATTCCACAATGGTTGGATTCACTGCTAAAGGAAGAATTCTTTGAGCCTTGTTCAATTCATGCTGAAAAAAAGGAGAAAAATTTCTACTGTTTTGATTGTTGTTCTAGTGTTTGTCAATCTTGTCTTTATCGACATCGAAAACACATAATTCTTCAGGTAAAATTTAATCGATTTTATTTACATTAATTTAATTTCTGAACTTAATTTTCATTAATTATTAAAAGGTTGAAATTTTGATAATTTTTTTTTTTTTTTAATTAATTATGATTAGGTGAGAAGATATGTGTACCATGATGTTCTAAAGCTGTCTGATGCTCAGAATTTCATGGATTGCTCTGGAATTCAAGTAATTTTTCTTACACATTAATCTCATTTAAAATCGTCGTAAGCTTAAAACGGTCTTCTTTCATAAATCCGTCTTAAGTTTAAGACGATTTTTATTCATGTAGTTTAACCAGCAAATAAAGCTTTTCTTTTTAGTGATTCAATTAATTGATTTTATGTTGAAATTTAAAGAGAATTGTGATTAAATTATGTTTTTTTCTTATAATAATCAATTTATAAAATCGGCATAAGCTTAAAACGGGCTTTTTCATAAAACCGTCTTAAGTTTAAGACGGTTTTTATTCATGTTGTCAAATTACATCCATTCTAAAAGTTCTTTTTAGTTTAACCAACAAATAAAGTTTTTCTTTTTAGTGATTCAATTAATTGATTTTATGTTGAAATTTAAAGAGAATTGGGATTAAATTATAAGTAATTTTTCTTATAATAACCAATTTATAAAATCGGCATAAGCTTAAAACGGTCTTTTTCATAAAACCGTCTTAAGTTTAAGACGGTTTTCTTTCATGTTGTCGAATTACATCAATTCTAAGTTTTCGAAGCTAAACCCATAATTTTCTTTAATTCAACCAACAAATAAAGTTTCTGTTTTTTTTTTTTTTTTGGGTGAATTGAATTAACTGATTTTATGTTGAGATTTAAAAAGAATTATGATTAAATTGTGTTTTTTTGATGGATTGCTTTAGCATTCAAGTAATTTTTATTACCCATAATCTAATTTAAACCGTTATAAGCTTAAAACGGTTTTTTTCATAAAACCGTCTTAAACTTAAGACGGTCTTCACTCTTCATTCGTGTTGCACTGTTGCCATAATTCTTTTTAGTTTCTGTTTTTTGGTGATTCAATTAATTTATTTTATGCTGAATTTAAAGAGAATTGTGGTTAAATTATGTTATTTTGATGGATTTAAAATCGTCAGAAGCTTAAAACGGGACCGTCTTAAACTTAAGACGATTTCCTTTCATGCTGTCAAATTAAACCCATTATGTATCATTTTAAAACCGTCATATGCTTAAAATGATCTTTTCATGAAACCGTCTCAGTTTTAATCGATTTTTTCGTGTCGATTATGAAGGCATATATTTCAAACAATGCAAAAGTGGTATTTTTGAAGGAGAGACCATTAAACAGGCATTACAAAGGCTCAGAAAGTTCATGCTTCACATGTAATAGAAATCTTCAAGACCCTTTCATCTTTTGCTGTCTTTCTTGCAAGGTTAGAAATTTCACTTCTTTTTTGTTCAATTATTAATTAATTAATTAATTAGTGATAATAATAATAATAATAATAATAATAATAATAATAATAATCAACAATTAAAATTAGATATAATTGCACAAATTGGTTTTTATAAAGTTGCATAACACTTTATTCTAGACAACTTTTAATTCCGAGTGATCGAGGACCCACTTTGTGTAAGACGGTTTTATAAAACTGTAAGTAATTAAGTATTGGCGGATTGAGAAAGTTTTCATTTCGGGGTCCTAATTAAAAAGTACTAGTTATGTTCTTAATTGAAGGTTTAACGATAGTTTGTGTGAGACGGTTTTATAAAAAAATTATCTCTACAACGTATTGGTGAATTTATAAAATTCTGATTTCGGGAACCCAATTATGAATTTTGTTTCGTTAGCCTAAAAATTGGACAAAACACGCAAAAAAAGTTGGTTTTTTCGGTATCCTTGTACCTAGATATGCTCCATATGGAGCATATGATAAATATGGAGCATATGATATGCCCATGGTGTAAGGTGATTTAATAAAACCGAATAATATTTTTTTTTACTAAAAGTTTTTACGATAAGGGTGATTATATTACGAGTACATATTTATTTAATAATTTACGAAGTTTTACAATAAATTTATTGATATTATGATCATGTTAATTTGGCAGGTTAAGCACATTGTTGCAACCCAAGGGAGTTTGCAATTAAATCTGTCAAACAAAATAATGACGGAATTTTCCGACGTGGACGAGTGCCAAATTACCCCTGACTCGGTCCTTGACTCGCCATCCGGTTCAACTGCCAACAGTGATCTTCAGACCGCTCTTTTTTGTACCGCGACAACCGAAGTTGTGAGGAAGAAACGGAGTAATCTTTCAGCTCAACGCGGTCTGAACCGGGTTTCTACATGCTCTGAACCGGGTGATACTCATTTGAACCGGAGGAAAAGGGTACCGAACCGAGCACCTTTATGCTGAAGTGGATTCTCTTTTTCTTTACCAAAAGTAGAAACTATTTGTCCTTTTGGGCTCTATAACGTTTATGCCATTTTTGGTTATATTTGGTATCACAAATTCTCATTTGTGACGGGTCAAATATTACCTACTTGAGTAGGTAAAGACAAACACTTTGTGATTCCCTAGACTTGTCTTATCTACACAAGTGGGAGATACTTGACCCGTTATAAGTTTGTGACTGATATACCCGGTCACAAGGGAAACTTATTGATTTGGTATATGGGGAGTTTTTTTTGTCTCTTTTTCTCCCAAATTTTTTGGATATGGTTCCTTAATCTCTAATCAATTGGTTATTCCATCTGTTTCGGTGAACTTGTTACGATTTTCATATATTGGTGTCTCAGACAAATTTTTATGATTTCTCTTTTTAACATATTCTGCTTTATAACATTACATTACTTAAAATCTCTTTAATATCTTTCTGTATGAGAGTTCGTTAAAAGTAAAACAGGAAAAATATTGGATAACTATGCATGTGTTATTAACACCATGAACTTAGTGTATAAAGCACGGTATATATATTACACAAAAAATTGTACAATTTAAAAAATTCCATTACGATGTTTAAATCACAGTGAGTACTCGCTATATTTGACGGTTTTGTTTGCATGGGCATAGCTTCGGAAGGTGCGGTGGGTTCAACTGCACCCCGCTTGAATATTGCATCATTCTTAAAAGCTTATTATTAAACCATTGAGAACTTCCAATTGATATTATATATTACTCCCGTATTATTTTTGTGAAAGCACCAGTGGTCTAGTGGTAGAATAGTACCCTGCCACGGTACAGACCCGGGTTCGATTCCCGGCTGGTGCACTTTTTTTTTTTTCAACTTTAATTTTTTGATGATAATGTCAAATAAATGAGCATCTTTATACAACCATCTCTTATAAATTATAATACACATCAATTGATAAAATCAAATAAATCAATAATACAATACAATTTATTCAAGAATCGATTAAATCATTGGTGCGCTTTTTGAGACGGTTCTTAACTAAAACCTTGGTCATCCCGAAATGTATTTGGTCGGGTAATGTAGTCAATGTAAACCATATAATACACATCCTTTCTCCATTTCTCTATAGGAAGGCTACCACATTGCTCAGCCAGCCAATTTTCTATCTCAAACTGTAAAATTAAAACATTCCGTTGAATTTATAAGATGAGTCGGTCTCAAATATAAGACGATAGAAAAGTTTTTGCGCTTATAAGTTACCTCAAAATCCCTAAGTCGGTGAGTATGTCGCTTTGGCACATTTGTAGCTTCTAATTTCGAGTAGAAGGCTTCTATGTCTTGCATCATCTCATGTTCAGATGGCAGTGATATTCGCCCCGACAAGACTCCTGCTATCCATTTACTTTGAAGTTCGAAATGTAGAAAAGGCAAAATCTAGTATAAACAGGAAAATCAGAAATACAGTATTGCATTGCAGCATTGACAGCATATAGTATTACAGTATGTCAGTGTTAGAGAGACTGTCTGTTGTAAAACAAAACTTACATAATTTGGGACACCGATAAAGGAGATCCCCGGGGCTAATGCAGGGGGGAAAACATGTTTATACAATGGTCCTACTCGATTATCTTCTATATTTACTGCACCGCCTGTGTGAAGGAACGGGTAATGATACTTGTACCTGAAAGAAGTTGTATGCTGGTATGAAATTTTTAACGCCGATTTCATTTGAAGTACTCTAGTAAGTAAACCAAGAAAATACCCTGTACAATGTAGAATGACATCTCCAATCACATCAGTATCGTCTTCAAACACGACTCTTCCATCCTCCTGGACTCTATCTATCTGCATTTTTTATGCTGAAATGTGTCAACTATGTGAATCATATCTTAATTTTCAAAGGCACAAGGGAATCGCGGTGCCTGCATAGCGGGATGGCATAGTAGTCCACCTAAGACTATTGTTAAGGCTTTACCATTGGATGCACAAACACGTTGTCGAAACCATGTTTCTGTATAAAATTTCTGCCATGTTCTGATCGACATGCTACATGGACTTCTTTGGCAACTGTTGCTATGTCCTTGCAGATATCAGCTGCACTTACGGAACCCCCTATCAAAACAACAACCTGATAACAGGAGAAAACTTCATTAGACAAAAAATTCCTGCACAAATACGAAACAACAGTATGGGGGTACCAAAAGTCGCGAAAGAATCATGTCAAACAAAAGATCGGAATGACACAAACAGATTTCATTCGCAACATACTTGATTTCGGTAAGGCTCAGGAGTGCGATAATTGTGGCTGTGACTTTGCCACCCTGGCCAAACCTCAATACCTGCATAATTAGAGACGGATTATTATGGTAAACCGTTCCATACAATAATTACAGATAATCACAGCATTAGTTACCGCCTTACCGGGTATGTCAGCAATGCTTGGCTCAGTGTAATGTCCACTACAGATAACCACAGCATCATAGGTTTCATCCAATTCATTCATGCTATTTCTTCTGGATTTGATCTTCCACTTTCCCTTTATTTCCGCTCCAACAAACAGTACCTCGGTTTGATAGCGAATAAGATCATTGAGTCTAAATTCAGAAGCGAAATCCTCCAAGTATTTCAATACCTCCTCATGTTTTGGATATCTTCGCGAATCTCTGTCAGGCAAGCCTGCAAGAAAAGACAGCAGCAAACACCATTACTCCTATATATGCTTATTAAACTCTGTTCATAACTACTCCCCTCATTCATTTCATTTTCATACGTTTTTCAAAATATGTGAGAAGAGTCTCGAAACAGGCGACTAAACTACGCAATATCAAGAATTACCGGAAGCAACAAATGGAAAATCGCGAAAGCCAAAAAGTTCTCTAGGGACATTAGTCCGAAGAGACTTGTAAACACTGGAATGAACAATGGTCCTAGTCGGATCTAGTCCAAGCGAGTCAGGTTCAGTTTCGGGTGTGTAAACCCACGTCCCACCTAATTGGGTCCCTCGTTCAAACACGACCACCTCATGCCCCTCTCTACGTAGCTCACGAGCAGMCACAAGCCCGGCCGCGCCACAGCCAACTACTGCAACTGTTTTGTATGTCATACTTATCAAGACTGAAGCAGTGCCGTGGAAATGCCAACCCAACATTTTGTTATATAAACAAGGAAAACGATGAAAAACCTACCGATGTGGGAGACAAAGACAGAAGGCAAGTTAGCTTCGTAAGCCATCACTACCAACATTTTGTTATATGGTTTTATCAGGTGGTGGTTGGTGACACCCACTTTCCGGATTTTGTTATATGGTTTTATCCACGAGTATTAACTAGTGTTAAACTCGTGCAATCCAACATTATTTCGGAAATATCTAATTATGTTCTCTGGTTTTGAACTTGACACGCAATTGAGAATATCTTTCGCAATTGAGCATAACGTAGCCTCGAGCTTCTTTTCAATACACAAGAAATGTATGTCACAAACAATTATGATAGTGACAATTCGCAAAATAAAACCATTATGGTTTAAATTACAACGATCATGATTTTGACCCATATCCGCCAACCAACCAAATATTCTGTAGGTGTTTGATTTTGCGAGAATTGTCACTATCATGATGGTTTCATCTAATTTTGTTTGACAAAACGAATATATACCTATCTTAAACAAAAATCCGTGTTAATTAAAGATATTTTCAATCAATAACATCCCAAAGTACTACTACTTACTACTACGTAATTTATCGAATAAATTATCCGTGGCTTACATAAGCACCAGTGGTCTAGTGGTAGAATAGTACCCTGCCACGGTACAGACCCGGGTTCGATTCCCGGCTGGTGCACTTTTTTTTTTTTTTTTTTTCCTGATAATGTCAAATACATGAGTCTGTTGGGACTTGGGACGGTTAATCTAAGCAAAAGAACAAGTTTATTATCTTTGGAGTACCATTGTCAAAAAATCGACCAAGTATCGATTAACTTATTGGTGCGCTTGTTGGGATCGTTCTTCACTAAAACCTTGGTCATCCCGATATGTATTTGGTCTGGTGATCAAGTTCATGTGACCTGCATAAAACACATCCTTTCTCCATTTCTCGATAGGAGGGCAACCACATTGCTCAGCCAGCCAATTTTCTATCTCAAACTGCCAAAATACGGAGACAGCGACATAAATGATCAAGCTAGGAGACCGAAGCTAAATCCTTGTGTATACTTTGTTGAATTTATAAGATTGGCTACAGCATAAGTTACCTCGAAATCATTATTAAGCTTGTGAGTATATCGCTTTGGCACATTTGTAGCTTCCAATTTTGAGTACAAAGCTTCTATGTCTTGCATCATCTGTTTCTCGGATGGAAGTGATATGCGCCCCGACAACACCCCTGCTATCCATTTACTTTGAAGTTCGAAAAGTATAAAAGGCATAACCTAGTACCGAAAAATCATAAATACACCAGACAGCAGTGCAGCATTGCCAGCATATAGTTAGTACTGGAGTAGTAACGGGACTGTTGTAAGAGAAAACAAAACTTACAAAACTCGGTATGCCGATAAAGGAGATCCCCGGGGCTAATGCAGGGGGGAAAACATGCTTATATAATGGCCCTACTCGATTATCATCTACATTCACGACTGCACCCGTATGAAGGAAGGGGTAATGATATTTGTACCTGAAAGAATTTTCGACATCACCTTCATTTAACACGAAAAAAAAGCCTGATAATGATGTACTCTGCAGTAAATTAAGCCTTGAAAATACCCTGTACAATGTAGAATTACATCCGCTGTCACGTTAGTATCATCCTTAAACGCGACTCTACCATCTTCATGGACTCTGTCTATCTGCATTATTTACTCGTACAGTTAGAATGTGCTGCACTTATGGAATTCTGAGGCGTTTTGGCTAGTGCATCAGTAAAATTATGATCGTGTTAATTGATTTATCTGATTGGTATGAGCAAGATTTTACCATTGGATGGAGAAACAGGTTGTCATAACCGAGTTTCTTAATAAAATTTCTTCCACGTTCTGATCGACATGCTACATGAACTTCTCTGGCAATGCCGGTTAAGTCCTTGCAGATATCAACTGCACTTACGGAACCTCCTATCAGAACTACAACCTGATAAGAGTGATAGCAGGAGAAAATATAATTACAGAGGAAATTCCGGCACAAATAGCAGCACTGAGGCCTAAGCGCAAAACAATAATAGTACAGTGATCAATGAACAATGAACCGTGCACAGTAGAATATGAACAAGATAGAAATGACACTAGAAGATTTGATTCGACATACTTGATCTCGATAAGGCTCAGGAGTACGATAATTGTGGCTGTGACATTGCCACCCTGGCCAAACCTCAATACCTGTATGATTAGAAACAGGTTATTACAGTAAACCGTTTCATACAAGGATTACGTAAAACCACAGCATTAGTTACCTGGAATGTCAGCAATTCTTGGTTCAGTGTAATGCCCATTACAGATAACCACAGCATCATAGGACTCATCAACTTCATCCTTGCTATTTCTTCGGGATTTCACCTTCCACTTTCCCTCAATTTCCGGTCCAACAAATAATACCTCGGTTTGATAGCGAATGAGATCATTGAGTCTAAATTCACAAGCGAAATCCTTTAAGTATTTCAATACCTCCTCGTGTTTTGGATATCTTCGCGGATCTCTATCAGGCAAGTCTGCAAGAAATGACAGCAGTACATCAATCCAGGCACTAATCAATCCAACAGACCAGTAATACTACGAGCATATGAGATAAAAGGTATTCAAATCCAGGAGCTAAACAATCCAGGAACTAATCAATCCAGCAGACCAGCAGTACTACAAGTATGCATAATATTCAAATCCGGGATCCAGGAACTAATCAATCCAGCAAACCAGCAGCACTACGAGTACAAGATAAAGGGTATTCAAATCCAGGACTAATCACTCCAACAGTACATCAATCTCAAACCTTTATAAAAAAAAAAACAAAAAAAAACTAAACACCCCTATGGACTATATGTATAAATGCTGCTAAACTGTGAAATTTCAAGAATTACCCGAAGCAACAAATGGAAAATCGCGATAGCCCAAAAGTTCTCTAGGGATATTAGTCCTTAGAGACTTGTAAAGACTGGAATGAACAATGTTCCTAGTCGGGTTTAGTCCAAGCTGGTCCAGTTCAGTTTCGGGTGTGTAAACCCACGTCCCACCTAATTGCATCCCACGCTCAAACACGACCACCACGTGCCCTTCTCTACGAAGCTCACGAGCAGCAACAAGCCCGGCCGCGCCACAGCCAACTACTGCAACATTTTTGGATGTCATTTTAGTGTTTTGCTATAAGATTCTATCAAGTATTAATGCAATTAAATGAATTAATTCATTTTTATTTCCATGATTATATTATTTGTTTATTATATTATCTTCGGAATTGATGAATTAGGAAGATGACACCCTCTTTCCAGATTTGGTTTATTAATTGTCACACTGTTCAAGACAACATTATTTTACCATGATGAATTGATGATAATGTGCAGTCAGTGTACTTGACTATGTACTATGTTTATGGTACTAAACTAACGCAAATTCTTGTTTAAGACACGGTAACAACTAACAAGTGTATCTGATTTGTCACACTGTTATACGGATATATCCGTCTTATACAATAATTTGAGTCTGCAGTACCATTGTCAAAACATCGTTTTGAAACCAAGTATCGAACAAATTATTGGTGCGCTTGTTGGGTTCGATTCTTCACTAAAACCTTGATCATCCCGATATGTAGTTGGTCTGGTGATCAAGTCAGTGTAACCCGCATAGAACGCATCCTTTCTCCATTTCTCGATAGGAGGGCAACTACATTGCTCAGCTAGCCAATCCTCTATCTCAAACTGACAAAACATTGAGACACAACATAAATGAGCTAGATTGCTCGAGAAATCCTTGTGTATCGTCCATTGAATTTATAAGATGAGTCGGTCTCACATATAAGACCTCAGAAAAGTTTTTGCGCCTATACCTCAAAATCACTAAGCTTGTGAGTATGTCGCTTTGGCACATTTGTAGCTTTCAATTTCGAGTAAAAGGCTTCTATGTCTTGCATCATCTTTTCCTCCGATGGAAGCGGAATTCTCCCCGACAACACCCCTGCTATCCATTTACTTTGAAGTTCGAAATGCAGAAAAGGCACAATCTAGTATGAACAGGAAAATCAGAAATACAGTATTGCAGCATTGCAGCATTGACAGCATATAGTATTACAGTATTAGAGTGACTGCTGTAAAACAATACTTACAAAATTTGGTATACCGATAAAGGAGATGCCTGGGGCTAATGCAGGGGGGAAAACGTGTTTATACAATGGTCCGACTCGATTATCTTCTACATTTATTGCACCACCTGTGTGAAGGAATGGGTAATGATACTTGTACCTGAAAAAAGTTGTATGATGTTATTTTCCTGGAATGAATTTTCTAACGCCGGTTTTATTTGAAATGCGAAAGAAAAGAGGCAGCCTGAAGTACTGCCTGAAGTACTCTAGTTAATTAAACCTAGAAAATACCCTGTACAGTGTAGAATGACATCTGCAATCACATCAGCATCGTCTGCAAACGAGACTCTTCCATCCACATGAACTCTGTCAATCTGCATTTTTTTATTTGACTGGTTAGTATGCATCAAATGTGTGAATACTATCTTAATTTTCAAACCGTTGGATGCACAAACACGACTCTTCAAACTAAGACTATGGTTGAGACTTGAGGCATTACCATTGGATGCACAAACACATTGTCGAAACCATGTTTCTGTATAAAATATCTGCCACGTTCTGATCGACATGCTACATGGACTTCTTTTGCCACTCCAGTTATGTCCTGGCAGATATCGGCTGCACTTATGGAACCGCCTATCAAAACCACAACCTGATAGTAGTAGAAAACGTCATTTAGACGAGAAATTCCTGCACAAATACGAAACAACAGCATGGCTGGGGACCAAAGGCATACTTGATCACGATAAGGATCAGGAGTACGATAATTGTGGCTGTGACATTGCCATCCTGGCCAAACCTCAATACCTGTATGGGATTAGAAACGGATTATTATGGTAAACCGTGCCATACAACGATTACATATAAGTATATAACCACAGCATTAGTTACCGGGTATATCAGCAATTCTTGGTTCAGTGTAATGCCCATTACAGATAACCACAGCATCATATATCTCATCCAATTCATCCTTGCTATTTTTTCGGGATTTGACCTTCCACTTTCCCTCAATTTCCGGTCCAACAAACAATACCTCCGTTTGATAGCGAATGAGATCATTGAGTTTATATTCAGAAGCGAAATCCTCCAAGTATTTCAATACCTCCTCATGTTTTGGATATCTTCGCGAATCCCTGTCAGGCAAGCCTGCAAGAAAAGACAGCAGCAAACTCCATAACTCCTAGTCTCCTATATGCACTTTAAAACTCTGTTCATAAGTACTCCCGCCATTCATTTCCTTTTCATACGTTTTTCAAAATTTGTCGAAAACAGAAATGGAGTAAGTATCTACGGCAATTTCAAGAATTACCCGAGTCAACAAATGGAAAATCGCGAAAGCCCAAAAGTTCTCTAGGGATATTAGTCCTCAGAGACTTGTAAAGACTGGAATGAACAATGGTCCTAGTCGGGTCAAGTCCAAGCGAGTCAGGTTCAGTTTCGGGGGTGTAAACCCATGTCCCACCTAATTGTGTCCCACGCTCAAACACGACCACCTCGTGTCCCTCTCTACGTAGCTCACGAGCAG